>JAJPUD010000382.1:410417-466302 GCA_023553655.1 Myrmecobius fasciatus | reverse complement strand
ACACACACACACACACACACACACACACACACACACACACACACACACGAGAGCAAATAAATACAAAGTAGCTTGGAAGCAAAAGTACTATTAGCATTAATACTTTGACTGCCAGGTGGCATAGTGGATAGAGGAGAGGTCTGGAGTCAGAAAGACCTGAGTTCAAATGTGGCTTCAGATATTAAGCACCTTTGTGACTCTGGACAGATTGCTGAACTTCCATTTGCTTCAGTTTCCTCAAGTATAAAATGGAGGTGATAGTATCACCTCTTTACAGAGCTGTTGTGAGAATGGAATTCCCTTCCTTTCCCCTATTAGTTAGGGGAAATCAGGAAAGACTTCAAATAAAATGGCATTTGCGCTTCATCTTGAAGGAACAGAAGGATTCTGTGGCTAGGGTTAAGAAGCGAGACCATTCTAGGCTTGAGGAGCCAGCTGTACAAAACCATACATGTAGGAGGTGTTTTAGAGGAACAGAGAAAAAAACAAGTTTAGCTAAATTACAGAGTATATGAGATGAAAATTTATTCATTGAGATTAGATGGATAATGGGGCCAGCTTGGGAAGGACTTAAAAATCTAAACGAATGAGTTTGTATTTGATCCCAGAGGAATCCCTAGTGGGGATACAATAGGAAAGCAACTTGGTCACATCTATATTTAAGAAAAATCATTTTGGCAGCACCGTTTAGAGAGTATAGAATAGTTTATCTGTTACATCTATGGATAAGGAAAGAATTTAGTTTCAAAGAAGATATAGAGAGCATTATTATAAAATGTAAAGTAGATAATTTTGATTACACAAAATTAAAAAAAATTTTTGCACAGACACAGCCAATGCAACAAAAGTATAAGGAAAGAAGAAAATGGGGGAAATTTTGTAACAGTTATTTCTGATAAAGATCTCATTTCTCAAATAGAGAACTGAGTTAAGTTTTTTTTCTTTTTCTTTTTTTTCTTTTTTTTTGCTGAGGCAATTGGGGTTAAATGACTTGCCCAGGGTCACACAGCTAGAAAGTGTTAAGTGTCTGAGGCCAGATTTGAACTCAGGACTTCCTGACTTCCGGGCTGGTGCTCTTACAGTCATTCACCAATTTATAAATGGTAAAAGAAGCTGTTTTCAAACAAAGAAGTCAAAGTTGTCTATAGTCATAAAAGAATGCTGTAAATCATGGAGAAATGCAAATTAAAACAACTGAGATACCACTTCATATTTCTCCAAGTGGTCAGTATGATAATAAAGGAAATGTTGGATGTTGGAGGGGATGTGGGAAAAGTAGGGCACTAATGCAATCCTGGTGGAGTTGTGAACTGATCCATCCATTCAGAAGAGCAATTTGGAAGTATACCCAAAGGGTATATATATCCTTTGATCCAGAGATACCACTTTTAGGTCTGTGTCCCAAAGACATCCAAAAGAAGGGAAAAGAAACTATAACAGCTCTTTTTGTGGTGGTTAAGAATTAGAAATTGAAGAGAAGCCCATCCATTGGGGAAATGGCTAAACAAGCTGTGGTATATGATTCTAATGGAATATTATTGTGCTGTAAGAAATGATAAGCAAAGTGATTTCAGAAAACCCTGAAAAGGCTTAAGCGAACTGATGCATAGTAAAGTGAGCAGAGCCAGGAGAACAGCAAGATTGTTCACTGAAGATCTGGAAATAACTTGGCTGTTCTCAGCAATATGGTGATCCAAGACAAAAACAAAGGAGTAATGATGATGCATACCATTCACCTCCAGAGAAAGAACCCATTTTGTTTGAATATAGACTAGCATGCTGATTTTCACTTTCTTTCTTTTTCTTTTATTCAAGTTGTATACAGAATGACTAATATGAAAACGCTTCACATAATTTCATATGTATAACATCTGATTGCTTATTGTCTCAGGTAGGGGAAAGGGAGGGATGGAATTTGGAACTCAAAACCTTAAATAAAAATGTTTTTCAATTAAAAAAAAAGAAGTGCTGAGACCCAGGTTTGGGTGGCAGTTTTGTGAGAACCACAAGAGTAGAACAACTGATTGGATCTGTAGTGTAAGGCGTCAGGGATGGTGCTAACATTGTCACCTCAGGAGCCTGGAAGAATGTAGAATTGGCTCCAGAAATAGTGAAGTTTGGAAGAGTATTGGTTGTAGGGAGAAGGGTGAATATGATGATGAGTCCATGTGGGACTGATGGAATTTGAGACAGCCAGTTAGTTATTAAATATCCGGGGGCTAATGGATTGTGCAATACTGAAGCTCAGGGGGGAGAGAGGCTGGAGCTAGAGCTTGGGAAGACATCTTTGTAATTTATTTTCCTCCCTAGTTTGTTGTTTTTCTTTCTTGAAGAAGACCATGACATCAGGGAGGCAATGCAGTGACATGCAAGTGATTGGATTTGAGTTAGGGAGGGCAGCTCACTATCTGGGTCCAGTGGCCAAGTATAGATCAAAATGACTGGAAATGCTCACAGTACAGTGGGAAACCTTGGCCTTTTTAACCTGAGGTCTTTTAACAGTTTGGCTGAATTCAGTGATTAAGGGTAGGCAAGAAAGAAATGAGGTAAGATATGGGCTTACTTAGCAAGCAAGTGTGTAAAAGGAGAAGAGAACACCTCAAGTAATCACCCTTTTAGGAGGTGGAATTGGAAGGATAAGCTTACAAAGAAAATGGAGGAATAGTTGTGAAGGAGGCCTAGAGAGAAGAGTATATAGGAGGAAGGTATTCAGCAGTGCTAAATGCAGCCTGTAGAGTAAGAAGGAGGAGGACTAAGAAAAAAGACCATTGTATTTGGTAGTTAGGAAATCATTGGCAACTTTGGAGAGAGCACTTCCCATTGAGTAGTTTAACTCTGAAAAAGAAGAGATCCATAGAATGAGAGTTATGGGTATTTGTTAGGTCTTGATGAGTTGTTTTTTAAAGATTCAGAGACTCTTCAGTATCTTGAAGGCAGGAAACAAACCAGTAGATTTGAGAGATGTTGAAGATTGAGCTGGAAATAATTGGACGTTGATCTTACAAAAGAAAAGTGTTGCCTCTCAGAGACTGGGGAAGGAAGCAAAGTGTAGAGAATGATGTCTGAGGCTTTTGAGATGAAGAGATGGGGAGAAGATCGAGTTAACATTACATGGCTATTCTAAAATAAGAGGCAGAGTCTATAGCCAAGAGAGAACGATTGTGAGAAGCTTGAGAAAGAAGGAGAAACTTTGGATAAAATTCTGTGGATAGTGAGATAAACAAATTTTGGAAGAGCAAAAGAATTGCCTTGTTACAGTAAGGATCCAGATGAAGTTACTGAGCAGTGTTTAAACGATACTGTAACTACCTGTTCTGTTCTGCTCTCTCCTCTCTTCAATAGATTTTATATTTGTCTTCATGTTTGGACTAAGAGGAATCTAGATATTCCCTCAGTTTGCTGTTCTTCTTCTTGTCAGTTTTCCTGTTAAGAATTTTCCATTAAGGGGAAACCTTTTTTTCCTTTTTGCATGAGTAGTGTAACAAGAGCTGTGCTGAATTTTGTTGCTTGCAGGAAAATTTGTCATTTCTCTCCAGAATGTGATGAGAGCTACTTGCCTTTACTGTCTACTTTCGTGTATATACATACTTTGACTTTTCTTTTGTAAGTGGAGTGGCAAATAGCACCTCCTTTCCTTTCAGTATAGGGGCAGCTAGGTGGCACAGTGGATATAGTGCCTGAGTTCATATCTGGTCTCAGACACTTCCTATCACTTTGGCTCTGGGCAAGTCACTTAACCCTGTTTGCTTCAGTTTTCTCATCTGTTAAGTGATCTGGAGAAGGAACAATAGCAAACCATTGCAGTATTTTTGCCAAGAATACCCCCAATGGTATCACAAAAGACTTGGATGCAACAGAAAGTGACTAAACCACAACTTGCAGTCTATTTTGAAATTTAAGAATTTATGGTCAACCATAAATACAAATAGATCCAGCAAAGAGGAAGTTGCTTCTCCTTGCTTTTTCTTGGTAGTGTGTTTTTCAAGTGTCCAATTTGAGCAGAGAAGGAATGTATAAGAAGTCAGAGAAGTAAGTTTCCTCTATTTTCTTTGTATGCTTATCCTCCCAGCTCCTCCTCCTAAATTCTAGGCTTCCTAAGAGAACCTGTAAGGAGTCCTCTTGTCAAAGCTGTAAAAATGCTATGTGCTATAAGTAAGCTCTTATCTTTTTTCATTTGTGGCCATATCATTCTGTATATCTTCCATGTTGAAGATACCCATATTGTACTAGGGGCTTTTTGTATTTTTTAAAATTTGATTGGCTTCAGTCCTGCTTTTCACCTGTTATTCTTGTTCTTATTATGTGATAATTGCTCTCCTTTCATTTCCTAGTTTCATTAAGTGAGCATTTATTAAATTCTTAGTAGGTGTATGTCACTGGGCCAGACACGGAGATATAAAGAAAACAAAAAAGTCTATCCCCTCTAGGATCTTATATTTCACTAGCTAGGGGCATATAACCTGCAAACTGAAAAGTGTGCATGATTATTTGAGGAGGAAGAGAATCAACTGACAGGAAGGTCAAGAAAGTCATGCATTAAGAGATCACATGTGACCTGCGTATAACAGAAAGAAAGGGATTCTAAGAGGTAGAAGGAAGGAGTAACTGATACAGTAATTAATATAGATTCCATGCTCCATAAGGGCACACATTTTAATTTTTTTTCCCAATGTTCAGCACAGAACTTTGAACATAGTGTTTATAATCAGTACACCCATACATACACAAATAATGAGTATTAACAGGTATGTTCTCCTTTTTCTTAACCAGTTTTCACCATCGTGTGTGTGTGTGTGTGTGTGTGTGTGTGTGTGTGTGTGTTTTAAGGCAAATGGAAATGAAAAAAAAACTTATAATATCTTACCATACTACAGATACTTGTTTAACATCCCAGCATATCCCAGGGATACTTATGGGGGAAAAAAGTATTCTAAGCTAAGGAAGCAGTGATGAATTTGTCTCTTTAGCTTTTACTACTGGCAGTGATAAAGAGCTTCTTTCTTTCACTTGGAAATTGTCTTCTTATTTATTAATAACAAAGGGTATATATATACATACATACACCATGCTGTTGTTAAGATTAGTGATGAGAGATTCCAGAGCTGATTTTAACTCTTTTTTCCATGAAAGCAAATGCTAAAAGATTCTTACAGTATATGATGAGAATCTATGAGGACAAAATCTGTGCACAATTATTTGTGTATTCTGCAACCAGTCTTTGACCACTGTATGCCAAATACTGTTGTAGGCATTGGCGGTAATACAGAGCTAATTAAGACAATATTCTGTTCTCAGGGCTTACAGCCAAAAAGGCTGTGCATTATTATACAATAACAACTATGCAAACTACAATGTAAAGGGTAAAAATAAGATAGAAAGTTATGTGAGACTATTGATCAGAGAAATGCAAATTAAGACAACTCTGACCACTATACACCTGTCAGATTGGCTAAAATGACAGGAAAAGATAATGAATGTTGGAGGGGATGTAGGAAAGCTGGGACACTAATACATTGTTTGTGGAACTGTGAACAGATCCAACCATTCTGGAGAGCAATTTGGAGCTATGCTCAAAAAGTTATCAAACTGTGCATCCCCTTTGACCCAGCAGTGTTTCTATTGGGCTTATATCCCAAAGAGATCTTAGAGGAGGGAAAGGGCCCCACATGTGCAAGAATGTTTGTGGCAGCTCTTTTTGTAGTGGCAAGAAACTGGAAATTGAAAGGATGCCCATCAATTGGAGAGTGGCTGAATAAATTATGGTATATGAATGCTATGGAATATTATTGTTCTGTAAGAAACGACCAGCAGGACGATTTCAGAGATGCCTGGAGAGACTTGCATGAACTGATGCTGAGTGAAGTGAGCAAAACCAGGAGGAGATCAATATACGCGGCAACAAGACTATATGACGATCAATTCTGATGGACATGACTCTCTTCAACAATGAAATGTCTCAAACCAGTCCAATTGTTCAGTGAAGAAAGCCATATACACCCAGAGAGAGGGATGTGAAATGTGGACCACAACGTAACATTTTTATGTTCTCTATCGATGTTTGCTTGCATTGGGTTTCCTTTCTCAGATATTTTTTGTTCATGTAGATACGATTGTTCTTGCACAGCAAGATAAGTATAGAAATATGTGTACATATATTTGACTTGTCAAGTATTTTAATGTAATTAACATGTAGTGGACTTCCTGCCATCTAGGGGAGGGGAAGGGACTAGGGGGAAAGCTTTGTGAGGAACTACTCATACATATGTTATGCAAATAAAAAGCTTTAATTTAAAAAAAAAGAAAAGAAAGTTATGTGAGATTTCAGAAAAGAAAAAAATTGTTTCTCTTGTGGGGAGGTAATCAGGAAAGTTTTCTTGGAGAACTTAACATTTAAATTGGATCTTGATTACATGAACTGATGCTAAGTGAAGTGAGCAGAACTAAGGGAATGTTGCACACAGTAACAAGATTATGTGATGATCAATTGTAATGGACTTCGTTCTTTTCAACAATGAGGTGATTCAAGATAATTCTAGTACACTTGTGATGAAAAGTGCCATCTACATCTAGAGAGAACTGTGGAGACTAAATGGGAATCAAAGCATAGTATTTTCACCCTCTTTATTATTATTTTTTGCTTGCTTTTCTCTTATGTTTTACCCCTTTGGATCTGATTTTTCTTGTGAAGCATGACAAATATGGAAATACATTTAGTAGAATTGCACATGTTTAACATCAGATGGCTTGCATTGAATTGCTTGTGCTTGAGAGAGGGAGAAAAATTTGGAACACAAGGTTTTGCAGCAATGTATGTTGAAATCTATTTTTGCATGTATTTGGAAAAACTGTTATTTTAAAAAAATTTTAAAGAAAGGAACTGGGAGATATTAAGGCTTAGCAAGTACCAGATAATAATGCAAAATGTAGTTAATTTTTTATTTTCTATTTATTTATTTATTTTTTGGCTAGGCAGTTGGGGTTAAGTGATTTGCCCAGGGTCCCACAGTAAGTATTAAGTCTCTGAGATTACAGTTGAACTCAGGTCCTCCTAACTCCAAGGCTGGCGCTCTATCTGCTGCACCATCTAATGGCCCAGTTAATTGTATTTTAACAGATAGGAGTTGACTTGCAGTGACTTATTACGGATAACAAACTAGAATCTGAATCAATTATTTTTGTATAACCAGGCCACTGGTTTGTTAAGGCAATAGCCAAAATTAATTTTGTTTTAAATTGAAGAAGGAATTAAAAATTAGAAAATAAATGGTATGCAATTAAAACAAGCATATACATAAATAAATTGAATTAGATTGAATTTTAAAAGAAGTCTTTGGGGGGGAAAAAACTGAGCAAAATCATAAGAAACAAGAAACTACTGAATATGTACAAAAGATAGCAAGAAGTCCTGTATGACTAAAGCGTGGTACATGTGGAGAAAAAGTGGGGAAATTCAAGTTTAAATAAGGGACCTATAATACTAGTATGTTCTTTACAAAGGTAAAAAATTTGGACTTGGTAAGTAAAAGGAAAGCCATTTCCTTTTTTGAGCATAGAAGAGTGACAGTTAAATCTCTCTACATAATTGTATCAGCAATGGAAAAAAATTCATCTAAGATGGGGAAAAAGTAGAGGTGAAAAAATTAGTTAGGCTGCAGAATAAACTATATAGGTGGAAATGAGAGTGTAAATGAGGGTTCTAGCATTAGGAACAGAAAGAAGGGACCAGGTGGGATCAGTGTCAAAGAGGACCAATCATAATAACTTGATTGACTGGGTTAAGATGTGTGAAAGAGAGTCAGAGTTTGAGCTTTGAGTGACTAGAGAGGGAAGGAGGAGATTGATTAGTATGTTCCAGGTATTGTAGAAGGTTCTGTGGATTCAGAGTCAAAAGCATTAATATCTTAGATTGTGAGTTGGTTATTTTTGGAGAGAAGATGATTGAAGTCGTTGGATATTAATGAGATTGTCAAAGGAAAGGATAAAGAGGGAAGGAGGAAGGATGATGGCCCAAAAGAGAACTTGAGTAAATCTTGGAAAGAAAGAGTGAAGCCAGGGAAATATGCCAAGAAGGAATAGCCAGAGATGAAGAGGCCATCTTAACCAACCTGTACAAGAAGCTTCTCCCAGAAGTTATATCCAAGTGGTCAGCCCACCTCCCTTTTGTTCCTTTTTCATGAGCATTATCCCTTCTTATCAAAATGGGTATCTTCTGGTATCTTTTCCTCATAGAATCACTAGCTTTTCCTTCAAAGCACATCTCTATGCCTAGTAATTATAATTTTAGTTATATAGTAGGTGTTTAGTACATATTTATTGAACTGAATCCATTTTTCTGAATAAATAATCCAGTTATGTTCTGAGGCATCTCATTCCTCTTTTGTGTGTCCCTAATTATTAGAATATTTTTATTTAAGCAGAGCACATACTTGTTAATGAGAGTAAGGATGTTGAAGTTATGAGTCTGGAACCAAAGAAGTTGTTACTTATTGTGGGAGCTGCCCTAACTACCCCGCCCCTTCCTAGGCCTTCCTTCTTCTCTCCCAAAGTATATTATCTCCTGCCCTTTTCCTTCCTCCCCAAAACATTAATAAGTTCCCATTCCCTCAGTTTAGCAGATCACAGTTATATGTTAAAAAGGAAAGGAACATGACAAATTAATCCATCTACTGTTGACATAGCTTCTTAACTCCACTAAAATTGTTTGCATTTTTTAAAAGAAATGCTTGTTAATCCAAACGAACCTCTGATTAGTAACATTTTTAGGCAGTTTTTGCCCTTTTAATGAGCAAGTTGAAATAAAAACTTGCCACATGGAAAGATAAGAGAATGGAAAATCAAAAGGACCAATTGTCAAGACATGTAGGCTGACTTACCTGAGAAGTTGGCTCTAAGGTCAGTTTTCCTAAACTATTATCTCTTTTCATAGTTTTTTTTTTCCTTTCTTTATTTCTGAACCCAGAAGTTTTCTAAAAATTCCAAATGTTTTCATTAGCTTTCAGAGCAACAGCAGGTGAAGATTATAGTGGTTTGTAGACTGGAGAGGAAGAGTAGCATTTTTATATATATAAAACTTCATTTGTGTGTCTAGGACTATTTACTTATTTTCGTAATACAAAAATTGGAAAAATTAATGTTGACCAATGAAAAGTAAATTTTCACTGCCTGAATTTTAAGTACTGTTCATGTAGATATTACTTTGCTTTTTTATAGTATGGGGGGGGGTGCATCTACTGACTTTAGGCATAGAATCCATTTTAGCGAAGAGAAATATCTTTTATTACTAAACAACTGAAAAAATGTTTGGCTTGAAATAATAATTCCAATTTGATTTTATGGGTTCATAATTTAATAAACATTTGCTAAAACATATATGCTGTAGAGTAGATATTTAATAAAGTAATATTAAATTCAACTAACATTAAACATCTACTATGTGTAAGGCATGTTGAATGCTGGGATTAGGAAGATAAAGAATGGAATTGCCCTTAGAGACCTTACTTCCTACTGAGTATTGTACACAGAGAAATACTAATAGTTTCAGGATGAAGAAATCTGCCACAGTGGTGTGAGTTAGGAGTAGGAGAGGCATGGATAATCAGGAAGGCATGGCATAGAAAATAGTGTAGTACCTGATGGATGCTAGAAATTCTGAGAGGAAGTGAACAGGAAGGCAGATATTCTGGACAGGGAGGGATTCTGTGTACAAGAATGAGGAAAAGGAGATGGAATGCTGAATAAGTCTAGAAAGGAGCCAAGATTCTGCTTAACTTTAAATTCTAGGCCCAAAAGTTTGTATTTTCTCCAGGAGGAAGTAGAACCTACTGAAAGTGTTTGAGCAAGGGAGTGATAGATGGTTGGGCCTGTGCTTTAATAAGATTATTTATCAATATGTTGCCCATGATTTGCCGCTAGGACATCCACATGACTATGTCCATCAAGGTGGACTGAAATTTAAGAGGAGAAAGATTAGAATTGGATGTATAAATTTTTGAATAATCTTTCTAGACGGAATTTTTTTGTGTAACAATGATTTTTGTTGTTATTGTTAATAGAATCCATTTTGTTGGATTGTAGAAAGGTTTTGTGTGAGAAATTTTGGAGGAAGAAATGACAAGATTTGGCATTCTAATTGATAGGTTGAGTGAAAATGAAGAGTACAGGATGTTGATAAAGTTGAGAAATGAGTGACTGGCACAATAACAGAAGGATAGAAAGAGCAGTGCATTTGAGATTAGATAAAATGGGTTCTATTTTGGTGAATTGAGAGCATTCTTTTTGAAACATCCCAGAGACAGTTGGTGGTAGAGAACCAGAACTCGGGAGAACAGTGGGGATGGATATGTATATCTGGAAATTATCTCTATAGAGATTGAATCTCTGGGAGCCTATGAGCCAAGCAGTGAATGCATTATGAAAGAAGTTTCCCAGGCAGCTAAGTGGTGTAGTAGATAGAGCACCAGCCCTGAAGTCAGGAGGACTTTGGTCTCAGACACTTAACACTTCCTACCTGTGTGACCCTGGGCAAGTCACTTAATCCCCAATTGCCTCAACAGTTTTAAAAAAAAAAAACAAAGAAGTTTCCTGAGGGTTAGTAGATAACAGCTTTCAGAACCTGTGCTAGGTGGACTGCCAGATGATCTTGCAGTTGGTTTTGCATTCAGTGCAGCAGCCTGGGATTTCTCACAAGGTCCTTCCTGGTACAGTGATATGACTAGTGGTGTTTATAGTGCTTTCTTCTGCCCTATTCACAGAAAGCGTTAAAATGCTGTGTTGTGTTCCACACTCAGTTCCCACAGGCCTCTCTCTGGATGTATATGACTATCTTCATCGCTGAACATTAGGAACTGGTTTGAATCACATTATTGCTGAAGAGAACCATGTCCTTCAGAATTGACCATCATATTGTCTTATTGTTGTGTATAATGTTCTCCTGGTTCTGCTGATTTCACTCAGAATCAGTTCATGCAAGTCTCTCCAGGCCTCTCTGAAATCATCTTGCTGGTCGTTTCTTACAGAGCAATAATATTCCATGACATTCATATGCCATAACTTATTCAGCCACTCTCCAATTGATGGGCATCCTTTCGGTTTCCAGTTTCTAGCCACTACAAAAAGGGCTGCCACAAACATTCTTGCACATGTGGGTCCCTTTTTCTCCTTTAAAATCTCTTTGGGATATAGGCCCAGTAGAAACACTGCTGGGTCAAATGGTATGCACAGTTTGATAACTTTTTGAGTATAGTTCCAGATTGCTCTCCAGAATGGTTGGATCCGTTCACAGTTCCACCAACAATGTATCAATGTCCCAGTTTTCCCACATCCTCTCCAACATTCGTCATTATCTTTTCCTATCATTTTAGCCAATCTGACAGGTGTGTAGTGGTATCTCAGAGTTGTCTAAACTTGTATTTCTTTGATCAATAGTGATTTGGAACACCTTTTCATGTGACTAGAAATAGTTTCAGTTTCTTCATCTGAAAATTGTCTGTTCGTATCTTTTGACCATTTATCAATTGGAGGGAGGATAGCTTGAATTCTTATATATTTGAGTCAATCCTCTTTATATTTTAGAAATGAGGACTTTATCAGAACCTTTGAATGTAAAAATATTTTCCCAGTTTATTGCTACTAGAAGGAAACTTTGTAAAGAATATAAGCATTACAAGGGACCTCAGCATCTATCTGGTCCAGCCTGTGCAATAATGCCTTATGCAAAAAAATTGTCAACTAATCTACACAAAGAAGAAAACATGTCATTTTCTCCGAAGGAGAGAGAACCTACACTTTCAGGAGCTGCATCAGACCTAAATTGGCTACTCTTCAATTTGTACTCATTACTCAAGGGGGTTACTTTCTGTGACTAAAGAAATTAGTCTTACCTCCATGTCACAGCTCTTCAAATGCTTCCAGTCATTGTGTTCTTGAGTTTTCTGTTCTCCAAGCTAAGCATGTTCCATTCTTTCAGAAGAGTCTCACATGACTATTCAAGGTCTATCACCATCCTGGTCCTCTGGACATTTTCTTATTTACCAGCATCCTCCTTAAATGGTGGAGGCTAGAACTGAACACACAATTCCACTTTGAGGTGTAAAGAGCACAGTGGGACCACCCCCTCATAATTCTTGGAAGCTCAGCATCTCTCAGTGCCACTCGTGCTTGCATTCACCTTTTTGGCTTACCTTGGAATGCTGCTGACTCTCTTTTACTTTGCAGTGTAGTAAAAGCCCTCAGATTTTTTTCAGAACAGTTGCTACTCAACCATGTTTCCTCCATTTTGTACCCAAGAATCTGATTTTACATTTATTCATGTTGAATTACACTTAGCCCATTGCTCTTGAATTCAGATCTCTCATTTTCTAAATAGGGGAAAGAATTTCCAGCATCATTTTGAATTCGGTCCTTTAACTCTAGTGTTCTCTTTCCTCCATAAGGAAGAAACAATTCATCGTCCCTTCCTCATAGTGTTGCTTTTCAGGATTTGTATATATTCTTAGTGTCTCTCTTTCCAGAACATCGTTCTTTACATTTCTAAAATGTCTTACGTGGGTATTTCAAACTCAGTATGACCTTGAGGTCTGGGGCTTTATCAGGCACAGATACCACAAAAGACTGATTGCAGGAAGTGGTTTGGTCACCCCTAATGCTATGCCTTACAGATTCCCATTCTCTCTGATGAAAACCATAGTCTTCCAAATGATTTGACTATTTTAGAAATCTTTAGACTTTTTCCTTTCCTCATTCTACCTCCCCAGTAATAGGCTAACCTATTCATCCCATAGGCTTTTGGGTGTGTGTGTGCACGCACTCATTTCTTGAGGATCCAACTGTTCACTGATGAGAGAAAATACTATCTAAACTATATGAGTTAAGTAAAACAAACTTAAAAGTTAAGAAAGAGGTGTGTACTCTGAACTTCCTTTGTTTATATGATTTGTTTATATGTTGTTAAGGTTCTTGTCCAGCTGTCTCCCCACATTTCTGAAATGAATGAAGACACAAAGGCCTGTGACTGGGAACAGATGTGGAGAAAGTTCATTTGGGAACCAAGTGCAGAGAGAGGAGAGGGTCATGCTGTGTAGAGTAGAAGGAAAAACACTTCATTTGCCCACCAACAGATAGTAAATTTTCCCTTTGGGCTGAGTGTGGGAGTGCCAAGAGTAGCCAGATCAACAAGCCTGAAGTTCTGGAAAGGTTATTGACCTTCCTGGAAGACATTCAGAAAGAAGTCTGGCAAGTGAATTCGAGCTTTTTACAGATATACAAGCATCAGTTCCCTTTGGGGAGTACCAGCATATATGGTATTATTGCATTTATGTACACAGTGTTAGACTGTTGTGTCTGATTCATTAAAATTTCTTTTTAATGTGAAATGAAAAAACAGGGCTGATGAAGACAGCAAAATTTTGGGTTTAATTAGAAAGAACTTGTACTGACCCCTTGCACACTCAGTTGAGCCTAGACCATTCCAGAATATGTGTCAAAGCAGGCATACACATTACTGTGCCTTTCATATTGAGGGTTGGATTCAGGATTTGATGTGAGGACATATCCCATCTCTAGGACTACTGGCTTTGGGACTTGAACATGCCATTTTTGCATTGAACCTTAAATAAATTCTTATTGTGGTGAGGAGGTAGTTCAGTAGTGTCTTAGAGGGCAATGGAAATTTTTCTCTCCCGTCGCTTGTACTTGCTGTAATTCAGTCATCCAAATTTACACCAAAATGTAGTGTCATGTTAAATGCTTCATCATTTGAACTGGAGGCCCCCAGACTAAAAGAGAAAATGTAGACTAGATGATCAGCATTACTATTTGGAAATCACATTTTGAGATAGTCTAGTCACAGCATCATCACCTGTGCATTGTTTCTAAAATTGTCACCAATCAAGCAAGTCCTTGTTCTTTGGCTTTCGCTGATATGGATATTCACTTTTAATTGCCACTCTAAGAGATCATCTCCTTAGCAACACTCTCTAACTGGGAAGAGTCCACAAGGCAAAGTTTCAGGATTTGTTTATGATTCTCTATTTTTTTGTTGTTGTTGTTGTTAGATTTCTCTTGGTTGATTGATGTCCTTTTCCCCTGAGTGCTTTACATTCTGCTGAAATGTCTGAAGCTTGGGTCATCTGTAGCAATTGGTTTGAAGATCACATTTTGTGCTAGGTGGGAGGCTTCTACTTTTAGCTACTTAGAGTGAAGCCTTTAGTGGTGAACCTTGAAAAGAGGAAAAGGAAATATCTCTTCAGAGGTCCACTTGACAAAATGACTCAGTTTGTGGTGTTGACCTTTTTTTTCTGTGTTCCATAGCCTTAAAAGGATCTTTTTTTTTTTTTTTAACAATTATTTTTGCAATTAAGCTTATTTATTTCCTATACCTAGGTGTATGGAATGCAGAGGAATGGGGAGGGAAGTATTTCTGACCTGGAAATGTGGTTTCTTTGACTCATAACCACATCTGTTTGCCCTTCCTCCCCCACTTCCCTTTTAGCTTTTCCTTAGGAGAGCTCAGTTTATCACCTTATAAGCTAAAGATGAATCATCTGGGCCTTTGAGTTAGACTATAAGAGCTGGATAATGCTGCAATAACAATGCCTTTCATTTATGTAATACTCAAAGTGCTTGTCATCTGAAGAGCTCAGTGTTTATAAAGCACTTTCCCTTTAATCCTCACTAGACCCCTGTGAATTAGGTCAATATTATTATCTAGATTTTAGAAGTAGAAAAGTAAGATGGTAGTGAGAGATAAGAGACTTGCTCAGGGTCTTAATGCTTCCCAATTGCTTTGTTCTGCTGTTTTTGCAACAGAACTGCCTTTAACACTCTTATGGGTGAGAAGTATGTTTTCTCCTGTTAGACTCCAAACAGTTAAGTCTCTTAATTGTTTTTGGTCTGGTCAACTGATAGGAACAGGCTTAAAGAAAGTCCTTTAGTATTAAAGTTTGAAATGATAAAACCAAATATTTCAGTGCAGGACTGCTCAGCTGATAGGTTAAGAATAAGGAAACTTCTTAAATGGGCATGGCTTTTGCTGGAATGAATTAATGATTTCATTTCATTAATGATGTTTTTCACTTTCTCTTTTCAGAGAGATGGAAAATCTGATGAGTAGCTCAACCCTTCCCCCACTGTTTGCAGATGATGACGGCTCCAAAGAGAGCAGTGACCTGGCTGCAGCTGGGTAAGTATCTGCTTTGGGCCATTCTGCCTCAACTTGTGCTCCACAATGTGATTTTTCGTGCCTCAGGAGCAGCTCCATGGAGCAGAAAGAGACATTCTGGGGGCTCTTGTTTTGTAATACTGTTGAGATCCATTATGAACTTCATTTTTGTCTGGATTCTGCTGTCATTTGCAAAACAGTCTCCCGAAAAGAGATATCTAAAAATTGGTCATCTGGTTACTGCTTTTTTCTTTTTGTTTTCATAATGCATGCACGATACCCACTTAAGAAATCGCTAACAAAGGAATAATTCCATTAAAAAAGTAACTACCTTAGGAATAATCCTGAAAAAGAAATGAGTCATAATGGTCTGTATTCCTATAGATTATAAAATAAATTTTGCCATCCCAGATACATAGTGACAGAGGACTAGCTGCCCAAGCTACAAATCTATATTCTTTTTACAAAAAACTCAGCAGCTTTACTTAACTTCTATATTCTCAATTTTCCCTCTTTGGGAATTGCTGACAAAATATGTATGATTTTTAGAGAAATTTATATAGGGAAGAATAAACATCAGATAGCCTGTTGCTTTCATTGAAAAATCTGTATTCTGCTTGTAGAGGGGGTATTATGATAGAGTTGGAGCCAGGAGAATTCAGGTTCTGCCTCTGACACATTCTGGGTATATGACCTTGAACAAGTCAATTAAAACCTTTCAGAGCCTTAGGGAACTTTTGAGGACTCTCTCTCTATATATACACATATATATGTGAGAAAAGTGCTGACCTGCACTGGGAAAGGCACTTTTCTCATCTGAGAGTTCTGCCAGTGAAATCACAGTCTAATCCTATCTTTAGGCAATCTTGCTGAATCTAAAAACTATTATTATATTTGAGATGCTCCATAATTCCCAGGTAGAATTATCTTGACTTTCTTAGAGCTGGGACAATGACCACATTCCATCTGCTCTAGTAAGAGTTGAAACTTAGTCATTGTCTCCTTTTCCATACCCCTCTCACATCCAGTTTGATGCCAAGTGATAAAGCAAGGATGTCACCAGGTCTGACTTGTAATGGCCAGGAATTTCTGCCCAGTGTCCCCACTACATGATCTTCCAGGCTCCCCTTGAAGCCTCCACCTGTTTACCTCCCTAAGGCTGGTCCACATGATCACCTCCATTCCCCTTTTGAGCAACTCTCCTTGTTAGGAATAGTAGTTTTTTCTTATATCAAGTTGAGACCTGTCTGTCTAGAACCTTCTGCCCTTTGATCCTATTCTGCCTTATGGGGCCAGGCTGAACAGATCTGATCCCTTTTGTGCATGACATCTGCAGATATTGGAAGAAAATTTGCATGGACCCCCTAAGTCTTTTTTCTCAGGCTAAGTTTCCTGGTCATTTCAACCAGCTTTTTATGACATGTTTTCTAGCCCTATCATTATCCCAGTCACTTAGTAATCTTTCTGAGATGTGACATTCAGAACTGGATGGAGTATCCAGAAATACATTGCAAGATTCACCTCCTTTGTCTTGGACACTTAAGTTTTTTTTAATGTTGTTGAAGTTCATGTTGGCTTTTTTTTCAGCTGTGGTTTTCTTTAGATGTGTTGGTCCATTGATTCAGTTTTAAAACACCATCTCTACTAGCACTAAAACCCAGCAAGCCTTTTCCCTTAGGAACTTTATATAGCCATCACCTTCCCTCTACTGCTGATACTGAAAGTATCAGGGGAAATGAAGGCTGTTACCTATAAGGTGGCAGGAGAGGCATCCCTTGTCTTTGGCAGCACGTTAGAGTTGAAGATTGAGGAAAATTCTGTTCACAAATGGGTAGGATCTTGCCATTGAAAGAAACTATGAATCAAGTTAGCTTGAAAATGTCCCTAAGAAAGAATGTTTTCTGAATCTCCTTAGCCCTTTCCCTCCCTGTGCAACTTCCATTTTTTCTGATCTCTGTTTTGGAGCAGTAGTTTTCCTATGAGTGACCACACAAAACTTGTAATGCAAGATAAGCCAGGTAGTTTGGAGATCTCTTACATGGGAAAAGTCTCAGTATTAAAAGAATTAACCCCTGGGGATTCCTTTGAAGAAGAAGTTAGGGTAAAGTCTGTTTTTTTTTTAGTTGACGGGCTTCCTGAACATCTTTGTTCAAATTCTTACCAGTTTTCAGTGAGAGTGGAAATGGTATTTTTGACTCCCTTCCCCACCCTGTGTGAAAGCCATCAATCAGTTAAATCATTTGGCCAGTTTGTGATTTGATGACTAATGAAGGCTTGGTGATATATTCTGGCTGATGGTGCATGATTTCAGTGTATGTACATGCCTACAGCAAATAAGTCCTTGTTTCTCTTGTAGGCTAAAGTTATGTGTGTGTGTGTTCCTCTTCCCCTTAGGTTAGCCCATCCAGAGGTTACATACCCTGGTGGAGCCACACCATCCACAAACAATCCAGATTTTGTGGAAGATCTCTCCCAAGTCCAGCTGCTCCAGAATGAATCTTCAAATACAGTAGACAATAGTGAACAGCGGCATGAGGAGGAGGTGAGCTGATCCATGCGGTCCCTCTCGCTGCTCTCTCAGGAGTTCATAAAGAAGGAACTCCATTTCAGGGGCATTGCACCTCTCTGGGCACATTTCTAATTCACCTCAAGGACTGTCTTTCCCACCCAGAACTCCCAGATGGTCCTTTGACTTTCTTGCCATTCTCCTCTTCCTGAAATCCTTCATCACATACTGCCAAAAGAGTCTTTTGCATCATTCTAGCCATGGCATTCCCGAGCTCATAGCTCAACATTGGCCTGCTGGTCAACCTTAAGACTTCTTGGCCTCAATTCAGTGCTGCTGGAGCTTTATCTCTGTTGTATTATAGTGTGCCTGCTCTATATGTCTGCTGAATTTAAGTAGTCTGTTCCCTCCACAATACCCACAACTTCCATTCTGTGTCTTTCTTTATTCTGTTTTCTAGGTTCAGAATGAACTGCTTTTAAGAGACAGAGGTTTATTGAATTTTGGCTGTCTCTTTAAAGCCTAATCTACTATTTAAATCACTATCCCCTGATGTAAAGCCTTTCTTGGTGCTTCTTGATGTTAATGACTTTTTACTTAGGCCTTGCTTTAACCCTCTGCAGATATTAAATATTATGATTACCTGTATATGTATCATCCCCTCCTAGATGGTAAGGCTCAGGAGAGTAGAGTCCATTACTTATTCTCTCCTGCAGTCTTAATCGATCTGTTGCTAATTATTTAATTTTCCATGTAGTCATTTACCATCTAGAACAAAAGTGGGGCAATATGGCATATTCAGGAAGACTAGCATCCCTGGCGTATGTCAGTTTGCCAAGCCCTTTTCATGGCTGCTCGTCCACCTTTATCACCCAGCTCTCCAAGAAGCTGTAGTATGGGCACACCCAGGTACAACTGTCTCAGCAGGTGGCCTAAACCAAATTGAAGGAAAGTGACAGGCCTCAAGCCTGTCATTGAGTTAGGGGACTGTCTACTCACAGTTTGTGAATGGAACCTCTGTGGAGTGCTTAGAACTGGGCAAGACATTGAAGACGCCAGGTCACTCACCATATCCTGCACCATTAGCAGTTGTCCTGACTTTTGCCTTGCCACTGGACTTCAGTGACTGAAAGATAGAGTGCATGCACTTGTCAAGACAGCACCCTTTGTCCTTGGTCCTTTTCAAAAATGAAGGACAAACAGCCAAAACATGGGCATTATGTGATTGGTACAAAAGCCAGCGACTTATTCCCAAGGAAATATTTGGCCACTGTTTCCTTTATTTTCTTATCCAAGCTAATTGTATCAGCTCCCTATTTTTTACCTTCAAAAGCCTCAGAAGAATAGTTGGCAATATTAGATTTTGCTCATTGTCATCTTGATACCTCTTGAGGTTATAGCGAATATTACTCTGTGTTAAGCCAAGCCAGGGCAAGCCCTTGCTGGCACTACAGTGACACAATTCTTTCTGCCCACTCATAGGCATTGTGGGCCTCAGCTTTAGGAACTCCCATCTCTGTTCTTGGCAGCTATGTCTATGATTAAGACTCTGGGGGGTCTGTAGTATGCTGTTAACTCTGGGATCTTCTCCCCCTACGGGAGTGTGTGAGAAGGACAGAATCATGATCACAGCCCTGGGGGGTGTGCCTTCTGTTCCATAGC
Organism: Myrmecobius fasciatus; assembly: GCA_023553655.1. NCBI lineage: Eukaryota > Metazoa > Chordata > Mammalia > Dasyuromorphia > Myrmecobiidae > Myrmecobius > Myrmecobius fasciatus. The sequence continues at coordinate 446,977 of JAJPUD010000382.1, read as the reverse complement.
AAGGGAGAGGTGGAGACCAAGAGAAAGTCTGAGAGTCTCAGCCAGAGGTGGCAGCCTGGCTTGCCAGGGCTATTTGCCCTGGAGCAAGGAATTTAGGCTGTCTGGCCCAGTTTGTTCACCATGAAGAGGAGTCGTTTCTAGTGAAATGGCCTTCAAGGTCACCTCATCTGCTTCTTGGATCATTACTAGGTTCTCTTATTTTGTAAAAACTCTTAGGGTGAAATAATAATCTTATGTACTTAAGAAAATTTTAAAAGAATAAACCATTAACCTTTAGAACTCTTTGCTTTGGCTGTCACTTACTGAAATCCAGCTAAAGATTCGATGTTCAGGTACATAATTAAAATCTATGATATTAGGGGCCTAGAATAATGCTGCTATTATGGCAAATTTTATGAGAATTAAACTTATCTCTAAAGAGGCTTAAGAGGGAAAAAATCACCTCTAGTTTATGTAGTTACTAAATCTGCCTACTTCTAATATCCCTTCCTCTCCTGCCTTGAGTGTTCTAATGGTTTACTGGACTATTCTTGGGCAATAGCTTGGCTTCTTCTGGTAAATTGCTCTGTATATATTCTGTGTCTCTGTGTCAGAAACCTAAACTTGAAGGGCCATAGCACTGAGCATCACAATGCTGATCTTAGTAGGGATTAATATTCAGGTCATCATTGAAGAAACACTCAAAAGACCCTGCGGTGATGGAAAAGGATTCTGACAAGTCTTCATCCTCTATACCTGTAGCAGATACAGGGGATAGAAAATGTCTGTTTTTTTGTTTTTTGAAAAAGTAGCCTTTGTTCTTTGAATCAAAGTTCTTTATCTTTTCCATCTTTTTTTTTTTTTTTTAAGCAAAGAAATAAACGAGGAGGTTGGTCCAAAGGAAGAAAAAGAAAGAAGCCACTTCGAGACAGCAATGCTCCCAAATCCCCCCTCACAGGGTATGTACGGTTCATGAATGAACGTCGAGAACAACTCCGAGCAAAGCGTCCCGAGGTCCCTTTTCCAGAAATCACGAGGATGCTGGGCAATGAATGGAGTAAACTACCTCCTGAGGAGAAACAGGTTGTCAATTTAAATTCCTGATATTTCCCTTGGCTTTGACTATTGCTTAAGAGAAGTAACTTTGGTGTCTTTTAGAAAGAAGCTAGAGACCAGTTTCTGCTGTTGTGGCAGGTAGAATAATTGCCAGTCAACTCCAAACCTCTGTCTTCTTGGGACACATTAGATCCCTGCTGTGCAAACTAAAACAGAGGTGCTTTCACTATGCTTCTCGATGACTCTCCTCTGGGGCAAGCACTAATGCTGTTACCAAATTACTGAGTACCAAACATAGGTACTTGCCTTGCTGGGCCATTCTAAATCATTGTCTGTTTGGAGTGAGATTTATGGACAATTAAAGAAACAGTGCACTGGTACAGGATTGGAAGGATGCTTTTGAGGAGATAAAATTGTTAGAAGAATCTTTGTTTATGCTTTTTAAAGTTCCCTAAAATAGATCTGTTAAACTAGCTTGAAAAAGATGTTATAAAGCTGAGAACAATTTTTCTTTTTAAATTGCATTACTGAGTTAAGATGGAGCAGATTCCATTAAGCTAAAATGCCATTTTTCACCAATAGCAATTACTTTTTTGAATTATGAAGTGGATTAAAAGTTGTTACATGTTTACCTACAGATAGAAATGGTTACTGTATAAAATAGGTATCTTATATAACTGGTCTTTCAGTTTTATGTTGAATTAATCCAGAATGAGTATTATTCTAATAGGGTTGTATGTTTTTTGTTGTGGGTTTTTTTTTGGGGGGGAGGGTCTTTTGGTCTGTTGAGTCACAGATTTTAGACATGGAAGGAATCTTAATCTAGTTCTCACTTTATGGATGAGGAAACTGAGGCCTAGGGAAGCTAATGACTCTTTCCTAAGGTTACAAGTAGAAAGAAGAGCTCAGACTGGCATCCAGGGCTTCCAACTCAAAACCAGCATTGTTCCTCAGTACCACGTTGCCTTAAAAATAACTTGTTTGTTGAATTAAAAGGAAAAAAGGCAATTGACCCAAATGATCCAGTAAATCAGTAGTCTTTGTGTAAATAATTAATGGGACAAAGGAAAAAAAGAAAAAATGTGTAAATGGAGACAGACTCAAAGTGGTTTATTTAGGGGTCTTCAGATGAGATCATTTTTTTTTTTCTACGTCTTTCCTTCTGTTCTCGGTGTTCCACTTCCGTGGTCCTTAGAAAGCCAAATGGCATGAGGTCATCCTCTCAGAATGAATTGATAATATATAAACAAAACAATATTCTGTTTGTACCCTAGTGACTGGCTAAGTGTTACCTTTACATCATTTATGTCCCCTGAGGCTTTGGATAGCCATGGGACCTCAACCTGCCAGACCTAAATAAATAAAGAAAATTGATTCTTGAATTTTATATGAAACTCTTCCTGAATCCATGCAGATAAAAAGTTAGTCAGCAGCCTGAAAGCCAGAGTTTCTCTCTCTTTATGAAAACATCCAAAAGTTAAATAACTGCCACTTTGTTTTCAGTATTCAAGCTCCCTCTTTCCTTAATGCTTGTCCATGCCACTTGTGGTATGGGTATTTTGTGTGACCAAGACTTCTCACAAATACTTGAATTTTTTTCTTTATAGCGTTACCTGGATGAAGCAGACAGAGATAAGGAACGTTACATGAAGGAGCTGGAGCAATATCAGAAGACGGAGGCCTACAAAGTTTTTAGTAGGAAAGCTCAGGACCGGCAGAAGGGCAAATCTCACCGGCAGGGTATGAAGGCCATTATCCATTCTTGTCATTTATGTCCTGGCTGGGCCCAAAGACTCCTCAGATTCACCCCTAAAGTGACAGCTTAACTGTGGAGTGGCCACTTCCTTGCTTGACCTCCTATACTTACATCATAAATGTAATGGAAAGGAGCTGCTTTAAGTTTCACTTGTCATATTGGCCTGTCTGACTACAGCATCTTCAGGGATCCCTGTTTGCTTCTCATGGTGACCTGAATTGTCGGGCTTATGCTTTAAGGGCCCACTCCACGTCCACCATCCCATGCTGTCCTCTTTTTCTCTCACTGTGATGTATTCAGCCCCACAGAGCCCCCTGCCTCACCTCCATCCTCCCCACTTCTCAAATATTCAAGTCCCTCTCACCCCCACTCCCTGGCCAGCCCCAGGCCAGCAGCTCTGCAACGTGTGCAAGGCCAGGGAGAGTGTGCGGGCATGCAGCCCAGTCCCCAAGCCTTAGGAGTTTGTCACATGCTTAGTAACTAGTATAGATATTTACTGTCAGAGAGACCCAGCCCCTCTGTGAGTGAGGGTCACCTGTCCACAGGTTGTCTATGAGTGGCGTTGGCTATGCAAGCTTCAGCAAAGTAAAGTTGTGGTTGTGGGGATGCCTTCCTCTGTGTTCTGCCATCTCCTTCCCCTTGGAAAGGTCGCCTCTTCTCAGAAGGTGACTGCTCTTCCTCTTCTATCTCCCAGCTATGCCTGATGGTTGCGGGGCATGCTTCCCAAAAGGCAATGGTGGGCCAACTATTCCTAATGTGGGTAGTGATCCCGTGGGATTTGTTTGTCCTCTGGCAGCTTTGTGTTTGGATTTTTTACTTCAACTGAATGTTCTTTTGTTTTCAGAAGGAGCTCGGCAGGCTGCTCACGATCATGAGGTAAAGAGGTCTCTGTCAAACCTTCTATTATAATTCTGTCTTTAGACCATATTAAGGGTTTTTCCTTCAAGACAAATTCATTCTAAAAGCATGCAGTAAGACCCTGTTGCATACAGAGGACTGTGCAGAAGCCTGAGGGATTGGAGGGAAATAAGAGACGTACAAAAATGATTCTAAAATACAGCATTTTGTGGGGCACATTAGAGACTTGTGAAGACAGGTGCTCCAGGAATCACGGAGAATGGTCATTCAGGATGGTGGAACCAGAGAAGGCTTGGTGGAGGGAGAAGCTATTGATTGTGGTGGGTAGCAACAGAAAGATATAAGGGACAAGTGATAGGGGAGCAAATGAAAGTCTGATTCATATCCTACAACTTGACCTGGCTGAGTTGAGCTAATTAGGGGTCATATCTGGTCCTTCACAAAACTGAAACCTCCAACCCCATTCCTAAACCTCCAACCGCATTCCTTTAGCTGCTTGTCTGTTCACTAGTAAAAGTGAAAAGTGATAGAAGGAAAGAGACATGATTGGAAATTGCTGGCTTGCTCCCTCCTTTTCATCATTTATTGCCTAAATCCAATTTTTTTTAATAACATTTTATTTTTCCAAATACATGTAAAGATTTTCTCGCTTCCTCCTCTCCCAAACAGCAAGCAATGTGATAATAGGTTAAATACGCACAATTCTTCTAAATAAATTTCTACATTTGCTTGTTGTGCAAGAAAAATCAGACCAAAGAGAGGACAGAGGGGGAAAGCACATGAAAGAAAAAACAAGCAAAAAGGTGAAAATACTCTGATCCACAATCTCCATAGTTCTCTTTCTGCATATGATTGGCATTTTCTATCCCAAGTCTATTGTAATTGCCTTGAATCACCACATTGTTGAGAAGAGCCAAGTCTGTCACAGTTGATCATCACATAATCTTGTTACTTTGCATAATGTTCTCTGTACAAAGTTTGCTCACTTCACTCAGCTTCAGTTCGTGTAAGTCTTTCCAGGCTTTTCTAAAATGTCTGCTCATCATTTCTTATAGAACAATAATATTCCATTACCTTCATATACCATAACTTATTCAGTAATTTCCCAGCTGATGGGCATTCAGTCAGTTACCAGTTCTTTGCCACTACAAAATGGCTTGCTATAAACATTTTTGCACATTGAGATCCTTTTCACTTTTTTCTCATCTCTTTGGGGTACAAACCCAATAGTGAGACTGATGGATCAAAGGATATGTACAGTTCTATAGCCCTTTGTACATAGCTGAATCTAATTCTTATAAAGGTCTTCTACATGGTAAGGCAGAAAATATCTTGTCTCTAATTAAAACAACAACTGGGGACTCCTAGATAGATATAGATATATATATATATATATATATATATGAGTAAGAAACAAAAGATCAAATGGGAGCGGAGGATCCATGAGATCAGGTATATACCTTGAAAGGAATTAGAGGGAAATCTTGAGAAGTCACAAAATAAATTAATAGAAACAACTGGAAGGAACTTTAGAATTCATGTAGCTTAATGATTCCCAACATTTTTGAGTCTGAGGATCCATTTTTAAAGTAAAAACTTTGGGAGGATCCCTTGCAATCGCTTATGGCTTTTGCTTGTGACATTATTGCCTACACATGGTGGAGAGCCTGTGATCAAGTCTGAGCACCTTGGCTTATGTGTATTAGTGCCCTCGTTTTTGTCTGCCACTCCATAATACTGCAGTCAGCATGTCACTCCTTCTGCTCCCTTCCGAAATTGAGTTCTAGAATTTCTGAAATGAATGCTCATTGTCCTGAGCTGTTACATTGGGCCCCCTTTTGCATATGTGCTGTCTTCTGAAAGTGTTTTACTATGTCATTAATCTTGCTGGTGTTCACCATGTTTGGTTAGAGGCCTTTCTGGGGCAGGCATGAATTCTCAGTTGAAGAAATAATAGCTGACTACTTAATTCCATTCAGTAAACATTGATTAAACATCTCCTTTTTGCAAAGATGTGGTAACAGCCTGGAATAATGGAGAGAGATGTTGGGATGGAAAGGGAAAAGCCTGAGTTCACATTCTGCCTCTGACCCTTCCTGGTTGTGTGGCCCAGGCATCTTGCTTATTATTAGCCTCTCCGTTTGCCTCTGTTATGCCAGTCACTTTGTCAGGATCTGTCTACCAAGTTATAGCTACATTTTGATCTGTGTTGGTGATGGGAATTTCCTCATATTTGAGAACTCAAAGGTCCATTAAGTATTCACATGGGGAAGGCACAGTGCTAAATGAGATTATACTATTCTTTCTCTCAGGAAATTTACTTATCAACTGGAAAAGAGGTGGTTCTTAGATAATTCTAATACAAGTTACACTACAAATGGGTAGAAGTAACACAAAGTCCTACAGCTTCTTCTTTCCTTCCTATACGATTTGAGTTAGGGATGCAATATTTCATGTAATGTGTAGAAGAGAGCTTAACAGTTTAACAGTTACAGGAAAGAGAAAGTGTGAGCTCCAGAGGAATTACAGTCTTCATCCTAAAGCAACATCCCCTTCAGGATCAAGATAGGAAATTCTCTCTCTGGCACTTTGACCCCTTCCCAGCTTCCCAACGCTTTATTGCCTACCATGTGCCCCACAACCCTGTCATTCCTTGCATGAAAAGCTCTACCTCTCCCAGTTTGATGCCTTTTCATTGGCTGTCCCCCCATGTCTGCAATGCTCTTCTCATTAATGCCTCTTGGAGCTGCTCGCCTCGCTTCAGGTTTCAGCTAATACCCTTTTTTTCTGAAAGAAGCTTTCTCCAGTCCTTCTTGATGCTGATACCTCCATATGAGAATATTTCCAGTTTATCATATCTATGTATTGTATGTGCATATTTATATGTTGTTTTCCCCATTAGATAAAGCTCCTTGAAAGCAGGCTGTTTTGCCTCTCTTTGCATGCCTGCTACATAATGGGATGCTTAATAAATACTATTGCGGCGACTCAAAACCAAGAAGACCCAAGCAAATCTCTTCATCTCTCAGTGTTATGGGCAACTCATTGAGATATCTTAAGTTATACAGAAGGTGCCAATTTGCATCAGGAGAAGAACTTTCTCCACCGTGGAGTTTCCTATACCAAGAAAATCAGTTTCCATCTCTGTTATTCTGCATAGGGTTTTTTATATGGGAAAAAGTTTGTTTATAAATTTGATATGAAATAATAGCCTGTGTTTAACCAATATGAAATTTCTGATATGATTATATTTCAGATACAGTGTCTATTTCAGGTATTTTTTTTAAGTCAAGGAAAATTCCTTAAGAGCAATGGTTTACTTATAAAGTTGTATTTTTTTAAACTCAGTTTTGTATCACTGACCTTCAAAAGTTATGAAAAAATTATTCAAATTCACAGGTCTGTTCTTTAAAAAGATTCCATCGTGTTTGTGAGGATTGTAAATCCTGGTAACTATTACTGTTTTGTTCATCCTATGAATTCCATATAAACCCAATTATGTATAGCATTCTAATAGTCTTAATTGTACATGATGAACTGTTATGAATTTTATTTTTACTTGGAGATTTTGTATCCATATTTTAAACTTAAATTTAATGTTGACAACCTTTACTGTAACAAAGAATAATTTTGTAATTGCTCATTTTTCTTTCCCTTTTTGTTCTTTTTATTAACTTAAACACCAATTTTTTATCCAGCTTGTATGTATTTCTAAGAATTTCAGTATGAAGAATACTTGATTCTCTGTATTTACTTCCTGCTTATCACAACCTAAGAGAGCTGAGCAGGAACCAGAAATAATGATTCTTGGTGAACCTCCATCACTACATGGTCTGTTTTTGATGGTCAATCCTAACAGTCTGCTTGGTCTAAAACAGTTGGAAAGATGAAAGTTTGATTGAGTATTAGGCTCAATCTTGGATTGAGCAATTTAGCCAAGAGAGAGGAAGTGACTTCCCAAAAATCTCACAATTATTAAAAACAGAACTTGGGAGGAACAACCTGGTCTCCATATTTTTGATTCTGTTGCATTATTTAATTTCAGATTTGGAGGGATAGAGATTTAATCTAATCCATACATGAACAGGAATCCCTTGTACAAATTTCTAACAAATAATTGGCCAGCCTTCTCATGAAGTCTACTTGTGACCCTCAAAGACAATCCATTTTGCCTTGGGACAGTCCTAATTCCTAGGAAGTTTTTTCCTTATATTAAGCCAGTATATTTATCCTTCTGTGTGACTTGTGGTTGCTGTTAATTCTTCCTTCCTGACCCAAGCAGAAAAAGTCTAATCTTTCTATCTGATGTTCCTTCAAATTCTAGAAGCTATCATATTTCCTAATAACCCCAACCTCTTAATGAATCTCCATATGGCAGGTTCTTCAGTCCTTCTACCATTCTGGTATTCTGCATATTTGTCAGCTTGTCATTGACCTTCATATAATGTGGCTTTTTGAACTGACCCTCCATGGCAGAGTATAGCGGGACTAGCACTTCTCTCATTTAGGGACAATGCCTCTCTTTAATAGTTTGTATGATTCAAACAGTCTGGTAAGCTAATGGGTACACTAGTGAGTTCACCCAGTCATGAATCCATTCAGTGTCATTTAGTGAGGGGACAGGGCAGTTAAGAAGCTTGTTATGAAGCTAGACTTTCAATCTTGAGTTCTTAAAGTGCCATCACTGAGGTGCAGACCAGAGAGTTAAAGATCCATATAGCAGAACCAACCAAAGGAACCTTTACCCAAGGGCCATGCTGCCCAGTGGTGGGCTACACGCTCTAGCTTGAGTATTCCATGCTCAAAGCAGCCTTTAAAGCACGCCTCATGGAAGTCTGGCCAGGGGCTTCAGTCACAGCAAACCATGCAGCTTTGTTGTGCTCTCCTCCTACATGATTTAGGATGGAAACCTAGGGTCGGAGGTGTTCTGGCTACTCTCAGATTAAATGCCAGTCTGGAAGACCCAGGAGTCCTATAGGGTTACTCCCTGAAAGTGTCATCTCATGTGAAGACCAAGATAGAAACAATAATTTTGTTTCTCCTTTAATTTATGAGAAATGGCAAAATGACACTCAGCCTGAACAAATTAGGCCTTTTCAATGAAGAGGTAATCAGATCCGTATGATTTTAATCCCTGGAGCCATCCTTGGAGCAGCTTAAGTACATCCAAGCCCCCAAGAGAATCCTCTCCATGCCTGGTAATGTACTCAGTAATGGAAGAGTGCTGATGGCTTTCATTACTGCTCTTCCGTTAAGTAGAATTTCTCTGTTGCCTTTTAGAGACTGAACAGTTTCACTTAATTGCTTTAATGTTTCTTATTTTGTATTTCAAGAATCTCGACCAGGGGACAATGTGAACCACATCTGTGCCATAGTGTCCCCTGCCCTTGGATAGTTGTCACCCCAGACCAGGCTTTTGTCAGTGAGGAGAGCCAAGTACCTCCCTCCCTTAAAGCTGTGATGCATATGGTCCAGACACGGGGATGCAGGCCTTCGGGAAAGAGTTGCCTAAAGCTATATAAAGGAATAAGGAAAGGTCCTGACTGAGGCCTGGGTCTATGAGGATTAAGATGGGACATTGACTTAGGAAGTACATTCATAAAACAGGAAGAAATGGGTATGAGACTGTTTGAAGCAAAACTGCAGTGATGAGGTTTTCTGTCTGACAGATGGCCCCCTCCTTGGTACTTTATAGTCCCATCTGATTTATATTTTAGGAACTGTGTACTTTGAGAGTTTTTCTGTAGTGACTCACAGCTGAGTTTGGGCAGCAAAGAAAGGCGAGGTTTGAGAGAGCCACTGGCGTGTGACCTCCGGCCTTCTAAGCATCACTTTATACCTTCAGTGCTTAACTGAGGTTCAGGATCCTCTGGGTTAACATGGACTCTTGGTAGTAAGACTTGGAAACCAATTTTAGGAACAGTAACTTTATATTTGAAAAATAGGGGATGGTCTTAGCAGCAGTTAAATGCATACTCATTGACAGTTGACAGAGGAAAACAGTTCAAGCCCCATGCAGCCAATTATGTCAGTTGGCATACTGCCAAAGGGCAGACCTTTCACCCTGACCAGCAGGATGGTCACATTGCTGCTTTGATTCCCTCCCTTTCAGGCCCCTCTCCACAGCTTTTCTATCAGACATCATATCACACTGGTGCTCAAGTATATGACACTGTAGGAGTGAGGGGCAAGAGTGCTTTAACCAGTGGGCTACTTTCTTCTGCCCCGGCTGCTATGGAGCCTTCAGAGTCAGGCTCTTGCAGCACCATGCTCTTCTCACTTTTCCTAAGCAATCTGTTGACTTCTTGGGGTGAGTATCAAAAAACAAAGCTTTCAAAGGAAATTGTTTTTTATGTAGTTTTCCCCTTCATGAATATGTGTGTGTGTCTTCTTTATGATTTCCACTTAAAATTCATTGCCTGAATCACCCCTGGAAGCCTTCCTAAGCTATTTTCTTTAAAATTGCTCTCTAAGAGGTATTAGAAAGCATTGCTGGGATCCTTGATGAGTCCGATGGTTCATTAGGTCACCATCTTTGTTATTTCCTCATCTTTGGCTCGCTTGTTTTTAAAGACTATTTTAAATGTCTCTTTACTCTTCACCTCTTCAAGTTCTCAGCAGCCTCAGACAGTCCCCCAGCTTTAACCTCACCTCCTTTACAGATGGCTCCCAAACCTGCTTTACAAGCTGCATCTATGACTTCTCTCCCCTGATCTTCCCTGCATTCCATCAGACTCATCTTGTTATTTAGCTTATTCTTTTTCTCCTAAACCTTCTCTTCTGAATTAACTGGTTCTGTTAATTAACTGATTAATTAACTCTTCTCATAATCAACAGTCCAAACTGAAGCACCTTCTGTCTCTTAACCTTTAGGCCTTTAATTCTTCTATTCTTGGTGCCTCTACTATTCTTCCTTTCTATTCTTCCTTTCTCTCTCCCCAGCTTGATAAATTCATATCCATTTTCTAAAGTCCAACTCAGATTCTCATGAAGCCTTTTCCTGATCCCTGCCTCTCCTTTTGGGGAGGAACTTCTTTAATGTTCATAACTATGAAATGTCTTATATTATAGCTCTTTCTATTGGTGTTTTGATTCCCCTGTTGGATTACCAGCTCTTTGAGAACATGGACTATCTATCTGTCTTCTCCTCTACCATCTTATGAGCACAATGCCTTGCCTATAAGGAATTAAGTTAAATAAGATGGGAATGTATTTATTTCTTGCAAGGAGGTTGGAAGGAAAACTAAAAGTGCTCAAAATTGTATGGGAACACTGTGGAGGAGAGTGTGTTCTTAGAAGTCAGTGATTTGTAGCATAATAGGCAAATCCTATTTAATGTGCCTTTCTGCTTTGTAGAATTAGAGTAGGTATTCAGCTCAGGGAGAGAAGGTTTTTTACACAACCTTCAAAAGCAACTGAAAAGTCATGTTTAAATTTCCTTTTTTCTTAGTATCATCTCTTTCAGAACATTTCATTATTAATGTTACAGAGCAAAAAGCTTAGAAATGGCTTCTATATTCTCACCTCTTTATTGGGGAAATACATATTCAGATTTGTCTTAAGTCTTATTTTATGGTTGAATACCTAAGAGGGCTAAATTTGAAGTAACCAAGCCATCATGTAAGTCCAATTCAGGTTTCTTTTTTAAAAAAAAAAAAGTCTTAATACCCTTCTGTTATTGAGATCACAGTTTTGTCAGAAGCAGTTTCCTCTTTTTGTGGTCCCAAGGACTCAACTCTTCAGATGACCCTTGTTCCTACTATGGTTTCTTTAGGGAAGAGGTTGTGCACCCGGGACCATTTTGTTGACAAATCTTTTTGTTTTACTTAGCTGTTGCTAAGAATTAATTTTACGTTGATTAATTAATATTAATTAAATATAATGAATTTTATTCTTTCTCTGTCTTTGATCCACAGAAGGAAGTAGATGTGAAAGAAAGGTCTGTTTTTGACATACCTATATTCACAGAAGAATTTCTCAATCACAGTAAAGGTAATTGCTTTGGCTTCTTGGTGTTTGATTCCTCACTTCTGTGATTGGACAGAAATCCTGAATGTATAGCAGGGGACTTCCTATGGCCCCATGTGTCCTTGAAAGCAGTGCTAGTAAGCAGCTTTTTCTCTATCCCCCCAATCTTTCCCTTTCAGCAAATGAAAGCAGGGTTTGTGCTCTGAAAGACATTTGAGTCTGAGACAAAGGGAATAACAAAACGAGCACCACAGATTTTTGAGGGACATTTAGCAGTAATTTTGTTCTCCTGCACACTGATTGCCATTTCAGGAATTCAGATAACTGTGACCCAGAAATCTAATCCATGGTCAAAATCATCATCTGGATTTGAACTTAAAAACGACAGGGATACTGAAATAAAGACAAGTTAACACATTAATTCAAATCAGTTTTGCAAGAGCTTAGGAAAGTCACCCGAATCCTCAAAGATGACACCTCTTCTCCTCTTTTTCTGGGATTGTGTGTCGTCAGCCCGAGAAGCAGAACTTCGGCAGCTGCGTAAATCCAACATGGAGTTTGAAGAAAGGAACGCAGCTCTCCAGAAGCATGTGGAAAGCATGCGCACGGCCGTAGAGAAGCTGGAGGTGGATGTGCTGCAGGAGCGGAGCCGAAACACCATCCTACAGCAGCACCTGGAGACTTTGCGGCAGGCCCTGACCAGCAGCTTTGCAGGGGTGCCACTACCTGGTGAGAACAAGTCCTTGCCAACTTAGCCATTTCTGGAACTCACTGGGCATCACTGGTGATTCTTCCTTGGATTCTCTGTAGAGGTCTATCTAGAAGAAAGTAGTGAATGAAAGAAGGGAGAATCAAAAAAAAAAAAATTACCTGCAGCTCTGGCCTTGTAATTTTGGCTGTATCCATCCATTAGTACTTTGTACAAATTACATTGGTACCAGAATGCTTTGTCGATCCCAAACTTCAGAAAAGGGGATACTATAATTGTATCCCCTTTTCTGAAGTTTGGGATCGACAAAGCATTCTGGGTTGGACACTTAACGCCTTTGAGTTGATCATTTCTCGGCGTTATTTTGGTTCAGGGATAATTGCTTATATCTCAGCCCCTCTCCTGTGTTCTTCCCTGTTGGAAGGGTCACACTGAGAGGCTCGTGGTGACACTGGCCACGACAGAGGTCCTTGTGTTGTTGCCTTTACTTGAAATGTGGAGGGAAGTGGTGAGTTGCATTTTTTCCCATCTTGCTCTTGTCTTCTGTCAACTTCAGGAAGTGGAGAGACTCCCACAGTGGATACGATTGACTCGTACATGAACAGACTGCACAGTATTATTCTAGCTAATCCCCAGGACAATGAAAACTTCATAGCCACAGTTCGAGAGGTCGTGAACAGGCTTGATCGCTAGTGACTGGTAAGTGTTCTCTTGTAGTGTCAGCCCCTTGTTACCAAATGGAAATCTATTGGTAAGAGAAATGGATGCCCCGTGAGCAGTGCTCTCCAAAGAGAGGAAGTCACTGACTGGAGGGAGGGGGGAAAACTGTTGCTTGGCTTTTTTCATGAATGTGTAGTGTCTAGTGTTGGAAGAAAAGTTTGTAGCCAGACAGAATGCAGCCATCGTCTGAACCTTTTTGTGCTGTTGGAATGTGTTGGTTTTGATTCTTAAAACGGAACCTCAGCCCGGCCACGGGGATAGAGGGCTGGGCTGGAGGTCAGAAGGCCAAAGGGAGGCTTGCTTCAAGGATCCCAGCTCCAAGGACACGTGGAATTGGATTGGAAAGTGCTTGCCTAGAAGTGCAAAGCCTAGAAAGTCTGAGATAGTATTAAAGTGGTGCAGTGGCTAGAGCATTGGGACTAAAGTCAGAAAGACCTGAGTTCAAATCCAGCCTCACTTAGTAGCCATGCAACCCTGAACAAGTCACTTCATCCTGTGTGCCTTGGTTTCCTCATCTGTAAAATGAGCAGGAGAAGGAAATAGCAAACCATGCCAGGACCTCTGCCCAGAAAACCCCAGTTGGGGTCATGAAGAATCGGACACAACTGAAATGACTGAACGACAATGACCAGGAGTAAAGCAGCGCTAATGCGGACTGCTAAGAGCAGGACAACAGCTGCTTGAGCTCAGTGAGCCCTCAGGTTAGGGCTATGGTAGGAAGAGCCATGGGCTGGTATCTGAGGACCAGAGTCTGGTCCTGCTGCCCCTGCCGCTGTCTCCCTCATGGCTTTGGGCTTCTAAACTACTACTCATTTCTCCATAAGAGCTCTGGCTAATCTAGAAGGAAAAAGCATGCAAATAGCCTGGCTCTAATCCCTACCTGCCACCCCTGGGCCATAGGCAGACTCCTTATCTGCACCCCTCCCTAAGCACCTGGGCCTTTTTCCTCCTAAAACATGCAGCAGCTTCAGTGATCTATAAGGTTCCTCTGAGCCTGTGCCCCCATTTGACAGACAGCCCCAGAAGGGGCAGTACTTTGCTCAGTCACACAGATAAGTCCCTGACCACAGATTTGAACCCAGGGCTTCTGATTCCCTGTGTAGCACATTGCCATTATACCACTTGGGGAAACCCTGAGGTCAAGGTTCACCAGCCTCCCAACAGCAGAGCAAGCTTTTAGTTTGTTCCCTTATTAATATGTTCTAGATCTCCCCAAATGCAAAGAATGGGAGAATCCAGCTATCCACTGAGGGGGGGGAATTAATGAACTCACACTATCCCCATCAACAGTAGCTAGACCAGATCAGGAGTTATACTGAGGCTTCCAGTTTGTCTCTTTGAAACCAAGGCTTGAGTCTTTATTACCTTCTTGCCAGGCCCGTAGGTGTGCTCCATTTGCACTTCTGTATCTTAATAGGGTGGTGGGCCAAGACAAAGGTGGACGTCCACCTTTGTGGCCGGGCCTATAGCAGTAACCACACCGGGCAGTAGTTCTCCGCCCTCAGCCGGGCTTTGCTGGGGAAAAGGATCATTGTCCTTCCAGTGAGTAGTCAGATGGAACAGACTGCACTTGGAAGAGATGACCTGAGCTTCCCAAGAGCAGACCCAAGAAATGGCATTATGGCCACTGCTCATGAAGGGAACAGCTTGTAACTCCAACCTCGGGAATTCGGGAGCTCATCATCCTTCTCGTTTTCACACGGCATTTTCAATTAGCACACTTATGAGCTTCAAAAGAGAAAGCTGGCAGAGAGAGAGGTGGGAGAGTCTGAAAAAGGCAATAATTGAGAACGAGGGCTTTCCTTGTCTCCGGATAGGGAAATTACTGTGAGGTGGAGGAGGGGACAGGGACCGGCGACTTTGTTTTCATCATGTTGCCGGTACAGTGATTACCCTGGAGAATGTCACTTAGAAAACTCAAAGGAGCTTCATTTTGCAAAGTATTCCCCCAGCTCCAGCCTGCAAGTATTCTGAGATAAAAATATGAGCTGTTGGGTCACTATGGATTCTTAGCCTCTGGCCACTCAGAGATGACTAAGAATAGCTCGCTCTCCTCCCACTTCGGGCCCCGCCCCCAAATCTGTCAGAGGAGACAATTACAGAGACTGTGATTAATTCTAGCTTGGCCTCATTATACAAATATGTACCGACAGCTAAGCCTAATGTCCCCCACATCCATGGGGCAATTAATTACTCTGACATCAGCTTGGCAGAGGCTTCACCCACTGTTAGGAGCTTGTGAGTGAAGGGAAGTTAATGGTGTGAACGAGCAGGCGAAGAAGGAGAACACCAGAGCTGCAGAGAGGCCTTGAGGTTTCTCGGGGACAGGGCCTGGCCCTCAAGGAGCTTGCAGGCTCCCAAGAGGTGAGATGCCGACAACCATGCCCAGCAGTCCATGTGGTCAAGCCTTAGAGACAATGAACAACAAAGCGGCCTTGGGGAGTTGGTCACTAACAACAGGGGCTTTGGGGAGACCACAGCTTTCTAGATGGTAGCTTCATTTTCATAAATGCACAGGGTAGCATTCCCGGCTGTCATCTGAGCCCCTCATGTGTCTGTAACACGTGAAGGTGGGAGAAAGAGCATGGATCTGGGCATCAGGAAGTCCCAACTTTGAATCCTTCAGACAGAATATACACAGTATGCAGGGAAAGGTCACGAGGGCCAGCATCCACACCCAGGTCTCTTGCCTCCAAGCTGGTGCTCCTTGTGCCATGAGACGCTGCCTTGCCTCGCCTCAGTAGCATGCTAAAGGCAGCCGGTTTAGGAAGGGGAATCCTGCTGATGAGTCATTTTTAGGAACTTAGCCAGAATGATAAATTGCCTGATTTCAGACGAGTGAAGTGATTAAATATTTTGTTGCCCATTCAATACATGCCCGTTGATATGTGATTTTATTTTTATTGTTTGCATATTCTTATGAAGTTTTACACAGTACTTTAGAAATTTCTCTATATTCAGACATAAGGTACATTTATAGTTGGAGAAAATTGGAGTTGGTGTAGACCACAGATTCCTTAGACTGAGATGCCATCCTAATTTTAGATCCCTGGCCCCAGTCCCTGTGGGTAGCTTTTCTCTTGTCATAGGTGACCTCAGGCTGACCCTTCAGTGTCCCCACTGCCCTTGTGCAAAGGTAAGGTCACACCACACTTAGACATACTGCCACAAACACCTTGACACAAGTTACCTTTGGCTTAGCCGGCCTTGGAGTCTTGTTTAGCCTTGCCCTTTTCCTACTTACTTTCCCAGAAAAACAAGAAGCCAGCATTTTAGGCACACAGCCCTGCTTCTTCCCGAGAGATGTTCACTCTTTTCCTGTTTTCCTTGGCTTTGTCCACAGGTGCTTTGGCTCCAAGACGTTCTGCAAGTGATTCTACTTGTGAGGAATGAGAAGCCATGATGGAAACAGACTGCCTAGGGGTGGAAGGGATCTGTGCATGCATTCCAGCTCCCCCACCCCTGCAAAGCATTGGAGCACCTCGAGGTGTGTCCAGGGCATCCAGATGCCCTTTCCACTCGTTTTTCTGAAGTTCTGAGAGTACCCCAGAGCTCTCAGGGCCTCAGCTTCATCTCATTTCAGTTTTTGTTGCAGAGAAAAGGCAAGATTCCTCCTGGGGCCACACAGAAGGGGCTTTTTGTGGCCCTAGGGCCCTTCCTGTCATTTGTTTTAAGCTTCCATCACTAGTTCTGACAGTTTCCCCCCTTTGCCAGTCAGCAGTACCCCATGAGAGCTTCTCTTCTTCCATGTTAACCTGCTGCAACGTGGAAGCTCTGTGTTCCTTTATCAGGGCCCTTTCTGAGTACTGAATGGAGTTGGTTGGTCAGTCGTCCCGCTTCTGGCCCCATATGAGTCAGGGTTTCCTGGGCTGCTCTCCCAAGTTTATGCAGGACTTCCAGGCCAGCAAGGCTTCTATTCCCCTCTTCTTAGGGGAGCACTGTGAGCGATAGCAGGAAAGCCCTCATCTTTCCTATTGGGCGCATTGAAAGTTGTCAGCCGTTGATTTTGCATGGAAAGTGAGAAGTTGCTGTTCCTTTCATTTGTGCTGATTCATGGACTCAGATGGGAGACTTCTCATTTACAGAGAGAATCTCTCTTCATTCAGCATAGAC
This sequence comes from Myrmecobius fasciatus, assembly GCA_023553655.1. Taxonomy (NCBI): domain Eukaryota; kingdom Metazoa; phylum Chordata; class Mammalia; order Dasyuromorphia; family Myrmecobiidae; genus Myrmecobius; species Myrmecobius fasciatus. Next base: position 429,818 of record JAJPUD010000382.1, on the reverse strand, counting down.
TCTCACTCTGACAAATGTATCCAAAAGGTTTCCTGGCCTTTACCTTTCATCTGTAGCCTTTAGAAAAACAAATTGAGGCCGAAGGGGCAGCCTCCTGTTCTCTCCCCACCTTGATTTGTTTTTTAGCTGCAGGGCCATCCAGATAAAGGTTTCCACCTGCTTACCTCAAATCACTCACACAAGCACAAGCGGCCACTCTCCCACGTGGCATCCAAGGAAGGAATCGGGCACTTGTCAAGAACCGCCATGTGGGGTCTTGGATCTTGGCCTTCCACCAGCTGGTCTTTCCAGTTCGTCCTTTACCTGTTGGTTTTTGATCTCTTGAGGAAAAAAGAGATGCCCCCACCCACCCCAACACCCACTCCCTTCTATTTTTTATTTGCATGGCATTAAGACTATTCATTGTAGCTTGAAAAAGACCATCACCAAGCAGCTTAGCCTTTGTGTTCTGTTGTCTGTTGTCCAAGGACCAACCTAGATTGCTATGGAGTGGCCCATGAGCTGGCCTGCTGAGTGGTAAGTACTTTGATTGAGGTAACTCCATTAAAGAATATGTGGGAGCCTTCTCGCCGTTCCCCATTCACATAAGCCAGCCCTGCTGTGATAGGGGAAGTCTGTCATAGCCTAGCTTCGTCAAGAAAACATTAGCCAGCTTTTGAATTCTGTGACAAGTAACTAATTACTTCTTTCCTGCCATCATCTGCCCCCCCCCCCATATCCCTGGTCCCACTGTTGGCCTTGGTTCCATGCATGCCTCATGTTTATAAAGTATTAATAAGAAATTGTCTGCACAGGGATGACAGACTCCATTAGAGCTTGGAGTTTTCCCTCGGTCTTCCTCCTTCCCTCTCCCCCCCAGCTTTCATTGTTGTAAAACTTCCCTGGTGGTCCTTTGTGAGCCAAAGCAGCTGTAACTTTGGGCAGAGTTGATCTTTGCCCCAACCAGAGATAGGGTTTGGGCATCACAGTGATGTGAAGCGTCTTCAGAATCGGTGATACAGAACCTTTACAGGTGTGGAGACACATGCAGTTACACACCCAAGCAACTCAGAAGCTTCACCTGATTGGCTCGCATGGCCTGTCAGGTGCTTTGGAGTAAATCTCATTGTCCTTACTACCTAAGAGCTCCATGAGGTGACGGCAGAGTTTGATCCCTGGTCCTGTCTCCCACTGATACAGAGATGACTCATTAGGGAAAAAAAATTTATTTTTGTCTTGTTTTTTTCTTGTCATGATATGAATTTTAACTTTCTCCATGTTAGACATTTTTCCCATTTTTGTTTTTTTTTTGTTTTTTTTTTAACAAAAAAACCTCCCAGGAGAGGCAGCTCTGGGGGGCAGAGAGTCAAACAAAAGGTGCTTTCTGAAGTGAAGAGAAAAGTCATTTGTTGTCCCTGTGTCTGGAGTGGTTGAAATGCCAAGTTTTCTATACAAGTGTCTTTGTAATTAAGCTTCTAGATTTTCTTTGTTTGATTCATTAGAAGTTGATGTACTTGCTTGACATTTGTTTCATTAAAACTTTTCAACAGTGAATGTATTTTGATTCCATCTTAACTGCATTTTAATGAGTGAAATCCTACCAGTGTTGCCTTTTGTCTGAGACTTTATCAACTCTACATTAATCACTAGCCCTGTTGTGTTTTCAAAATCAGTAACACTTTTCATTTTACCAAATGCTTATTCAAAGTATGTCTTAACATGTTGGTGAATTCTGTTTTTTTAAATACATAATAATAACATAAGCTATAATTCATTTTAAAATAGCAGTAATACTCTGAAGTTAAGGTTAAAAAGGTGAATTCTGCTGCTTGTGAAGTCAGTGACTAGATTAAATCCCCACAATTAAAGTTCTTTTGACACATGGAGAGAACGTTTAAGACACCTGTTTCCTTGAAAGCACCAAACTAAATGAACTTTCTTTGAGGAATTCATGGGCAGCTTTCACATGAAGTCCTGAGAATAGAGACCTTGATGCTAATTCTAAGTTCTTTTTTTTCCAGTGTGTAGTATGTGGCCTCTTATTTTCTGCTGACCAACCCTATGATAGAAGGCAACATGGGATAGTGAGAAAAAATATGGTTTGGAACAGGACAGCCTGGGTTCCATTTTGGAGTCTGTTAATCACTGGTCTCTCTAGACCTCAGTTTCTTCATCTGACACATGAGTCTCTTGCCAGCTATAAATCCTGTGGAGGCGACATTGTGTCTTAAGATTGGTCACCAGCCCAGTTCCAAACTTGTTTGTTTGTTGACTGCTGGCAAGCTCAGAATGCCCCCACACACCTGCACAAATAGCTAACAAATAGTCTTTGTGTGACATTGCTTTCCAAAAGCCATAAGGAGTTCATCATTCAAGGCAGAAGGCCAGCTTCCCTCTGAGTTGGTGTTTCCAGCCACCCATCAACAGCTGGTGGCCAGTAATGTTTGGTTTAAAATCAACACAAACAAGCAGTAACATTTCCGCCAGTTGTTCCCCCCTTTTCCTTAACTGCTCTGCAGCTGTTGAATTAGAAGGCTGTGATAATGCTTCTCCGGGGATGGGGGAGATTGGGATAGGCTTTGCTACTTCCTATTCCTGAAGCCGGATTTCCTGTCAAAAAGGGAAGGGATTTTAATCTGGGAGGTGGGTTTTTTGTTAATTTTTTTTTTTTTTTTTTTTTTTTTTTTTAATGAGCCTACCCTGATAAACCCTTTAGCCATGACTTAAAAGACACCAGAATTCGGCCATTGAGAACCCGTAAAGTCAAATAACGACTCCATGTATTTCCCTTTCGTTCATCTTTTATGTTTGGTTTGTGGGGAATTTGTGTCTGTTTTCCTTGAGAACATTTGCTGACAGTAGACATTTCAGTCTCATTAATGCTGCAGTTCTGTAGTAATGGAAGATTGTCAAAAAGTGGTGGTCATAGCTAAGAAGGGAGATTGGAAGTTCCCCTGGGCACTGGGTCAGACATGATGCCTTCCCAGCATCTTTTCTCTGTGTGTATGTAAAAGTGTGGTATTGATTAAGTATCGAAATTCTGGGGACTAAATCTGGAGAGGAAAAAACAAGCAAAAAGGAGACCACCCCCAAGTACCCCCCCCTCCACTCACCCACACCCACAAGATAGAATCCAACCCCTGCTGTCAAGGTGCTCACAGCGGAACGATGTGTAAATGGATAGGTGCTGCTAAGCTTCAAAGGCATTGCTGAAGGGGTTGGACTTGAATCTTGAACTAATCCATGTTTGGGGGGGTACCCTGTTTGGAGGAGTTGATCACTGTCCTAGAAGGTGACCTAGATCAAGAGGCAGCCTGGAATTGTGGCAGGAACGGTGACCTAGGACTCAGGACCCGGGGTCCTAGTGCTGGCCTTGCCACTGAAGAAGTGCCCCCCAATTTCCATCTCTTCACCCGGCTTATCCTTCTTAAGATGGCCTGGAAAGGGCCCTTCCAGTTCTGCAGGATAGACCAGCACCGTAGAGGGAAGAGAGCCCATTTGTCGATTCGAATGAAAGTCAGCAAGCCCTGGTCCAGGAAGCTCTGGCTGGGTCTAACCTCTCCTCCAGCATGGTGGGGTAAGTCACCAGACCTCCCGGTGCCCTCACAGATTTCTACTGCTGCAAGGTAGGAGCTGAGATTACATCGGTAGAGGAAGCTTCCATCCTGGGAAGTTACTGAGCCAATAAAAACACAGGATGGCCGGAGTCATGCTTATACCACCCTGTGACATTTGCCAAACCCTGTCGTCAAGACTGGCCAGGACGGAGTCACCTGTGGTACAGAATCCAGGGCCGTGGGTAAGGCAGGACTTGCCCTGTGGTTCCCAAGTAGGCATACGTGCTGGTCTCGGGCTAGTCCCCAAACTGTAAAATCAAGTCAGACCCTGAGGACTCTTGAAATCTAGCCTCTTAACTAACAGCTTTGAATTCAACAGACTGCATTTGGGTGTGTGTCTTAAGTACTTCAGAAATCTTGGGACAACTGAGGAAGTTGATGCTGAGGAAATTTGGCTGAAAATGTGTTTGGGATCACACAGTAAAGAGGAAAAGCAGCTATGCAGCCAGCCCAGCCTAAAGGGTTTGCAGAGTCAGCACGTGGTTTCCTGCCAAAGATGCCTCTTCCTGCTATCTTTGAGGAGGAAGAGAGATGAAAGGCAGCTTGGTCCTGGCAGTGCTGGGTAAAAAGAGAACACTTTTCTTGGACTTGCTAAGTTGGAAGGGAAGAGGAAGGGAGAATATTCCAAAAGGGCATTTTTTTTTTTTAATCACACTTCAAGAACATTTTGTAAGGACTAAAGTGTTCCCTGGGTAATTAGCTTACCCCCAATCTCAGACAATTTAGCATTAGTGGAAGTACTAATTGAATTCCATCAGAGGAATTATTTATCTTCTTTAACCCCAGTTACCTCAAGTTCCTCATCTGGAAAATGGGCACCCAGGGAAAGTGTAAGAGGATTGAGTGGCACATCATCACTAAGCTTCCTTCCAGACTTTACTTTTATGATTCTTTTCCAGAGGCAGATGATCACACCTTCCTCTTTAGTTCTCAGGTTCCTTGTAATACCAACTCCCCTCTTTCCCCAATCTCAGAGAAAGATAAATGAAAAGAGGAAAAGTCCCAGAGCCCATGTAACAGGGAGCAATGGGAATCTTACCAGAGGGAAGCAGTAATTCAATACTTTGATCTATCCTTGATCTCTGGGCAGTGAGGTAGCATAGTGGGTAGAGTGCCTGGCCTAGAGTCAGGAAGAGCATGAACGCAAAGCGGTCCAGCATCTTTGCCAAGAAAACTCTACATAGGTTTAACAACAGAGTTGGGCACAACTGAACAAAAATCTATGATCTCTATGTGGGTCCTTCCTTAAACTTTTTTTTTTAATTAAACTAATTTTTTTTAAACTCATTTTGCCAACCCAAAGTCCTTGGTAGACAGATGAAAAAACAGGTCCAGAGAGGTGACTTGCCTCAGATTGCAGTTAGTGAATGGTAGCCCCACCTGACATATTAACATACCATTTCTCTTTTATTATTTTTATTATTATTAAAGTTTTTTATTTGCAAAACATATGCATGGGTAATTTTTCAACATTGATCCTTGCAAAGCTTTCTATTAACAATTTTTTTCCTCCTATCCCCTCCCCCCTCCCCTAGATAGCAGGAAGTCTAATACATAACATATCATTTCTCAAAGCTCATGAAAGACAAGCAAGAACCCTTTCAAGTCAAAGAGGCAGACCAGCCTGGCTTGAGTTTTAAAGCTCAAAGTATACCAAAGCAGAAATTGTCAAATGGTCCCATTCCTAACCACTATTTTTTGTCTGCACCAGAGACCTTTGTGATGGTAACTTGACAGTGCCATGGATCCTCAGACTAAAGATGATAACACTTTGTGCTAGTTTTGTTACTGGTTTCCCAGCAACCAACCTAACTTATTTAACCATATTTTCGTGATCCTGTACCTGATGTTGTAATCTTTAACTGGCACTTGCTGATTGACCCAGGTGTGATTTCAGACTTGACTCAAATCATAGGGCATCTTTATAAAGTTAACAATCCTGGCTACTGGTATATGGACTCATTATTTGACAAAAACTGTTAGGAAAACTGGAAAGTATTATGGCAGAAACTAAGCATAGACCAACAATATACACCATATACAAAGATAAGATCCAAAAGATTAAGTGTTACAAAGGGTGAAAGCACAGAGTAAATTAATGGAACATGGAAGAAGTTGCCTTAAAGATCTTTAGATAGGGAAAGAATTCATGGCCAGATGAGATAGAGAGGTTCACAGAAGGTAAAGTGGATAATTTTGATTACATATTTTTGCAGAGTTAATGCAAGAAAATTGTAAGAAAAACAGGATACTACAAGAAAAGAAAAAATGATAAAGTACTCATTTCTAAAATATATAAGGAAATGAGTCAAATTTATAAGAACAAGAACAACTTCCAGTTGATAAATTATCAAAAGATTACCAATAGGCAGTTTTCAGAGGAAGAAATCCAAATTGTCACTAGCCATATGTAATTTTTTTAATACTCTAAATCACTAAAAGAGGAATGCAAATTAAAATGCCTCACACCCATCAGATTGGTTAAGATAAAGGAAAATGACAGATGCTGGAGGAGATAGAAGAAAATAGTTACGTTAATATACTGTTGCTGAAGAAAATGGCAAGCCAATGTAATATCTTTGCCAAGAAAATCCCTGATGGGGTCATACAACTGAAACGACTCAACAACAATAGACTGGTGTAGCTGTGAACTAGTCCAACCATTCTGGAAAACAATTTAGAATTCTACCTCCTCCCCAGACTATTAAACTGCATAATCCAGCAGTAGTCCTACTAGATATATACCCCAAAGAGATCAAAGAAAGAAGAAAAAGATCCATCCATACAAAAATATTTATAGTGCCTTTTTTTGTAGTGGTCAAGGATTAGAAATGGATACCCCTCAATTGGGGAATGAGTAAGTTCTAGGATACGAATGTGATGGAACATTATTGTGCTATAAGAAAAGATGAGAGGATTGCTTTCAGAAAAACCTGGAAAGACTTACATGAACTGATAACAAAGTGAAGTGAGCAAAAACAGAAGATAGTAACAGCAATATTGTAAAGATGTTGATTTTGGAAGAGCTACTGTGATCAACACAATGACCAACCATAATTGCAAAGCAGTCATGATGAAACATGTTGTCCACTTCCAGGTAGAAAACTGATGAACTCGGAAGAGTAAATATTTTCTTCTCATTTTCTTAATTTTTTTTTTTGAAGAAGGGGGAAGAAGGATGATAACTAATGATATGGTAAATATGGAAGTTTGTTTTTTATGACTACATAATTTATAGTGGTTTTTGGTTTTCTTGTCTTATTAATGGATTGGGGAGAAGAAGAAAATTTGGAATTGAAAATAAAATTGATTTAAAAAACAGAAGCACAAAGCATCCTTAAAAAAATGCACTACTTGATACTAATAGTCCCAATCTACAATGCTGTTAAAAATAAGGACCAAAGAGCCTTATGATTTTCCCTGCTGCTATGCCCTTCCAATGTCTGTACTTTGTCATCTTAACTCTTACTCCACATTTAATATGTTCTATTGTCTCTGGCTAAACCCTCCTAGGTGTGTTGACTGAGTGCCCCAGTGCCTGAGAGCAAGCATTCAAAATACTCTGGTATTATCTCCTCTGTTGTACTTGGATCATAGTGAATACCTACTAAGTGCTTCGTCTAACATAAGGGCACTCTTGTGTAGAATCAGAAAGGGGATCATCCCTTTCCAAAGAAGGTGCCAAACACTCTGAAGCAACTTAAACAAGAATTTACTGCCTCCTGCTCAGGACCAGTTTTACAGCACAGTAATAGAATATTTTCCAGGTATTTCTGAGAAATGGGTGCAGGTTGTAGTATTTGCAGTACAATTGTAAGAAGCAAGTACATTAGCTTCTTAGGGCAAATGAAGTATAAATTATAGAAGGTGAACTCTACCTATGCAAAATGAAGTTTTACTGTAGAAAGAAGGCTGACTCAGGGCTAGGTGGACCCAGAATTAATCAAACCTTAATCTTATGTATGAAACAATAGATTTTTTTTTTAAGATCATGCCTATTACTATTAAATAGTAAAGATTTTTCTACAGGATATGTTGTTATGGACTAGAGGCATTTAACTGACAGATACAAGAACTACTATTTTCAGTATCATGTACTCTTAAAGACCAGAGCTACCAGTTACTGTGCAAATGGAATCCCCAATCCAACTCAACACAATGACTCAAGATGGGCTTTCGACAGCAGTTATTTATTTTTTAACTTTTTTTTGTTACATTTAAATTCTGAACTGCCTCACTCCCTTTACCATGCTGGACCAAAGACCAGCTTTTGATACAGATATATTGATATCGAAATTTAGACATAAAATGATGCTGTGTATACTTCTATTTATCATTTCTCTGATGATGAATAGCATCCTCCATTGGTCCTGTGTAGTTGATTTGAATATATATGGATATAGATATCCAGAATAACTTAAGTCATTTGCAGTTATTCTTTGAACGATATTACTATTGCTGTTATAATGTTCTTTTGGTTCTACTTATTTCACGAAAGTTTTCCATGTTTTTCTAAAAATCATCATGCTCATTTCTTGCATCATAGTATTCTATCACTATCATATCATTCCACGACTTATTTAGTCATTTCCTGATTGAAGGGCATCCTCTCAATTTCCAGTTCTTTGTCCTCACAAAGACAACTGCTATAAATATTTTAGAACATAATAGTTTTTTTTTTTCCTTTTTCCCTGATCATCTCGAGAAACGGATCCAATGGTTATATTGCTGAGTCAAAAGGTATACACAATTCTATAACTCTGGGCATAATTCCAGATGGCTCTCCAAAATGGTTGAATCAGTTCATAGTTGCATCAACAGTGTATCAGTGCCTTGATTTTTCCAAATCCCTTTCAATATTTGTCATTTTCCTCTTCTATCATTTTTGCCAGTGTGATAGGTATGAGATGAAGTCTTGAAGTTTTAATTTGCATTTCTTGGATCAATGAGAATTTTTTCACATGACTATAATGGTTTCATCTGAAAAATGCCTATTCATATCCTTTGACCATGTGTCAGCTGGGGAATAATTCATAAATTTGACATAGTTCTCTTACGTGTTTCACATATGGAAACTGTAAACAATTCTTTATTAAAAAATAATAAATAAAAGTCATATCCAACACATTGTACAGAGCTCTCTTGAAAATACATGGATCAATGATTCCTCAATAATGTTCTCTATACTAAAGTTTAGTAGTTTGTTAAAAATTTGTTGAACCTTTTATTGCAATTTACTCAATAAGTATTAAGTATCTACTGTGTGCCAAGTACTATGCTAAGTACTACAGAGAAAAAGAAACAAAAGTCAGCTAATAATCTATAGGGAAGGTATTAGAATTAAGAGGGATTGGGCAAGGGTCTTGAAGGAAGCCAGGGAAGTCCCAAGGCTGAGATAAAAAGGGGGAGATCGTTCTCATGAAGAGATCCCTCCTGACCTTGGGAGAACATTTAGTGTCATAAAAGTCAAGAGAGGTTAAAAGTTCCACAAGAATTCAGAGGAGGCAGAGGGGATAATGACTGCAAGAAGGGTAGAGAAGAACCTATAGCATTTAGGATGAAATCACTTTGCTCTTGCCTGATCAAGTTATTTTATTTCCCTGGGCCTCAATTTTCTGTTAAGTGAGAATGGACAGATGAAAGTATCTCTAAAGTCCCTTCCTGTCCTAATATTCTATGTTGTAGCTGTAAACTCTTAAGAAGATTAAGGATTTTTAAATTCTATATTTAAAAAAAAAACAAAACCCTTTAATTTGCTGGAGAATTGAGCAAATTTTTATGTAGGAAACATTACATAGAAGTGATGAACAGGGGATCTAGACTTACGGGTTAAGAATCCCTCAAGAGCAGTAAAATAACTTAAGACCAATTAGAAGCAACTGCAAAGGGAAAGGGGATTTAAGGAGCCTACACTATGACTTGGAGCCTTGGTAAATGGTGTGGCTGTGGTCTCAGCTTCACTTTATTCATTTCTAAAGCAATTGATGGGATCTTGTTCCGTCCCTCTTCCCTCAGGGCACTAGCCGGAGCTGGTGACTTGTGGTAAATAGAGGGAAAAGAACCAAAGAGGATTATTATGAAGGCTATTAAGGGGATTCCTATTGCAGGGAAGTGAGCCTGAAAAAGTTATATTACCCTAGAGATTTAGCCTTGCTTTAAATGAGTCAGATGGCAAAAATGGAAGAGCTAGAAGGGATTGTATGGAGCTAGGATTAAAAAGAGTTGTTCTCCACGCCTTTGACCAAGAGAGAGCAGCAGGCAAAGACATGGCAAATGAGGAATCCATGGTCAGAGAAGTTTTCAGATGTGGGCTTAGAGGTGATTGGGGATTAACACAACTTTTTAACATAAAACTACATGGCAGTGATTAGAACCCTAGATTTGGAGTTAGAAGGATTGGCGTTGTCCTAATTTGGCAATCTTCCACTTGTGTGGCTTTGGGCAATACACTGGATTTCTCTGGGGGTCAGTTTCCTCATCTGGTCAATGGAGGATTAGACCACATATTCTTCTAAGGTCACTTCCTGCTCTGAATCCCTTTATGAACTTTTTGCTGTTCGAGAGTCAGGATTTAGAGTTGGAGGAGACCTCTGAGATCATCTAGTCCCACTCCAACATTTTTATAGGTCTAATGTGTTGCATGGGCCTATTCTCCCAGGTTTTCCATATGAAAAGCCCTCAGACTTAGTCTTGGTTCTCACGTCAAAGGAGTCCTAGACGCAAAGATATTCCAAAAGATAAACATTGTCAGGATAAAACAAAATTGCATATAAATGGAAGAGAATGTGAATGTCCCTTCCCTTCATTCCCCACCCTTGTGATCCCGGTAGCCAAGGATTCATCATTCCCCACCCTTGTGATCCCGGTAGCCAAGGATTCATTTGAAATCAAAACAGCTGCACCATTCTTCACCTTGTTCCATAGAGAAAGAAACACTGGAATAAAATATTGAACCACCCTCTCCTCTCCAGTTCTTTATAGAAGTGGTTCCATTCATTTCCTCTGTATAGGATTCAATCCTGTGTTTTGTACCAACCTACAAAATTTCTGCCTCATTTGATGCTTCTGGCTTCCTCTTGAAATTCCCAGAGAAATAGGACAGCCAGGCAGGAAGCAGAAAACTGATGTCTGAGAAGCAGAGCTCTTTGGGGGCATCTGAACTGGAGCTCGGTGGACCCCACATCTGCCTTTTGGGGACAAACATAAAGGAAGTTCCAATCTCTGAGGAAATAATTCTCTGTCTTACACTAGCAGCAGCAAACAAGTGAATTCATTGTGTTCTTGGGTATAAATATTGATTCCGGGTGGTGTTAACACAGTTCATAAAAGACTGTAACATATTTCTCTCAGAACATATTAGATGGATGTGTTTAGCCAGGAGAACTACAGATTGCTGGTTTAGATGGGAAAATGTGGACATTTAAATGCATACCACTTTCTTAAACCTATGTAAGCAGCTCAGAATAGCAACCAGGGGGATACAGGGTCCCCATTCCAGCTCCAACCCCTCTCTCACTATCATCTCTTCCACTTGAAGGATTTTAGATGCAGAGGGAACCCAAGAGATTAAGTGTAACCCTCATAGAATAGTAACTGAGGACCATCATGAAGGAGGAAAGTGCTCAAAATCAGACAGATAAACACTAGAAGACAAGTCTGAACTGTTTGCTAAAGAGGATGCTGGATTGGAGGGTGAAAAGACCAATGTTCCTGTCCCAGCCCTACCAATTACTGCCTCTGACCTTGGGCAAATAACCTCTATTGGAAGGGTCTTCCCCCTAAAAATTAAGGTTTCTTCCAGCTCTAAATCTGAGACCCGAAGTATCATCTATCACAGTGGAAAGAGACTAGACTTGGAAACAGGAAAACCTTTGGTTAAATTCTACTTCCAAAATATACTACCCATCTGACTTAACCGCTTACAGCTCAATTACCTCGTTTATAGGAGAGCTCTTGCCAGGCTTAAATAAATCAATGCATATAAAATACTTTGCAAATTTAAATGTCATTTTATTATTATTGCTTTTGTTTTCACAAGTGGTGTGTTGGAAAGAGAGTAGAATTTGAAGTTGGAGAACCTGGGTTCAAATAGCACTGCCTGTGTGATTCTAGGCAAGTCACTTAAACTCTCTGGGCCTCAGTTTCCCCATCTGCCAAATGAGAAAATTTGAACTAAAGGACTTTGGTCAGCACTCTCTTCCAGCTTTCAATGCCCTATGATGCCCTCTGTGGTCCTATGACTCTAAGCTGGAACTTAATGATACTTTATTCCAACTCTCTACTTCTTTTGCCCTCCCATATTTTATAGGAAACAGGCTCAGAGAAGGGGCTTCAATGGGGGCAAATTATTCCAAGCTCACACTGGTAGTGAGTAATGGGGCTGCTATTAGAACCTACATGTTCTGATACAATGTCTCTTCTCTTGTACTGCCCCATGTCCCTGTAAGGAGGTGCTATCTGCCTTGCCCCCAAATCTCTGGAAAATGACAGCTGTTCATCAGCTTCAGGAAGAGGTCCTCCAAAGTCAGGGGTCAATTCTCCTTTATGGTAGATGGGAGGGTCCCTGCTTCCTGGTGTTGTTTAGTCCTCTCTCCCATCATGGGAGGAAAGGGTGAAGAGTGGTCCCTCCAAAGCACTTCCTTTCATCCCTGAAGAGGCAGCTTTGGCCCGGCCCTCCTGGCATTCCCACGTGCTCTTGAGAGGGAGATGTAGCTGAGGGGAAAGTGGAATTCTTGGTGTGCAGGAACAGGTGCACGCAGACTCATACACACACACACACTCTCTCTGTCTCTCTCACACACACACGCACACACTCTCTGATTCTGTCTGTCTCTCTCTGATTCTCTGTCTTACTCTTTCTGTCTGTCTCTCTCACACACACAGTCTCTCTCTGTGTCTCTGTCTCAGTCTCTCTGTCTCTTCCCCTCTTTCTCCCTCTCTCTCTGAATCTATCTGTCTCTGTCTCTGTCTCTCTCTCACACACACACGCGCACACACTCTCTCTGATTCTCTCTGTCTCTCTTGCTCTTGCTGTCTGTCTCACACACACACTGTCTCTCCATCTCTCTCTGATTCTGTGTGCTTGTCTGTCTGTCTGATTCTGTCTCTCTTCCTGTCTGTCTGTCTGTCTCTCTCTCTCTGTCTCTCTCTCTCTCTCTCTCTCACACACACACACACACACACACACACACGTCAGAATTTTTCATGTTAATGTGGTAAAAAGCCCATTTCCAGATGTGTGGAAAGCTGCTGGCTCTGGCAGGAGAGCACACGCCCTCTACTGTCTGCTTCTGAGAGCACGGCCATGGTGGGAGAAAGCCAGGACCATCCCAGTGCTGGGGATTTTTTTTCTAGAAATTGGAAGCCCAGGGTCTTTGTCTCTTCCAAGTGTGAATCCTAACATCACAGCTCAAGAACTGCCTGGAACCTTAGAGACCTGTCTATTTCTCCCCCTCCCCCCATATTTATAGATAAGAAAACAAGCCAGGGGGAAGGACGGGGACTCACTGAAGGTCACACAGCAGATAAATGACAAGACTGGCCTGTCCTGGGTGACGGTCAGTAAAATTCACTCTCTTGCCCCTCATTTTCCCTCTCCATTTCAAAGCTGAAGAAGGTTGGTTCTTGGGTTGCCATCTTGGGCGTTTTCTTATCTTTTCAAATTAGGGAGTGGGGCCAGTTTATCTTTATACCTTTAAATCCTCTGATTTGCAGAGGTTCACAATAAAAACCCTGCCCTCCTCTTTTGTCTCCTGTCCAAGTTCCCTGAGAGAAGAAAAAGGAGGAAAGCAGAATTTCTTGCATGCTTGAGAAGTTGGCCAATGTGCCTCTGGGAGCGCTGAGACAATAGGGGCAACTTGCCCAAAATGAGATTGCATTGGATGCCTCGGCCCCTCCGTTCACAGTGGGGTGGAAGCTATACAATAACTCACCCCTCGGCAGTTCAGTGTCTCCAGCACCCTGCTTCCCAGGGAAAGAAAGCCTGGGCCCCAGCCCGGGCTCCTTTACAAGCTCACACCCCCATGGCTCACCTTTGGCTCGCTGGTGCAGACAATGAAAAGGCAATGACTTCTTTCTGGGGCCTGCAAGTGAAACTGCTCTCCGGGGCACAGAGCAGGCTGCTGTGGCTTCCTCCTTGCTGCCTTTCTCTCTCCCATCCCTGGCCTAGTGCTGTGGTGCTTCAGCCCCCAGGAGCCATCCCAGGTTTCATGCACTGTTTGCACCAGCACTCCCCCAAAACTATTGCTCGTGAGCCCCCACTGATGAGATTGCTCTTATCCGTCAACTGGAAAGGACATCTTAGTTCAAAGCAAAAGACACTTAATTAAACAGCCTAATAATGGAAGTAACGGGACAATCTCCCCGTACCTCATAGGTTGCACACAATCAAGAGAGTATAAAGAACGTGTGAGTATTCACAGAGGTCACACAGGTAGGAAGTGTGTGACTCGGGGACAATGGCGGGGAGAGGGACAAAGTGGCCATTTCGTGGTCGGGGTTCCTCCAGTGTCAAAGCCATTGATGATCCTCTGGCAATATCTTGTAGAGTTCTTTTCACTGGGCATTGCCAGTCTTGTGACTGAAGAGTTGTTTCCCAGCTCCCATCTGCCGGTCTGCAGCTAGTGCAAGATCATTTCCTGCTGCCTGCCACCATCTGGTTCACTGTAAAGACCAGTAAGCCTCTCCCTGATAAGGAAAGTTAAGTCTTTTACTACGTAGATGAAGATTGAGTCGTCACATCCTGCTATGCAGCCCAAAACCAAGCAATAACAACCCCCAAACACCGGAAAGTCCTGTGGCTGACTGTATTATTATTATTTTTTTTTTGGCTGAGACAATTGGGGGTAAGTGACTCACCCAGGGTCACACAGCTAGGGAATGTTAAGTGTCTGAGACCAGATTTGAACTCAGGTCCTCCTGACTTCAGGGCTGGTGCTCTATCCGCTGCCCCACCTAGCTGCCCCTGTATTTTCTTTTGATCATTTTTTTAACCAGTGCCAACTCGAGGTCCCTGGTTCAAGCCAACTACCTAATGCCAGCTTTGAAAAATTCTTCTTAACTCCCATTAAATTCTACGTGGTCGATCTGAATCTCCAAAACCAGTAAGAGGGACTCCATCCAATAAAATGGCACTGGAGCCAGGAGGGCTGGGGTAAGAGGGTTCATCTCAGCTCCCATGATGCTCTCTGATTAGCATGCATATGACCGTAGGAGCAAGAACAAAAGGGCTAAAAGATGCCAGCTGGATATTCCTGTGTTTATGATGATTATCAGCCAGTCGCATAACTGCTGACTTTTGTGTTGCATCCCGGCCAGCATAAACCTCACTATTCTTCCACAGTGGGATCTGATGGAAATCAAATGTATTGGAAAGGATCCTGGAGAGCTATGGCACTTGAGTCCAAATCTTAGCCCTAATTCATTTTAGCTTTGTGATGATGGGGAACCACTTCAGTCTTCTAAGCTGGAGGATGGGAGATATAATCACAATATCTCTGTCACCTCCAGTGAAGTTTTCATTCAGGACTTCATTATGGCATGAAATTGATCCATGGCTCTCCAAGCCTATGGCAACAAAGCACAACTCTGATGGGTTCAATTAAACTAAAAAAGCTCTGAGCGTAAGCTAGAAATGTTCTCACCAGCTCTTCCTGAGCCACCAGCCAAGCAAACTTTACAAAAGACCATCAACAACTCCGACAAAGGAAAATGGGTTTTTCAGTCCTAGTAACTCACCATCTCCTGAGGCCTAGAAAGGTGACAATTTATGTTGGTGGAAGGAGACACAGAAATCAATGAAGTAGCCCTCAAATAAATCAAGCATTTATTAGATGTCTGCAGTAACAACTGAAAACTATATTGGTACAACAGAAAGAGCACTGATTGAAGTCAGTTGATCTGGTGGCTATCTCATTTCTACTGTTTGATTACCTGCTTGAACCTGAGCAAGTTACTTACCATCATTTTCCTCATTTCTAAATGGAAAGAGTTGTACTACTACTTCCTACAACAGCTAGAATTTACCTTGCTCACAACAAGATTATGTGATGATCAACTCTTGTGGATGTGGCTCTTTTCAACAATGAGACGATTCGGGCCAATTCCAATAGACTTATGAAGGAGAGAGCCTTCTGCATCCAGAGAGAGGACTTTGGGGATTGAATGTGGATCACAACATAGTATTTTCACTTTTTTGTTGTTGTTGTTTGCTTTTTGTTTTCTTTCACATTTCCCCCCTTTTTGATCTGATTTTTTTTTATGCAGCACAATAATTGTGAAAATATGTATAGAAGGATTATACATGTTTAACATATATTGGATTAATCACTGTCTAGGTAAGAAGGTGGGGGGAAAGGAGGGAGAATAATTTGGAATACAAGATTTTGCAGGATTACATGTTGAAAACTATCTTTGCATATATTTTGATAATAAAAAGCTATTAAGGATAGGTATTAAAGCAAGTGCTGCCTTGTACACCTTGTGAGAAAAACATATTGTGAATCTTGATGTTCTGAAAGTGGGGCTGATGGAGGATGGCACAAGGAATAGAATTCTGGACCTGGGTTCAAATGTTACCTCAGATGCATTGTAGGAAAGTGAGCAAGTCCAAAGGGCCATAGAGTCTGGTACTGGCAGGGACTGTATTCACCTTTGTCTTTCCCTTTCCAGAGCCTAACAGTGCCTTCTTATAACAGATATAGAAGCTCTGCCATTTGCGTATGACAGGGGTTCTTATATTTTTTTCTGTTATGGCTCCTTTTGGCAACCTGGCAAGCCACGGTTTTGGTCATCAGACAGTGATTTCAGATACAAAATGCCTATAGCAAGTTACTGTTTAGATATTCTCACACCCTCTGGTCCCTGTTTCCATCCTCAGAAGTTAAAGGGAGTCATCCAGGAACACAAAAGGCCATTTTTGATTTGTTTTCATTATAAGACTCATTACCTGAAAGACAAATTATGATGAAACTTTCCATGCTTAAAGTGAGGCTGATTCTTGGATGCAGATTCAGCCTGGCCCCAAGGGCCATACTTTTTCTAGCTTCATAGAAAATGACAGAGCTATGACTCCTTTATACAAAAAGAACCAAAAGAGAATTTTGTGGGGATATTAAAACAGGAAGATATAGCTCTGGTAAGGTGTTTGCCCTCGTTGTGGAGCATGTCCAGTGAAAAATCCAAGTAGAAAAAATATTTCTTACAGATGGAGAGGTCCTCCAGATGTTCCTCTATACAGATGACTTTAAGCTGACTGTGTTAAGCCCCAGAAGAGTATAGAGCCTGCTTGAGACCTGTGGATCCTTTCTCGGAGGGATTTTTTTTTTCTTTTTGCTGAGGCAGTTGAGGTTAAATGACTTGCCCAGGGTCACACAGCTAGGAAGTGTCTGAGACCAAATTTGAACTCAGGTCCTCCTGACTTCAGGGCTGGTGCTTTAACCACTGCACCACCTAGCTGCCCCCGGGAGTGATTTTTAAATGAATAAAATAAAACAGTTGGCATTAGCCGCTATGTGGAGAGAGAACAATGAAAGTACTTAAAAAAAGAGTCCCGGATTAAGAAACTCTCTCTCCCTCCCTCATTTTCCAGATGAAAGAAGAACAAGTTGTTTAGGGAGCAGGGTCACCTTGTTGTGTGACTCCAAAGCTAATGCTTTTGCACGGTACTAGGCTGCTTCAGAAGCCACTTAAACTCTCTGAATTTCTTTTTTTTTTTTTTTAATAATAGCTTTTTATTTTCAAAATTGATGCAAAGATAGTTTTCCTCATTCTCCCTTGCAAAACCTCACGCTCCAAATTTTTCTCCCTCCCTTCCCCTAGACACTAAGCAATCCAATACAGATTAAGAAGCTCTGATCAGGATCACCACCTTCTCCCCCTCCCCCCTCATTTTCCAGATGAAACTGAAGAACAACAGGTTGTTTAAGGAGCAGCATCACCTCCTTGTGTGACTCCAAAGCTAATGCTTTTGCGCTCTACTGCGCTTCTAATCTTTCCACTTTTTCCAGCCTCAATTTCTTCATCTGCAAAATGGGGTAGCGATAAAATCTCACAAGGTGGACGAGGGAGCCATGATGTATCCAAAGCGTTTTGCAAACTGGGAAGTCCTAGTTTAAAAATAATGCTCGTGGAGAGAGGGATCAGAGAGCTGCCTCTTAGCTGGGGGAAGAAAATCGGGCCATTAGAAAGTGGAAAGGGGGAGGGGAGAGCGCGGTAAAAACAATCTCTTCCTGGTGAGGGAGAGGCGAGGACCCCCTCCCCCCCCAATAAAGCTCTACCCACCCCGGCCCTCTCTCAGCCACCAATTTCCAGCCAGCGCCGCAGTCCGGACAAGGTCATCCAGCCGGAGCTGGAAGCCTGGGACCGGAAGATCTTTATCTGAGTGGGAAATAGGAAAATCATTTGACCGATAAAAGGAAATACAATAAATAGCTTCGGCGCTCCAGGCCGCGTCCTCTTGGGGAGTTCCTCCGCCGGCCAGGGGCGCGCGGGGCGGCCGGCTGAATCGGACCCGCCAGAACGTGCCTGTGCTGCCCGGCGGATTTAAAAATAGCCGGGCCGAGCCTCTCGGCAGAGCCAGGGGCTCCATTAGCGGAGCACCGGCGAGGCCAGCCCGGGAGCCGCCGGCCGCCCCCCCCCCCCCCCCCCCCCCCCCCCCCCCGCCTTGCCTTGCCTTTCTGTACTTTGGCCGCGCTGCATTTCACCCACGGCCCGCTCCCTCCCGCCTAGTTTCAATCTGGGCACGTCTGTGGCTCACACCGAAAGTCCATTGTATTTAATGGGGTGTTAACACTGTTTATTCTCGGGGACTTCGCCCACGGATTTTACACTCTGGGAAAAGAGCGGCCTGGAGAAAGTGTAGTGGGGAAGAGAGCCCAGCTCCGCCCCCACTCCCCATCAGTGTGCTTCCGTTCATCCGGCTGCTGGGGTCTCTCAGGACATCCAGACTAAAATGGGCATCCCCTAAGGGGTATCCCTGAAATCCCCGGTCCTCAAAGACGCCAGGGTGGCCGGGTTGCCCTGGCACAAGGCCTTATAGCCCTGCCCATCGGGCATTTCCATTGCATTCAGCTGACGGGCTAAGGCAGGGGTAAGGGGAGTCAAACGTCTTGGGGTTCCAATCGCGGCTTCAGGATTTGCTTGCCTCAGTTTCTCAGGGTTTCTGATTCCTCGGTTATAAATATTTGCAGCCTCCATAATACTTCTTTCCTCCTGAGGCAATTGGGGTTAAGTGGCTTGTCCAGGGTCACACAGCTAGGAAGTGTTAAGTGTCTGAGTCCGAATTTGAACTCAGGTCCTCCTGACTTCAGGGCTGGTGCTCTATCCACTGCGCCACCTAGCTGTCCCCTCCATAATACTTTGAGGTTTATAGACATGTGTGAGCAAAATTATCCCCATTTTACAGATGAGGAAACTGAGGACTGGAGAGGTAAAGTGTTGGCTAATTTCAAGCAACTATTAATGTCCAGGTGCTGAAGTAAGAAGAAGCCCAGCTGTGACCTTGGCCACCTAGCAATTTATACTTTACCTGTACAATGATGGAGAGGTTCTTTGTTACCTGCCATCCAAGATCTCTCACAGTTCTAGGCTATATGTTCTAAGGTCTGTCTGGCTCTCTATTCCCCCTTCTTCCTTCTCCAGCTTTGACAGTCTAGGCTGTGTTCTGTCAGTGCAAACTCTGAGTTCCTGAACCTAGTTAGTAACTCACTGCCTGAAATAACTGGTCTTAAGAAGAGGCCTCCCTTTTAGTGGTGGCAAGGAACTGGAAACTGAAGGGATGCCCATCAATTGGAGAGTGGCTGAATAA
>JAJPUD010000382.1:367615-409357 GCA_023553655.1 Myrmecobius fasciatus | reverse complement strand
AAAAAAAAAAAAAAAAAAAAAAAATTTTAAAAATATTCTTCCTTGTCCACCATCTTTTCTAGCAGGTTCTTCCTGCTGTTAGTGCCATCTTCTTTAAAACTAATTTCCATTCATTCTGGAGTTATCATGTACTTTAAATTCTGATAAATATATATATATATGCACATACATATAGATGTATATAGATAGATATGTAATATATTTATTAGATATTAGAGATATCAAATAACATACATTCTATATATGTGTGCATAGAATATATAATTAGGTTAGAACCAGGAGCCAATGTAGAAAATGTAGAGTTTGATTTAGGTTAAAAGCAAAGAAATGCTTCCTAAAAACTCAAGCTTCCCCAAAGTTAACTGGGTTACCTTGGGGCTCCCTCCAGGACATTGTTATTAAATGTGTAATAACCAGTTTCCAAAAAAAAAGTATGAACTACATAATTTTTTTTATTTTATTTTTTAATTTTATTTGCATAACATATGTGTGGGTAATTCTTCAACAATAACCCTTACATAGCTTTCCGTTACAAATTTTTCCCCCAACTCCCCACCCCTCCCCTAGATGGCAGGATATCCACTACATGTTAATTATGTTAAAATATTGGCAAATCGAATATATGTATACATATTTCCAAACTTATCATTGTTGTGCAAGGAAAATCTTATCTACACAAACGATATATCAGATAAAGGAAACACAATGTAAGCAAACATCAATCAAGGAGTATGAGAATGTTATGTTGTGGTCCACATTTCGCATCCCTCCCTCTGGGTGTATATGGCTTTCTTCAGTGAACAATTGGAGGTGGTTTGAAACATTTCATTGTTGAAGAGAGCCATGTCCATCAGAATTGATCGTCATATAGTACTGTTGTTGCCGTGTATAATGATCTCCTGGTTCTGCTCATTTCACTCAGCATCAGTTCATGTAAGTCTCTCCAGGCCTCTCTGAAATCATCTTGCTGGTCATTTCTTACAGAACAATAATATTCCATAATATTCATATACCATAATTTATTCAGCCATTCTCCAATTGAAGGGCATCTATTCAGTTTCCAGTTTCTAGCCCCTACAAAAAGGGCTGCCACAAACATTCCTGCACATGTGGGGCCCCTTCCTTCCTTCACGATTTCCTTGGGATACAAGCCCAATAGAAATGCTGCTGGGTCAAAGGGTATGCACAGTTTGATAACTTTTTGAGCATAGCTCCAAATTTGAACTACATAATTTAAGATTAATTTGCATTACTGAAACTTTCTCCATCACTTTCCTTTGTTTAGACAATTAGCAAAATGATAAATTAAACTCTGATTTGTTGTATAAAATATCTCTCCCAATATAATATGGGCTCCTTGGGGGCAGCTTCCCCCCCAAAAAAAGGTATAAGCTACATACTTTGAAGCTTACTCTTCATTAATACTTTTTCTACCACTTTTTCATTGTTATAGAGTTGTGACTGATTCTTCATGACCTGATTTGGGGTTTTCTAGGCAGAGATAACCTAGCACATAGTACTTGCTAATGGATTGATTGATAGGCACTTACAGTTTAATATTAGAAATCTAGAATCTCAAAACTGGAAGGGACCTCCAAGGACCTCTAGTCCAGATGTCCTTTACAACATCCCTAGGAAGTCCTTGGCCTGCCTCTGACTAGAGATCAGCAGTTACTACTCCACTAGATTTTAAAGCCCCCCATTAGAGGGATGGACTAGGTATGAAACTTTTTATTTTTTGGTTTCCCCATAGAGCCTTGCAAATAGTAGTTGGTTAGTAATTATCTGCTGATTTAAGTTGTCCTGTCTTTCTTGCTGTGAGACTGAAGATCATTTTCCCATATCATAATTCTGAAAAGTGATTCATAAGCAGTAGAAAAGATACCGGATTCAGAAGTTCGGGTTTGAATCTCAACTCCTAGCTAACCTGACCATGGGCAGGTCTCTGCTTTTTAAGCTAATTTCCTCACAGGGAAATGAGCTGGTCTAGACATCAATCCCTCATCTCAACAACTCCCTTCCCTGGCCATTATTACTCTTTATATGTTGTTTTCCTCTATTTGAATTTTTAAATTAAAAAAAAATTGTGTAGGTTCTACTTCGTGTCCCTTTGCTTGACATTTAAGGCCCTCTACAATCTGATCCTAGTCTTTTAGCCTTATCTCATAATACCACACTTTGTGCTTCAGCCAGACTGGACCACTTGCTCCCCAAATACAACTTGAGTTTTCCTCCTTCCATACCTTTGCTCATACTGTGCCCCTTGTCTAGAAGATCCTTTCTTTTTCACCTCCTGAATTCCAATGGACCTGAATTTCAAATGTCCCCTCCTATAAACTTTCCCTGATCCACTCCAGGTATTAATAATATCCTTCTTCCCACTCAGGATCTCACAAACTATTTTACTCTTATTATATAACATTGTATATTATGGTTATCTGTGTTTTATGTTTTATGGTTTTTTTTTTTCCTTCTTCTTGAAGGGGCAGGGACTCTGTCTCATTCAAAGTAAGGATCTCCTCTAGCACCTAGGACAGTGCTTTACTCAGAGTGGATATTTAATATAATGTTTACTGAATTGAAAGAAATTTTGGCTGAGTCTTGAGCTTTTCTTCTTAGCCGGGGGAGGTCTGGGGCAGGTGTAGGTGCTTCCACAGATGTGAGGACACCTGACTGTGGGAGGGGAAGGATCCCACCCCTTCTCTCTGGGAATGGGAAGGGCCTCTCCCTGGATGCCAAGTTAAGTTAGCAAAGACTCTCAGGGTGGCTGAGGAAAGCAGGAGAGAGGCTTCTGCAGGTGTGCTGGGTGTGGGGGGGTGCCTGCCTGCTAGAAAATCTGGGAGGCAGGTTATCTGATCTATGCAGTGAGGCAGCAGCTGCTGCCAACCGTCCTAAAGAGGGTTACAGCCTCCTCTCTCTCCCACTCTGAGGCTGGGGAGATGATGAAAGCAGGGATAGTCTAGCCCTGGACCAGTGTCAGGCAGGCCCATTATCTTGTGGGAGTTGAGCTGTGTATTTTGGAAGGAGAGCAAACAGGAGAGCCAGTGGGTAGGTCTGTGCTGCTGTCTCCCCTGGCTCTTGTACCCTGGGCTGAGCTGGGGTGGGGGACAGGGATGAGGCAGTGATGGTGATGCAGGCTGGATGACATCTTCTCAGCTCTTCCCCCTTCTCTTGGGGTCAGAGGTGTTAGCATACAGGCAGGCAGTTTTGGGGTGCCTTGCCGGCCACACCTCACAGGGAGCCTGACATCATAGTTGATGTAGATTTGGAACATTGACAATGTTTAAGGAAGCAGTTAGAATACAAGGGTTACCTCTAGATTTCCTAGCACAGCAGCACCCTGGAGACCCATCATTTTCTGCTCAGGGCTGAAGAGTTTCTCCGACATCTCTCTCCAGTCTGTTTTCTCCTGGCTTCTCCTGCCAAGTCCCTTAGATCAAAACTGGTCTCCCTGCCTCAAGTCCCTTCTTTCTCAAGTTCTGCCAGCATATAGTGTCTGGAGATCTCAGGGCACAAATCTGCTCATAGGACTCTCAAAAGCCTTCAATGTTTGTCTAGAATATAATATAATATAAACTCCTTATTTGGGGATCTGCTTCCATCCCACTTTTCCAGTCTTTTTTTTTTTTTCTTCTTGTTGCCCATTCTGTGTTCCAAGAGACTATATTCCAGTCAGTTACAGGAGCTTTTTCTATCCCCTCCCACCTTCTTACTTTCCTATGGCTGGAACATGCTTGTTCCTCACTGTCTCCTGCCTGCTGAAATCCTTTTCTTCCTCCAAGATCCCCCTCCCACTCCTCTGTGGAACCTCTCCTGGTGTTTCCTCCAGCTAAAAATCTCCTTTCCCTTCAGATCTTTTCTTGTGCTCTACCTTTTCTCACACTTATTCATAGAGATGTCCCAAACCTCCCTCCCCAACTGGATCCTAAGCTCCCAAAGGATCAGGCCTGTGTTCTCTTATTATAACTGGGGCCTGGCCCAGTAGTGGAGGCATTTGATAAGAGCTTTGTTGAGTTATAATGACATAGAGAGCCTTGAAAGCATCTTTGGTGGGTGATGAGAAGACAAGGATTTTTACAAACTCAGAGGTCTCAGGGGAAAACTTGCAGGGTACATGGCTTGGAGAAGAAAAGGAGGAACAAGTAGATCTTTGGTCCATTTTGAGAAGAGAGAACTTCTCCAGATCTTGGGAGCTATTAGAGAGTGAGGCTGTCATCCATAGGGTAGGTGCTCAATAAACATTTGTTGAATTTGAATGAATTTTGTCTGATATTTATATAGCACTTTAAGATTTGCAGAAGCTTATATACATAATGAGGGAGTTAATAAAGTCCTTTCCCTTCTCAGCTACTTCAGGGGAACATTTCCCCCATGGAGCATGCAAGGGGCCAAGAATGGGCTCAAGCACACAAACTCTGACCTCCTGGCAAAAAATATGGAGTGGGATGAAGTGGACCAAAGTTAGGAAGGCATTAAAGAATTCTTACCATTCCCATTTTATTTGAGGTGAGCAAATTCTTTGAGGTGAGGTAACTAGAACACTGGACTTGGAGTCAATAAAATTGGAGTCCAAAGCCAATCTTAGACACAAATCGTGTAATTCTGGGCAAGTCATTTAAGCTCTCCCTGTTTCCTCATTTATAAATAATGATAATGGCACCTACCTCCCAGGTTTGCTGTGAGGATAAAATATTTGTAAAATACTTTGCAAATATTAAAGTACCATATAAATGCTAGCTATTATTAATATTGTCTTAGAAGTAATAACAATAATAATAGCTAGTTTTTATAGATAGCTTTAAGGTTTGCAAAGTGTTTTATATACATTACCTCGTAATAAACATTATATACATTATACCATATATACCTTGGATACATTATACATCATATACATTACATATTATATACATAAAACCATTTGGGTTTTTTTTTATTTTTTTTTATTTTTTTTATTTTTTTTTATTATTCTCTTTTTACAGTTGAGGAACCTGAGCCTGAAAGTGATTGAGTGATTTGTTCTGGGTAATTTCAATGGAATAATTGAAGAATAGGTGGTGGGGAGCAAAGTGTAAGAAGATTGGAAAGGTAGGAGGGGGTTAGGTTATAAGAAATTTTCAAAGCCAAAGAGAGGATTTTACATTTGATTCTGGAGGAGGTAGAAAGCCACTGAGGTTTATCATTTGGGAGGCTTTTATGGATATTCCTGCGTTGTAGCAAGATTACTTTGAAAGCTGAATAGAAGATGGACTGGAGTGGGGAGAAATATGTTGGAAAAACCAGCCAGAAAGTCACTGTAATAACCTAGGTGTGAGGTGATGGAACCTACACCAGAATAATCTCAGTGGCAGATGAGAGAAAAGAATTCAATGGGAGGACTTGGTAGCAAATTGGATTACAAGTCACTTTCTTCTCTGGGCTTTGGCTTCTCTATATATAGAAAAAGGGGAGTTGACCAACATCTCTAAGCTCATATTTATCTCTAATATCAGAAAAGTCTTATTTCTGCCTAAGAAGTTTGAATTTCTAAATGCTCTATTAGCATTCTTGGCATAGGTTTCCTAGCAATAGATATCAAAGGGTAGAAGAAATGTCAGAAGAGAGAAGGAGGTATGTGATATGATAGCCTATGAATGGTCATACAATTAGTAAGTGTCAGAGTAAAGATTCCAGGTCCAGCATTCCTTTACTACACCATGGGACTCACAAAAAGGATTAAGTGATCCAAAGTCACCTTCAACTCTAGGTCAGATAACCTCTTGAAGGACTTCTAAAAATGTTTATTGATTTTCCCCTTAATTCTCCTTTTTCTGTTGTTTATTATTTCCTATGTCTTGTTTGTATGTAACTGTTTGCATGTTGTCTCTCTCGTTAGAGTATGGGGGTCATATTTTGCCTTTCTTTCTATATCTAGAACTTAGTACAGTGCCCGACACATAGTAGGTGCTTATTGACTGACTGAAGAAGGGGCTACTCTGTGGCCTGTAGCTTATTTTTGTTAAATTTTGTTGTCGTTGTTGTTAATTTTTTTCTTAATTCACTTTTACTAGTATCTCCAAAATTTCAAATTTGGTGGGTTTTTTGTTTGTTTTGTTTAATGAAATTATTTATTATTTCCATGGTTTGTTCTTTGACCTACTCATTCTTTAGGGTTAGATTATTTAGTTTTCAATTAATTTTTAATCTGTATTTCCAAGCCCCTTATTGAATGTGATTTTTATTGCATTATGGTCTGAAAAGAATGTATTTAATATTTCTGCCTTTTCTGCATTTGTTTGTTGAGTATTTTATGCCTTAATATATGATCAACTTTGTAACAGTCTCATGTACAGATGAGAAAAAAGGTATACTCCATTTTATTTATAATCAATTTTCTCCAAAAATCTACTATATCTAATTCTTCTAAAATTCTATTCATTTCCTTAACTTCTTTCTTAGTTATATTATAATTAGATGTATTTTGTCCTGGGATGGGAAAGTTGAGATCCTCCTCTAGTATAGAGGATCCTAGTATAGGAGGATCCTCCTGCAACTCTTTTAACTTTTCTTTTTAGCAAAATGAAATTTCCCTGCTTATCTCTTTTAATTTGGTTTATTTTTCCTTTTGCTTAGTCTGTTATTCCTACTTTATACCCCCTCAAATGAAGCATGATAGATTTTGCTCAACCCTCTTATTTTAATTCTGTGTGTCTCTGTTTCAAGTGTGTAGCTTTTAAATAACATATTGTTGGATTCTGGTTTCTAGTCCACTCTGCTTTTTGCTTCTGTTTTATGAGTGAGTTCATTCCATTCACATTCACAGTTATGATTACTGTGTATCTTCTCCTTCTTCTTCCTTCTCTCTCTCTATTTTTCACCCATACACACACACACACACACACACACACACACACACACACACACACACACTGTCCCTCCTCAAAAGACTATTTTGCTTCTGACCACTGCTTCCCTTAATTCATGCTTCCTTCTATCAGCCCCTCCCTTACTGTTTTCCCCTTCACCTTCTACTTCCCTGCTGGGTAAGACAGATATTTACACCTGAGTGTGTATGTTATTCCTTCTTTGAAACTATTTTGAGGACAGTGGGGTTCAAGCATTGCCTGTCCCCCTTCCCCTCATTTACCTCTTCATTGTAAAATCTTTTTCTTTCATGCCTCTTTATTGTGAAATAATTTTCCCCTTCTTTCTCTCCCTTCTCTCAGTATATCCCCCTTTTCCACTTCTTAATTTTTTTTTTTAGATCATTCCAGTATAGTCAGCTTACACCTGTTCACTGTCTATATATACTCCTTCTAACTGCCCTCATGATAAAGTTCTTAGGAGTTACAAGTATCACTTTGCCACCTAAAAGTGCAGGCAGTTTAACTTTGAGTCCCTTATAATTTTTCTTTTATGTTTACCTTTTTCTTCTTCTCTTGAGACTTGATTTGAAAGCAAACATTTCTATTCAGTTCTGGTCTTTTCAGTTTAAAATTCTTCTATTTCATTACATTTCTATTTTCCCCCTAAAGGATTATCCTTGGTATTGCTGGATAGGTTATTCTTGGTCATAATCCCAGATCCTTTGCCTTTAGGATTGCCTTCATATTCTAAGACCTCCACTTCTTTAATGAAGAAGCTGTTAAATCTTGTGGGATCCTGACCTCCATGGTATTTGAATTGTTTCTTTCTGACTCTATGCTACATTTTCTCCTAGATCTGGGAACTCTAGAATTAGGCTATAATATTTTGGGGAATTTTCATTTGGGGATCTCTTTCAGAAGGTGATTCTTTCAATTTCTATTTTGCTCTCTGGTTCTAAGATATCAAGGCAGTTTTCTTGATAATTACTTGAAATGTAATATCTAGTTTCCTTTTTTTTTTTTTGATCATGGTTTTCAGATAGAACAATAATAATTCTTGAATTATCTATTTTCCAGGTCAGTTGTTTTTTGATGAGTTGTTCCACATTTTCTTTCTACTTTTTGATTTTTTGGACTTTGTTTTATTATTTTTTAATGTCTTATAGAGTAGCTTCCAGTTTTTCAATTCTAATTTTTAAGGAATTATTTTCTTCAGTGAATTTTTGTGCCTCTTCTATCATTTAGACAGCTTTGTTTTTTTAAGGTGTCATTTTCTTCAGTATTTCTCTGTGTGTTTGTCTTTTACCAAACTGTCTTACACTCCTCATAATCTTCCTGCATCACTTTTATTTCTTTTCCTAATTTGACTTCTAGCTCTCTTATTTGATTTTAAAATCCTTTTTGAGCTCTTCCAGGAATTCTTATTAGGCTTGAGTCTAGTTCGCTTTTCTTTCTTTTCTCTCATTCTCTTTTTCTTCCTCTGCCTTTTTTTGTTTCTTCCTCCTTCTTCCTCTGTCTGTCTGTCTCTCTTTTGGAGTGTATCTTTGAAGCTTTCCTTGTGGCTATTTTGATATCAATGTCTTCTGACTTTGTATCTTGAGCTTTCCTGTCACCATAGTGGCTTTTTATAGTCAGGTTCTTTTTTTGGTTGTTGCTGTTTGCTCATGTTTCCCAGCCTATTTCTTGACTTTTAACTTTATGTTAAAGTTGAGCTTTGCTCTCAGGGTAGAAGGGACAGTGTCCCGTTTCAGGTTTTTCTTGCTGCAATTTTCAGAGCTAGTTCTGGGAGGTCTGCAAGTTTGTAGTCTTTCTAAGGTGGTCGAGGTGTGGACACTCCTCTCCTGGCCTGTGTTCTGGTCATTACTTAGGAAGGGTCCTTGCTCCCCTATACCCACAAGTGCTTGGAAATAGTGTCACTATTTCCAAGGCCCGTGGCTGTGGTTGTGGGTGAGCTCTGGGCCAATTCCGTTCCCCTGTGTCCTGGACCTTTTCTGCTGACCTCCCAAGTTGTCTTGGACTGGGGGAATGTCTTGCTCCAACTTGCCACTGCAGAATGTGATTTTGGTGTAGCGGTCAGCCAAGTTGCTATCCATTGTCCTCCATCTCGGCCCTGCCTGTGTAACCTATTTTTGAGCTGATTGGAAAAAGGGTAATGTTAAATGTCTGTTCTTTCTATACAGAGACTCCCCAACCAATCCCCTTCTCCCATTTGCCCCCTCTCTCCACTTTGAATGAAGGGAAAATACCAAATTAAGCAAGTTATTACATAGGAATGTCCCGGGCACCCGGAGGCTGTCATGCAAGTACTGGACTTCAGATTGGCTGTGGATGAACCCAAATTATAGAGCTCCATCCAGAGGCCCCAGGGAAGAGAATTCTCCAAACAGGGGGGAGGGGAGGAGCTGTCTAGAATATGTCCTCATCTTGGGGATGTCCCCAAGAAGAAGCAGCTTCTTCCTAGAAGGATTTGGAAAGGGATCGGGGTGGGCCAGGGGTAAATTCTGTTCCTCCTGGGCTGGAACTGCAGAGTTCATTTTCCAGGTACTTTTGTGAAAAGAGACTTGTTGCTCTAGGGAGGCTGCAGAGCCTTTATTTCAGGAGAGATCCCATAAATTTTGGACTCCCAGAGGTCCCAGGCCCCCTTCTCCAAAGAGAGTGGTCAAGCTCTCTGACCCTTTTATGCTCCCTCCCTAGAACTCCAGGGGAAATCACTTAAAGCTCCTGTCTAGGATCTCCACAAAAGAAAGTAGAAACAGTCATAATAATGACATAACAACAATACTAAAATTTATGTTTCACTTTAATGTTTGAAAAGTACTTTATATAGTATCTTATTTGATCTTCAAACCTTCATTGATGAACCTTATTATTCTTAGTTAATCAACCCTGTGAAGTAGGTGCTATTATTATCATCCCATTTTATAGATGAGAAAATTGAGATTCAAAGTGATAGCTGATGGCAGTGGAAATGACCACAGGGTGGAGTAGGGAAGCTAACATGCATTTATGGAGTACCTACTGTGTTCCAGGCACTGGGCTGAGCTCTTTACAGCTCTCTCATTTGATCTTCACAACCACCTCAGGGAGTAGGTGCTATGGTTGAGTCCCATTTTTCCAAATAAGAAAACTGAGGCAGTTTTGCATGTATCAGAGGCTGGATCTGAACTTGGCTTCCTGACTCAACATCATGTTCCAGGTCTGAATTCTGCCTCTGCTATTCACTAGCTACAGGACTTTGGATGGGTTATTTTCTTCTTAGGAATTCACTTTCCTCATGAGTCCAAATGGGAGGGGGTTGACTTCTTATGTCCCTTCCAGCCTGGCCCAGAGTCCAAGCTCAGACCATGATGGTGGGGAGGGGGAGAGGCAGGGCTGGAGGAGGAGGGGGGCTGATGGTGAGGGGGCAGGGAATGGGCAGATTACCCTGAGTCCTCCATGTTCCCAATGACACATCATCCACTTCGAGAGGCCACCTTTGGCAGGTTTAGAAGGTTCAATTTTCAGCTAATAAAGCCTTTCAGAAAAAAAACAAAACAAAAAACTAGGCATGTGTTCTACCCCTCCCTCACCACTCCACCCAGTCTGCCCCGGTGGAATTTCAATTCAAAAGCTATTTTTGTTTGAGGCAGATAACAATAAGTGCATTATACACACTTCCTCACTAAGAACTGGGTGGTCCAGTGGAAAGAGCCCCTGCTTGGAATGAGTCAGCCCACCTGGGGCCAGTTCTGTGACCTTGCAGAGGAAATGGGCTGAATTAGTATCAGATAACCTGGATTTGGGTCCTCATCCCATTGGATTTATCTCTGTGACTCCTCTGGGATTTCTTGGACTATCTGGCCTGAGATCCATTCTAGCTCTCAATCTAGAAATTTTATTTATATTAATTATATATATATAATTACATATAAATCTATTTATAGATTGATAAATAATATCATGTATAATATTCATATAGATAGATATAATATAAAATAATAATTAAAAATAGATTTATAAATAAAAATCATTGCTTCTAAGTCTCAGTTTTCTCACCTATAAAATGGGGCTAACATTGGTACAGCCCATCTCCTGGAGGAAAATGCTTTGCAAATCTAAAAATCAGAAATGAGAGTTATATTTGTTGCTGATAATGGACCTGGGTCCAGGAATCTCTGTTTTTTAGGATGGAAAAAGTGAGGCAAAACACTGCCTAGCCTGTGGTGGAAATTGGAATCAAATCCAGGTGGCAGCAAGGTGAAGCAATGGATAGAGGGCTGGGCCTGGAGTCAGGAAAACCAGAATTCAAGTGTAGTCTCCGGCACTTATTAGCTATGCAAGTTCCTTAACCTTTCTGTGCCTGAATTTCCTCAATTGTAAAATAGGTATAATAAAGCCTTTTTTTTCTGGGTCATTGTGAGAATCAAATAGAAGATTACTTAGCAAAATGCCTGGCACAGAGTAGGTGCTTAATAAATGCTTGTTCTTACTGCCCCTTCTTATAATGAACTATAGTTTTCAAAATATTAAAAGACTGCTACTAGAAACTTGGTGAAGTGGGAATATTGCTACTCAGACATTATCCAGCTTTTCAGGGCCTTTGACCTTGGAACAAATTTCTTTCCACTAAGAAGGCCTCTTCTTGCTTTTTCAAGGGCATTGGAGGGGAAGGAGTCCTGAAAATAAATGATCTGGTACTTAAAATAAATAAAATTGAATTAAAAACATCATGAAGTATACTTTTTCACTTTTTTTGTTTGCTTTTTTCCCCCTTTTGCTCTGATTTTTCTTTCACAACATGACTAATGTGGAAATATCTTTAAAATGATTGTACATATATGCTCTATTTCAGACTGCTTGCTGTCTTGGTAAGGAGAAAAAAAAATGGGACTCAAAATCTCACAAAAATGAATGTTGAAAACTCTCTTTACATGTAATTGGGAAAATAAAATGCTATTGAAATTTTAAAATAAATGATTAGGTACAGATGCAGAGAATCCGATGGGAGAAATGGAGGCTAGAAAGAAATGACAGTCTACTGGCCCTCCATGTTTCCCTTTCAGGATGGATGGAGAAATTGAAGAGTGGGATGCTGCCTCGGTAGCAGAAGTTGGGGAAAGGGAGTGAAACTGAAATCAGTCAGTATGGCTGAGTAGCCATGCGAGGCAACATGATAATGGTTCAGGGAGATTGGACAGGACAATGAAACCTATCAAGATCCAGCAGTTTGGGCAGTCTGTGATATGGGTGAAATCTAATACCTGGTACCTGTTCCCCCTCACTTCTCCTGGTAGGATTACTCCCAATTTTCCCTTATCCATCAACCTCCTCGCTTCCCAAGTCTCCTCTGAGAAGAAGCAGGGAGCATAGAAGGAGCGGAAAAGAATTCCAATTCCTGGAATGCTCTTATCACCAAACCCTGTCAGTGGAAACCTCTTCCTTCCAAAGAAAGATTTCTTAACCTGGGATCTATGAATTGATTTCAAGGGGTCCATGAAATTGAATGGGGAAAAAATTTTTACCTTTGTTTTCATTAATCCCTAAATGAAATTTTACATTTCCTTCAATTGCTTAAAAAATGTTCTGAGTCTTCACCAGATTCTCCAAAGGATCCATGATCCCCCAAAAGATTAAGGATTCCTGTTTTAAATGTTTATTGTATTACCATGGTATTTGAAATTGCAATTAAAGAATGAGAGGTCATGTGGCCTAGTGAATAGAGAATCATCCTCAGCGCTAGGAAGATCTGCCAGTGTCACATCATGGCTGTGATGATACATGTGTCTTTAATGTCTTGGTGCTTTAGTCAGCTCTCAAATTCTAAGTCACTGAGACTTGTGTTGAAAGGAATTTTCTTCAACCTTGCATCTCCCATACCAATGAAATCGTGTCTAATTCCTATTCCAATTGAAGTATATATATATCCTTTTTTATAATAGCTTTTTATTTTGCAAAATATATGCAAAGATAGTTTTCAGTATTCACCCTTGAAAAACCTTGTGTTTCATATTTTTCTCCCTCTCTCCCCATCTCCCCCTTTCCCTAGACTGCAAATAAGCCAATGTAGGTTAAACATGTGCAGTTCTTCTAAGCATTTATCATGCTGCACGAGAAAAATCAGAACAAAAAGAAAAAAAAATGAGAGAAAAACAAACAAGCAAAAACAACAAAAAAAGGTGAAAATACTATGTTGTGATCCACATTCAGTCCCCATGGCCCTCTTTTTGGATGAAGATGGCTCTCTTCATCCCAAGTCTATTGGATTTGGCCTTAATCACCTCGCTGTTGAAAAGAACCACATCCATCACAGTTGATCATCACATAATCTTGTTGTTGCTATGTGCAATGTTCTTTTGGTTCCACTCGAGTTGTATATTCTTTTACAATGATTTTAGTCCAAGGGCTTTAGTTTGAGATGGGGAAAGCAATTCAGAAGAGAGAGGTTTTCCTCAGCATAAACTGAGGTATATGCAAAGAAATTCTAAAGGAAATTTTGGCAGCATTAGTCTGAAATATCCAGACCTCCATCTTTGAATCAGGAGAAAGATTTAATAAGGAAATGAGCTGGAAGAAATGGATGATGGAGGTCAGTGATTTGTTCATGTCATCGCACATCTTTACATATCACCAATCATGGCCACATCTGGCTATATTTACATGACTTTCAAGTTTCATCTTGGATAATCACGTCTACCTCTTACTTCCCTTAGGTTTTAATCTCAATTATGTGGATAACAAAGCTGGGGCAGTAAGAGGGTTTCCTCTTGGCCCATTTGGAAGCCCCTTTCCCCCAATGCTCCTGAAACTGTGGATTGAAATAAGAAGAAAGGAACCTAGTGATGAAACAGGAATTCAGCCTGAGGTCTACCAAATCAGGAGGCAAGATAAGAAGTCTCCTTCAACTTGTCTCTCTCAAGATTCTTTGATGGTGACTCCTTTTGTTTCCCAACTCTTTCCTTAAGTTGATATACCGGTAGCATCTTGGGTGAGGTCCATCATTCAGCTTCGGAGTCAGCCACCCCAACAATGCTGGGGGTTCTGATTTTATCATGCACTATTGTTTATTATGGCCTACCTGTTTGTATTTTGGTATTGACTCACCTTTATCTCGGAGTCTGTGCACATTTTTCAATGATGGTGTTGGCTTCTTACCAAAAGGTTTCCAGGTTCTTTTAAACCGAAAGCTTTGTTTTCAAATGGATCCTCACACCTTTTGATTGGTCTGGGACTAGAGTTTTTTGGGAAACTTGATATAATAAAAATGTGAAGATCGAAGCAAAGGAAGGAAAGTGAGGAGGCAGGAAACCATTTCAACTTCTTTTACAAAACAATATCTTTTGTTTGAACATTAATCAAAAATAGGGATTATATTAAAACCTTTGGTGGGAGAGCTTGCCCAACCCTTTTCAGAGCTGCTCACCCACCTGTGAGCTTCAGATTTCACTAAATTCTCACCTGTGGCTCCAAGACCTGCACAGTGGCCATACTTACTAAAATTGCCTTAGCAGATGAGCAAAACCAAATTGAGGGGAACTGATGAGCCTCAAATGGGAGTGTCTACCCCAAGCATGTGAAGACCTACTGGAATGGGTGGATGAGAACAATTTGTTCCAATGGCCATGAAGGCTGCTGATCCAGGCACTGGAGCACCCAGAACTTGGTCACACTGCAAGGTCACCCACTGCATCCTGGGCCATAGCCAGTCATCCTGACTTTGTCCTGCCACTGGACTTCAGTAGCTGGAAGAGAATGAGGTTGACTTTGTGCAACTCTGCTCACTTCAGTTCAATTCAGAAGTGAGTAAAAGACATCACTTTGTGATGTCATTGATCCTCTTTGAAAGTGGACAAATAACAATAGGTAATAACAATAGCTAGCATATATATATATCGACACAAATGCTTATATGCATATTACATATGTATGTGTGTGTATGTCTATAAATATGTCTATATATCTATCTATATCTAAGGTTTACAAAGTATTTTTTATAGCATCACATTTAATCCTCAGAACCCTGTGAAATAGGTTCTAGTATTAGGAGGAGGAAACATCCCTCCCCTTCTTTTACTCAGAGACAGTGACAAAGAACAATTTTAATAACTAATAGAACTTTAAGATATACAGAGCATTTTCCACATATTATATAATACAATAGCATTGTAGCATATACATTATTATTCTTCCTATTTTACAGATGGGGAAACTGAGATTAAGTGACTTGGCCAGGACCACACTGCTAGTCAATGGTTAAGGCTGGATTTGAACTCATCTTCCAGCTTTCAATTCCAGAGCTCTATCCATTATGTCAGAGCAGCTCAGAAAAGCTATCAGACCCTTCAATCAAGTCTGAGAATAGATGTCTCTTCAAAGAACAGAGAGAAGTTTGTTTTCAGTTCTCTTCTTTGAGATCAAGGTTGTTTATTATAATTACTCATTATTCCCTTTTGTTGTTTATTGGTTTTCCTCCCCATTCTTTCAATCTACATTGCTATAATCATTGTGGATTTTATTTCTCTGATGTGCTTAATGCAGCTTTTTTTTTTTTTTTTTTTTACAGGGGAGTGTTAGCACAGCCAGGGAGGCAGAACCATTGATCTCTAGACCAGCAAAGGAATGGCCAGGCTCATGGTTGTCCTACTATGGTAGTTGTTCCCTTCTTTTTACCATTTTAATTGTGTTTCTCTATATGTTCTAATCGTGGGAAGGAAGAAATAAATTATATATTTAATGGAGTGTTCAGAACCTCAGTCAATTGTTTCATTCAATTTAACTAACCTTTCTTATTATTTTTTTAGTTCTGTATAATAATTTCTTGGCAGTTTGATTTGTATGGCACTGAATAAGTAGATTAGTTGAGGTAGAATTGCCATTTTTATTATATTAGCTTGACCTATCCATGAGCACTTGATATTCTTCCAGTTGTTTAGATCTAACTTTATTTGTGTGAAAAGTGTTTTGTGATTGTGTTTGTATTATTCCTGGCTTTGATTAACAAATCATTCTTGAGTACCTACTGTATTCAGGAAGAACATTTGTGTTCAATTCTGAAAGAGATTCAAAGTCTAGTTAAGATTCAATCCTGCCCTCATGGAGTTCCCTGTGATGACAGCATTGGCTCTAGACTCAGTAGACCTGAGTTCAAATTGTACTTCCGACAGGTGATTTGGGACATGTCACTTACCCCCAATTCCTCAATTTTCTCATTTGTAAAATGAGAAAGGAAGATAGTTGATTAAATGGCTCTCAAAGTTCCTTCCAACCTTAGATTGGTGATTCTCTAATATAGATGGCAGCTCATGGCAGAAACATGGCTCTCAGCCTCAGTTTCCCTATCTATAAAATGGGAATAATAACAATACCTATCTCACAAGGTTGCTTTTAAGATCAAATAATATAACTTGTAAAGTCTTTTGCAAACCATCACATACTACATAAATGTGTGGAATTATGAGTAATTACAAATGTATTAGGGAGGTGATTTGGAGTTCGAGCAGAGTCCCATGTGGCATGGAAGACAGAAATTTGTTTAAGGGTGTGCTGATAAATGTTTGAAAACCGGTTCTCTGAGGGAAAATACAGGACATACTTCGAAGGTTAATCTGCATTCTTAGCATTTTCTCCATTACTTTCTTCAGCCTAGACAATACAAGATAAATAAAGCAAGCCCTGATGGGGATGCCCTTGCCAATTTCTGAGGTGCAAAACTTAGCCTCCGTTCTCATGGAACTGACTCCAGAGTGCCCCTGGTTGTTAGTAAGGAGTGGAATCATAGATTTAGAGCCAGGAGAGGTCTAAATTATCATCTGGTCCCATTATACAGATGAGGAAACCGAGTCTTGCCCAAGAGCATACAGGGATTAAGTGAGAAAGTCAGGATTTAAAGCAAGACACTTGATAGTGACCCAAGATTCCAACTGGAGAAGGCTTCCTGGAAGACAAGTTCTTTGAATTGGCCTTTAAAGGGTGGGTAGGAACAGCCCAAGAAGGGGAAGGAGGACATTCCAGGGAGAGCTTCCAGTTTCCAGCCTGAAGCGCTGGCTGTCCCTGATGGGGTCCAGCTGGCTGGGAGAGGCCCCGTTCTCTTCTCTGGCCACATTCCTGACTCTCTGCCAGGTTCAGGGTTCCCAGAGCAAGGGTGAGAAAGCAGCCCCTGCAGGCAGCAGGTCAGGAGCTAGGCGAGCCAGGGTGGGCCCGGGAGGGGCTGATAGCCCAGATTCCAGCTCCTGGCAGCTTCCAGAGAACCCCCTGATAACCATCTGGCGGGCAGCCACCCAACCTTTTCATGTTCAGATCACATGGAAACAACTTCACTGAGACCCAGGGACTTCCCAAGTGGGAAGCTTGGAGTGAGTCTGGCTTGGGTTAATGTAAGAACCTTGGGTCCTGCTGTGGACCTTCGTTTCCATCTCTTTAAAATGATCGTGTTGAGTTAGGGGGTCACCACCTAGGAGCTCACCCTTCCGGCTCTATCATGTAGTTTTTCTGCAAACAGGATTTAAAAAGCAATTATTGCCCCTCTCAGGAAAATCTTACACGTTTGCCGCTGTTGTGTGGTCCATGTTTCTCCCATTGCCCTTCTTCAACTCAGGTGCCTGCCCTAACCCCTCTCCCAAACTTCATCCCCTCCCAATCCCAGGGGCGTTCCCTTCTGCCATAAAGATTTCCCTCTCTGAGGAGCCCTTTTATGCCCTTATCCCAGGCTGCCTTATCTTATACTTTCCTATCCCTACCACTAGTTCATAAGGTAGACTCTCCATTTGATTTCTTCTTTTTAATTCCACTGTCCAACACTGGATTTGTAGCTTTTTAATTTTTTTTTTGTCCAGAACTGTGATTTCAACAATGTCTCTCATCAAAGCAGTTCAACAGCTCTTCTATACAGTTATTCCTTCCACATCATGTCTTTGCCCATCAAGGTTTTTCTATATCAAAGAGTTGTTACAAGAAATTAAACAAGGGGGCACCTAGGTGGCGCAGTGGATAGAGCACCAGCCCTGAAGTCAGGAGGACCTGAGTTCAAATCTGACCTCAGACACTTAACACTTCCTAGCTGTGTGACCCTGGGCAAGTCACTTAACCCCAATTGCCTCAGCAAAAAAGAAAGAAATTAAACAAGATGTTCAATCTATATTGGATTACTTGCTGTCTAGGAAGAGTGGAGAGGGGGGAGGGAGGGAGGGAGAAAAATTTGGAACACAAGGTGCTAGGGTATGAACTGAGATCAAAGGGCTCACACAAGGTGAGCTCTTAAAGATAGCCACAACTTCCTGCCATCTAGGGGAGGAGAGGGGACTAGGGGGTAAATTTGTAATGGAAAGCTTTGTGAGGATCAATGTTGAGGAACTACCCATACATATGTTATGCAAATAAAAAGCTTTAAAAAAAAAAAAAAGATGGCCACAACAACAAGGTTTTGCAAGGGTGAATGTTGAAAACTATCTTTGCATGTATTTTGCAAATAAAAAGCTATTATTATAAAGAAGAAATTAAATGAGAAATTTGGGGGAATTTTAATGAAACTGCAGATGACACAGAAAAAAGTTTAGTAACTCAAAAATGCACAAAATACATGTATAGTATAGTATAATATCAATATATTTTATCTTTTAATACCATAATAATTCAGACTTCTACTCTAGTACAAAGAAAGGGCCAAACAATCTTGCCCAGATATTCTAGATCAGAGGGATAGTTGTAATCAGAGAGTTGCTGGGAGTTCTAACAAATTTAATGACTTTCTAGAATCACACAGCTCCTATGTGTCAGAGATGGGAGTTGAACCCAGGTTTCTAATTCCAAAATCAGTTCTCTACTGTACTATATAACCTCCTAAATTGCTCAAAATTTGTTGTTATTCAGTTGTTTTTCAATCATTGACCCCATTTGGGGTTTTCATGGCCAAAAAAAAATGGTTTGCCATTTCCTTCTCCAGTGCATTTTACAGATGAGGAAACTGAGGCAAACAGTTAAGTGACTTACCCAGGATCACCCAGTAAGTGTCAAGGACCAGATTTGAATTCATGTAGATGAATTTCCTGACTCCAGGGTCTGCCCTATGTGCACTATGGTGCCCTAGCGCTTCCTTTCATAAAATAGATTTCACAAAATCAATATTTGTTGAACCAAGTGATAGATACATTTGTCATGACTTTTAGGGATTTTTATAATTTTAAATCTTTTAATTATTGGTGAAATAAAAGGGGAAGGGCCTTTGTAGGCACAAAGAATAGCATGAACAAAGAAAAGGAGATGAGACATTGCTGGGATCATTGAGAGCATAGAAGGAAGGCAGGGATAGGAGTGATTTGGTTTGAAACATAAAGGATGAGAGTGGAGGGAGGGGCTATTTGTTTTGTGTCTTTGAATGCCATCCATCTCATTATTACTCTGTAAGCTTCCTGAGGGCAGGGACTCTTGGATGCTTCCTTGCGTTCTCCTCAGCATCAGACGGATGGACCCCTTCTTTCTGAGACTCCCTATCTTGGTGCCAATTTTAGGAATACTGCATTGACTTTAGTCCTATTACACCTTAGAAATGCCCTAGCTTCCACCTCCTGAGTAGTAGGGATTATAGGTGAAGTCATTGCACCTGACCTCTGATTTTTTATTTTATTTTTATTTTATTTTATTTTATTTGCATAACATATGTGTGGGTAATTCTTCAACAATAACCCTTACATAGCTTTCCGTTACAAATTTTTCCCCCCAACTCCCCACCCCTCCCCTAGATGGAAGGATATCCACTACATGTTAATTATGTTAAAATATTGGCAAATCGAATATATGTATACATATTTCCAAACTTATCATTGTTGTGCAAGAAAAATCTTATCTACCCAAAAGATATATCAGATAAAGGAAACACAATGTAAGCAAACATCAATCAAGGAGTATGAGAATGTTATGTTGTGGTCCACATTTCACTTCCCTCTCTCTGGGTGTATATGGCTTTCTTCAGTGAACAATTAGAGGTGGTTTGAAACATTTCATTGTTGAAGAGAGCCATGTCCATCAGAATTGATGGTCATATAGTACTGTTGTTGCCGTGTATAATGATCTCCTGGTTCTGCTCATTTCACTCAGCATCAGTTCATGTAAGTCTCTCCAGGCCTCTCTGAAATCATCTTGCTGGTCATTTCTTACAGAACAATAATATTCCATAATATTCATATACCATAATTTATTCAGCCATTCTCCAATTGAAGTGCATCTATTCAATTTCCAGTTTCTAGCCACTACAAAAAGGGCTGCCACAAACATTCTTACACATGTGGGGCCTTTTCCTTCCTTTATGATTTCTTTGGGATATAAGCCCAATAGAAATGCTGCTGGGTCAAAGGGTATGCACAGTTTGATAACTTTTTGAGCATAGCTCCAAATTGTTCTCCAGAATGGCTGTATCCGTTCACAGCTCCACCAACAATGCATCAGTGTCCCAGCCCTCCCACAACCCCTCCAACATTCATCATTAACTTTTCCTGTCATTTTAGCCAATCTGACAGGTGTGAAGTGGTACCTCAGGGTTGTCTTGATTTGCATTTCTCTGATCAATAGTGATTTGGAGCACCTTTTCATATGACTATAAATAGTTTTAATTTCATCCTCTGAAAATTGTCTATTCATATCCTTTGACCATTTATTGATTGGAGAATGGCTTGAATTTTTATAAATATGAGACAATTCTCTGTATATTTTAGAGATGAGACCTTTATCAGAACCCTTAAATGTAAAGATGATTTCCCAATTTATTGCTTCCCTCCTAATCTTGTCTGCATTGATTTTGTTTGTACAAAAACTTTTTAACTTAATATAGTCAAAGTTATCTATCTGGTTTTCAATTAAGAGTTCCAGTTCTTCTTTGGACATAAATTTATTCCATCTCCATAGGTCTGAGAGGTAAACTATATTAAATTCCTCTAATTTACTTATAGTATCACTCTTTATATCCAGATCATGAACCCATTTAGATCTTATCTTGGTATGTGGTGTTAGATGTGGGTCAAGCCCTAATTTCTTCCACACTAGTTTCCAGTTTTCCCAGCAGTTTTTGTCAAATAGTGAATACTTATCCCCAAAGCTGGGGTCTTTGGGTTTATCAAAAACCAAATTGCTCTAGTTATTGCCTAGTTTGTCTTGTGATTCTATCCTATTCCACTGATCGACTACTCTATTTCTTAGCCAGTACCAAATGGTTTTGATGACTGCTGCTTTATAATATAGTTTTAGATCAGATACAGCAAGTCCACCATCCTGACCTCTGATTTTAAACATGAGGAAGCAAAGGACTTGAGATGTCAAATGACTTTCCCAATGTCACACAGCTAGTAGTAACAAAACTGTGATTCAGGTCCTTGGACTCACATTTCTATTGTACAATTTTATAGACTTATTTCTGTATGTTTTTTTTGTAGTATATTCAATTTTTGAGAGTTCATAGCTAGAAAGGACAAGGCCGGCTAGCCCAACTCCTTAATTTTACAGCCTGAAAAAAGTGAGGGCCCAAGTGACAATCACACAGCTCTCATGATAGGAACTGACCTGACTTCTCCTGGCTTTGGAAGAGGGTTTTTTCCACTGTGAAGAAAGTGAATTCCAGGCAATTGTTTTGCATTGGAAGGAGAAGAAATATCTAGTTAGCTAAATAACTGCAGACAGATGTAGGCAGAGCACCCGGAGTCGGCCACGCAGGCAGAAGGTTCCTGATTGGTTGAGAGTCAGTCTGGGATTAGAGAACAGACAAATGAGTTCCATCCAGCTGCCCAGCTGGGCCAATTCTAAATCAGACTGGATGTTCTGATGTGGAAAATTCCATTCTCTTTGGGAGCTGACAGGGAGCTCAAAATTCTGGGTCCAGAGAGAATCCTGGACAAAACAAAGCCCAGGTAATGCCAGCTGGAAGGGATCATCGGGACATTCACGTACTCCTCAGCTGTGCTATTTCTGGTTTCTCATCCACTCTCTTTTTATTGATGAATGGGAATAGGAGACAAGATGGAAGTTGAATATCCCTTCTCAAAGCAGGTCAGTATCTTTTCTGCAATTAAGTCCTACAGAGTTGCTTAAACCACTGAGAGAAGTTCTGTCTTGCTTTGGTCACACAGCCCGTATTTGTTTTAGGAAGGACTTACAGCCAGACATTCCTCTGCTCCCAGGCCAGCTCTTTATCCACTACCCTACGTGGTTTCTCTTGATTGTGAAATATCCCCCCAAAATGAAGCTTGGCGTATGTAGGAATAGAGAGAACGGATACTAGTTTGGAAGGAAGGAAATAAACATTTATATGGCTCTCGCTGCATGCTGGGCACTGTGCTAAGTGCTTTATAATTATTATTTCATCCTCATAGCAACCCTGTTTACAGTTGAGGAAACTGAGGCAGTCAGGTTAAGTGACTTTCTCAGAATCATATCAGTGTCCACATTTGAACCCAGATGTTCCTGACTCTATCCACCCAGCTGCCCCATGATTTACTCTATTTTGTCAATATACTGACATGAAGCACCAGGCCCCTAGTCCAGATGCTTTCCTTCCTTTGGATACTTAGCTTACATTATTAATCCCAAACCAGTATTTCTAAAATAGGTCCGATCACGTCACTCCTATTTTCCAAAATCTTCACTGAATGGTTACTGAGGACAGAACAAAATACAAAGTCCTCAGCTTGGTGTTTAAAATCTTCCATAATCTTGCTGCAGCCTGCTTCTGTCTCCTCATTCCCTTTCATTCACTGTATATTCCAGCCAACCTGAACTAGCTCTTCCTTCAACTCAGCAGCATCTCCTCTCCAGGCTCCATGCTTTTGCAGGGGCTGTCATGTTTTCCCCCACCTCTGGAATTCACTTCCTTCTTCCCTCCAGATATGATCATCCCTCGCTTCTGTCAAAGTGTCACTTCTCACAGTTGCCTCCATTGGGCTTTGAAATGGACAGATCCCTCTGCTCTTCTTTATCCCCAACCTCCCCAGCTGTTGGGCTGTTCTCCCTCCACAAATTACCTGGTAATCACTTCTCTGTGTACATACATGTTGTAATCCCTAAGTAGAATAAAAGATCCTTGAGAACAGGCATTATTATTTGATTATTGTCCTTGTATCTCTAGCACATCACAGAATGGATGGCATATAATAGATAATAAATGCTTGTTTAATTTTTATATTCAAAGGTTCTGATAAGGGCCTCATTTCTAAGATATATAGAGAATTGACTGAAATATATAAGAATTCAAGCCACTCTCCAATTGATAAATGGTCAAAGGAGATGAATAATTTTCAGATAAAGAAATTAAAACCATTTCTAGTCTTATGAAAAGGTGCTCTAAATCACTATTGATCAGAGAAGTGCAAATCAAGACAACTCTGAGGTACCACTACACACCTCTCAGATTGTCTAAGATAGCAGGAAAAGATAATGATGAATTCTGAAGGGGACACTGATACATTGTTGGTGGAACTGTGAAACGGATCCAACCATTCTGGAGAGCAATTTGGAACTATGTCCAAAGGGCTTATCAAACCTTTGCTCCAGCAGTGTTTCTACTGGGCTTATATCCCAAAGAGATCTTAAAGGAAGGAAAGGGCCCCACATGTGCAAAAATGTTTGTGGCAGCTCTTTTTGTAGTGGCAAGAAACTGGAAATTGAAAGAATGTCCATTAATTGGAAAATGGCTGAATAAATGATGGTATATGAATGTTATGGAATATTATTGTTCTGTAAGAAACTACTAGCAGGATGATTTCAGAGAGGCCTGGAGAGACTTGCATGAACTGATGCTGAGTGAAATGAGCAGAACCAGGAGATCATTATACATGGCAATATCAAGATTATTTGATGATCAATTCTGATGGGTGTGGATCTTTTTAACAATGAGATAATTCAGGCCAGTTCTAATGATCTTGTGATAAAGAGAGCCATGTACACCCAGAGAAAGAACTGTGGGAACTGAGTGTGGATCACAACATAGTAATTTCACTCTTTTTGTTGTTTGCTTGCATTTTGTTTTCTTTCTCATTTTTTTCCCTTTTTGATTTGATTTTCCTTGTGCAGCAAGATAATTGTATAAATATGTATGCATTTATTGGATTTAACATATATTTTTACTATGTTTAACATATATTGGATTACTTGCTATCTAGGGGAGGGGGAATGGGAAGGAGGGGAAAAATTGGAACACAAGGTTTTTCAAAGATTAATGTTGAAAAATTATCCATGCATATCTTTTGAAAATTAAAAAGCTTTAATAAAAATGCTTGCTTCATTTAAGAATTCACAAGCAATCTTGAAGGATTCAATGAACAAAGGACCATTTATTGACTACAACTTATATAATGGGCACTGTGTCAACCACTGTGGATACAGATAATACCCATACAAAAAGCAAGACAATCCCTGCCCTCAAGAAGATAGAAGAAAACACTTCTAATGACTAGTGGCCAGGAGAGGGTAATTTTTTTTCACCATTGTCACAGGGATGAAATCAGATTATTTGCCGCCGTCCTTCCTAGGAATGCTAGTGTTGATTCCTGCCTCCAGAGGTTAGAGGTGGAAGGTGAGAGAGTGATGGGGCAGTCTTTGTGGCCACATGGCAGCCAATGACTCAGGAGTGCCATTTTGAGTCTGGGTTGGGCTAGATCTGATGAAATCTCATGAATCAGAAGCTCAAGATCCCAGAGGAGAATCTGAAATGCCTAAGGGGGAGTCTGGGGCATGGGAGCCCCCAGATATCCCAAATCTTAGTTTTCTCAGATTCACCTTGAAGGATTGGCTTAGGTGATCTCTGATCCTTCTGGACCTAACTAAGTCCTAGGAAATGGACACCATGGCAGAGATAACTAAAGAATTACTCCATCATAAAGTATGTAAGCAGAGCATCTGGTGTGTGTTTGTTAGTTTCTTAAACTCAGAATTTATACAATGAGACCTGATATCTCCAGCAAGAGGATCTCAGAAGTGATAACAAAATAACAGCTTGTTGGAGCCCCGTTTTCCTACTGTTGATTTTTTCTAGTATCCTTTGAAATGGACAAATCCTTCAGTCTCCTACCATGCAGTGTCTAATCAGCAGAGCTGTCTCCGAAAGTCTGTGGAGGACATTTAGAGATGCCAGGAACAGAACTCAACGTAATGATGAAAATAGATAATTTTAAATAAGGATACTTCTCCTATCACCCGGGTGCTTGGGGGCATGTCACACACAACCAGATATAAATAAGC
The DNA here is from genome assembly GCA_023553655.1 of Myrmecobius fasciatus. Lineage (NCBI taxonomy): Eukaryota > Metazoa > Chordata > Mammalia > Dasyuromorphia > Myrmecobiidae > Myrmecobius > Myrmecobius fasciatus. The sequence goes on along the minus strand of JAJPUD010000382.1, from coordinate 384,326 downwards.
TGCTAAAGGTTTAACGCAGCCATGGAAATAAGGACCAAATATTTGCCAGCCCACGGAAATCTTGTATCCGACTAGCCCAAGGAGTGGAATTGATGACACTGCCAGAATGCTTTGCTACAGCTCAGACATTTGCTTAGTGTTCCCTCTCTCTTGTTCTTCTCTCTAACTTTGCACCTGGTTTAAGGTGCTGATTTCTTTTAAATTTAATGGATTGGGGCAGCTAGATAGTGCAGTGGATAGAGCACCAGCCCTGAAGTCAGGAGGATCTGAGTTCAAATCTGATCTCAGACACTTAACATTGCCTAGCTGTGTGACCCTGGGCAAGTCACTTAACCTCAATTGCCTCAGCAAAAAGCAATACATAAATAAATAAATTTAATGGATGAATTTTGTTTTAACACAGTGGATAGAAACAGGCTATAATGCACACTCCCTGAAAAGTTAAACAGAATGATACAAATGACTGATTGTGCTTAACAATCTAGGCCACCAAATTTTTCATTTACTATTCCTTACAAGATAGGATAGTCTTTGAGACTGAAGTATAATGTTTCTTTGAAGAACAGTGACCCAACTTTCAGTGGTGTTGACAGGTTGAGGCCCCAAGGGAGTGGCCGCTACTACTTTCAGGGGATTCAGGGGAAGTAATCATTTGAGTACCTATTCTCCTAAACAGGAAGACATAAGCCCCCAGTGGTGTGCTTTTAACATCAATCAATAGATTCGGTTCCTTTAGCAAAGACATTTACTTAAATGATTTAGCAAGAACAGTACTAACAAAACATTTGCCCCAATATTTACTTTCCCACAAATTCACCCAGAGCCTAGGAGAGCAAGAGTGGGCAAGTATTTCAAACACAATGGTGGCGAGTCACCTGTGTAGGTAACACGTGTGGTCAAGGCAACTTAAAACTCTAGAACTTCAGAGCCTCAATCTCTCCTGAAGGTCATCAGAACATTTTCTGTGGGATGAGGAGGGAAGCCCAGATGGGCTGAGTCTGCCAGTGGTCTGTGGCTGCTGGGTGAGGGCTGGGAGAACTACAAGCTCTCACCATTGGCCATGATGGCTGGATGGTTACTCCCATTGGACTGCCCTGAGTCTAGGCTGGGTAAATTGCTTAAACACTAGGTCCTTCTCCTGTAGCATCTCTATTGGGTAGGCTGATTGGCTGAACTCTCTGGCCTTATTCTTTGGGCAGGGGCAGTCTTTCCTACCTTTACCTGCCTGGTCTGGCAGTACTGTTGTGTTTTCAGCTTTATTCTTTTCATCAGAGTGCTACAGAAATCTTCAGCTGGGGTAGTAACGCCAAAGACTCTTCCCTTTGTGCTTACCAAAGCCTTAGCTTTAAGATTGTCACCTACAGGCTGGAGATGGGAGGGGTCTTGCCATTCCGCTTCTAAAATACTTCCTGGCCTTTGAGCCCCCTTTTTTAGTAAGTCCCCCATTTACCTTAGGGTGATCAGTTTTAATTCGTTCTGCCTCCCACACTCCCTTGGGAATTTTATGTGGATGAGAGTCTAAAGAGAAAGGCAAGAATTCAATCTATGAACTGCAGACAAATTCAGTGTTTCCTTCACCTTTAAATGTACAGTTGAGCTGTTCAAATCTCAGATTCTTCTTAGGATGGAAATATCTGGTTTTTTCCCCAACAGAAGGACTTCCTCTCTAAATTGTAACATCTTTGTCTTTTAGCTTTCTAGACTTTCAGCCTTTACTGAACATCCCTTTATATGAGAGCTTAACAAGGTAGTATCTAGGACCCCCAGTGTATTTAAACTGAGTTTTATAGCAGCATAACATGGCCTTTAGTTAGATCCTTCTAGTCTGAGGATATATCATTATTCTAGATCTGTTTTCTTCCTTCTGTACCATGTGACACTCACCTGCTCAAAAGACTCTAGTGGCTCCCAATTGCTTCTAGAATAAAATACCAAACTTTTCTGCCATTTGAAGCCCTTCAAAATCCTTCTGGGCTTCAGATATCCTCCTGGGCTTATATAATTTATATTTCAGCCCTTGATATTCCAGCTAAACCACTCTTTTTTTTACCCCTCCCATGACTTCCCTTCCATTTCTATGTGGGGGCTGAGTCCCTCACCTTCAAGTCTACAGTGTATTCACTGTAGACTTGTTATCTCCACCTCTTTAAATATACATACACATATGTACATATATGCAATACATATACATACAGATATAATGTTTATAATAATATATGTATATATATACTTATATGTGTGTATATCTCTATGTGTATATACATATATCCTCTACATAGGAATCAGCCCCTAAGATGAGTGTATGTATGTGTGTATATGTGTATGCATGCATATGTATCCATATATAAAAATGTATGTATATACTTACATGTGTGTATACATATTCATACGCCTACTCATCTTAAGGGTTGCTTCCTTCCTGAGGTCTTTACTGATCACCCTGGCTACTAGTGACATCCCCTCACATTTACTTTGTATTGATTTATGTACATACACACTATTATTTCCCCTAATAGACTGTAAAAATAGGAGGATTTTTTTTTTTTTAGTGAAGGGGAAGAGGGTATCAGAAGCCCTAAATTCAAATTGTGGCTTTGCTACTTAACTCTAATAATAATGATGATGATGACAGTAGCTAATATTTATATAACCCTTATTAGGCGCCAAGCACAATGTTAAATCCTTTGCAATTATTTATTTGATTTGATTCTAACAACAACTCTGGGAGATAGGTGCTATTATAATTTCCATTTTACAAATGAGGAAATTGAGGCAGACAGAGCTTAGGTGACTTATCCAGGGTCATGTAGCTAATAAGTGTCTGAACTTGGGTCTTCCTGACTCCAGACCTGGCTCTCTATCCACTGTGTTATGTCACTTAACTTGTCCCCGTCTTGGTTTCCTCATCTGTAAAATGAGAGGGTTGGATTAGTTCCATTCTCACTCAAAACCTGTCACTTGAATATTTATCTTTCCATGTTTCTTTGAAATCTTCACATTCAAAAAATCACTGGAGGATGTATCTCAGGGACCATGCCTATAACTAGAATCCCCTTTAAACAAGCCCAACAAATAGCTTATTTCCAGCCTCTGCTTGACGACCCTCAGTGGGAAGAAACCCATCACTTCTCAAGACAGCCCATTCCACTATCAGAAAGCGATAACGTCTAATTACTTTCACATACCCCAGTCTGTTCATTTACTCATCACAATCATTAAAAAACATTGTTGAAAATTGTTTTTGCTATTGCAAGTTGAGTTTCTGTGAACGTTTTCATATACCCGATCTCTTCTTCTTGTCCATTATCTCTTTGGGGTATCAACTGAGAAGTGGGATCATTAGGTCAGAGGGTATGAAAATCTTGGAACTACTCATGCATAATTCTGTATTGTTTTCCAAGACTGACAGGCCAGTTCACATCTCTACTAGCAATGAGGCAGCATCCTTGTTTTCCCAGAGCTCCAGCAATAGTAGATTTTTCCATCTTTGTAAAGCACTGATAGTGAGCCTTTCTGGAATTGCTCTACCCCTCATTTTTATTTACATTTTATCGGACTCATTTTCCTCCTAAAAAATACAAATAAATGTGTGTGTGTATGTGTGTGTGTGTGTGTGTGTGTAGGTATACACAGATGTAGATATAGATATCTATCCACACATATATTCATTGAGTATGAATTCAACAAATATTTAATTGTCTGGTCTTCAGTAACAGGCTCTTAACTAGTCTCACCACTACCTCTCATTTCCATCTTTTGCAATCAATAGTCCATACAGCTGCCAAAAATAATCTTCTTAATGTGCAGAGCTGATTGTTATTCTCCTTCTTTACAACCTTCAGAGGCTCCCAAGTTCCTCTGGGATAAAATATAAACCCTTTAGCCAGGCACTTAAAACTCTCCATAATCCAGCTCCTACCTACCTTCCCGGCCTTATCTTACATTATTTTCTTTTACTCTTGCCATGCTCCAGCCAAAGTAGCTGATTGAACCTGACAGGTCCTCTCTACTCCTGAGCATTCAGAACATTCTGAATCAATGAAAGATACTGTCCCTCTTTATTTCTGGACTACAGCTAGGTCCCAGTTAGTGTGAATAATGCACTCCTAGAAGTGGACCCCTCTACTTATCTGAATCTGCGCTATTTTTAGTTATAATATAAAATATGGTCCTTGCTTCCAGCCTGAAGGAAACATACCCTGAAAATTCAAATAATGTGATTGCTTTATGGGATTCTTTATTGATAGTAATAGAGATCTAGCTGTCCTTGCAAGGTTCAGTTGAAGTACCACCTCCTTCTTGAAGCCTTTGCTTATTCCTCCCTATTGTAAGGTTTTTTCCTTCCTTAAATTTTCCTAAAGCATTTTTCCTGGATGCTTTGCAGTCTCAGTACTCAGTGCCTGGCACATAATAGGTACTCGATGAGTGGAAATCTCTGAAAGCCTCTGAAGTTATCTTTAGACTCTTCTATAAAACATAATTAAGGATGGCTAGGTGACAATGTATAGAATTCTGGGTCTGGAGTTAGAAAGACTCATCTTCCTGAGTTCAAATCTGGCTCTAGATACTTATGACCTTGGACAGCCTCGGTTTCCTTATTTGTAAAATGAATCAGAGAAGAAAATGGCAAATGACTCTAGCATATTTGCCAAGAAAATCTATAAGTTACATACATTTTAACATATATCAGATTGCTTGTTGTCTAGGGAAGGGGAAGGAGAGAAGAGTGGGAGAAAAATTTGAAACACAAGATTTTGCAAAGGTGAATGTTGAAAACTATCTTTGCATGTATTTGAAAAGTAAAGTACTATTTAAAAAAGAAAGAAAATAGAGGCCAGATTATTTTTAATGTCTGTACCCTTTGGACCTAGCACATAGTAGGTATCTACTGAAAGTATTGCTAACTCAGTAACCCAGTCAGTGTTGAGCCCAGTCTGTAGCCTTTGCATTACCTACTCTTTACCACCAGTTAGCCCTCACATAAGGACAATCAGGGAGGTGTTGAGAGGCAACATGGCTATATCCGAATTGTCTTTTTTTCCTTTTTTATTAAAACTTCTTATTTGCAAAATACATGTATGGATAATTTTTCTACATTGACCCTTGCAAAACTTTCTGTTCCAATTTTTTCCCTCCTTCCCCCCACCCCTTCCCCTAGATGGCAGGTAGTCCAATATATGTTAAATATATTAAAATATATGATACATCCAATATATACATATTTATACAGTCATCTTGGTGCACAAGAAAAATTGGATCAAGAAGGAAAAAAAACCTGAGAAAGAAAACAAAATGCAAGCAAACAATAACAGAGAGAATGAGAATGCTATATTGTGGTCCACACTCAGTTCCCACAGGCCTCTCTCTGGGTGTATATGGCTTTCTTCATCACTGAACAACTGGAACTGGTTTGAAACATCTCATTGTTGAAGAGAACCATATCTATCAGGATTGATCAACATACAGTCTTGTTGTTGCCATGTAGAATGATCTCCTGGTTCTGCTCATTTCACTCAGCATCAGTTCATGCAAGTCTCTCCAGGCCTCTCTGAAATCGTCCTGCTGGTCGTTTCTTACAGAACAGTAATATTCCATAACATTTATATACCATAATTTATTCAGTCATTCTCCAATTGATGGGCATCCCTTCAGTTTCCAGGTTCTAGTCACTACAAAAAGGCCTGACACAAACATTTTTGCACATGTGGGTCCCTTTCCTCTTTTAAGATCTCTTTGGGATATAGGCCCAGTAGAAATACTGCTGGGTCAAAGGAAATGCACAGTTTGATAACTTTTTGAGCATAGCTCCAAATTGCTCTCCAGAGTGGTTGGATCCATTCACAGTTCCACCAACAATGTATCAGTGTCCCAGTTTTCCCACATCCCTTCCAACACTCATCATTATCTTTACCTGTCATCTTAGCCAATCTGAGAGGTGTGTGTGGTATCTCAGAGTTGTCTTAATTTGCATTTCTCTGATCAATAGTGATTTGGAGCACCTTTTCATGTGACTAGAAATAGTTTCAATTTCTTCATCTGGAAATTGTCTGTTCATATCCTTTGACCATTTATTGATTGGAGAGTAGCTTGAATTCTTATGAGACAATTCTCTATATATTTTAGAAATGAGGCCTTTATCAGAACCTTTGAACATAAAAATGTTTTCCCATTATAATCTTGTCTGCATTAGTTTTGTTTGTACAAAAACTTTTTAACTTAATATAATCAAAATTATTTTGTGATCAATAATGATCTCTAGTTCTTCTTTGGTCACAAATTCCTTCCTCCTTCACAGATCTGAGAGATAAACTATCCTATGATCTTCTAATTTGTTTATAATATCTGAATTGTCTTTATTTCTTTATGAAAGTTATCAATAAAAGCTGGCTTCATCTCAAATCCTTGGCTAATCTCTAGTAATCTGCCCATCAGTGTGTTGCATCCTTATCATATTTTAATAAACTTTTAATTCCTTAACCTGAGTTTTGCTTCATTAAACAGGATGAAAGCCCAAAGAATTTTCCTTTTAATATACTCAATAGCAATTTGTTGTGTTGAAATGAAAGAATACTAACTACGAGCAAGACTGCATATTTATATAATATAAATATCTACTTCACATCATCATGGCGGCATGCCTGTGGTGAATCACCCCTGAAATAGGCCTTAGTGGAGCTAACCCATTCAGCTTTGAAACTCCTAGAGCAAGGGAACAATTAGTTAAGTGGTACAGTGGATAACCCTGGGCTGAGAATCAGGAAGATCTGAATTCAAATCCTGCTTCATATACTTACTAGCTGTGTGACTTCTGTTTGCTTCAATTTTCTTAACTGTAAAGTAAGGATAAAACAGCATCCTCACAGAGTTGTTGTGAGGATCTCAAATGAGGTAAAATGCTTAGCATAATGTTTGGAATACAGTAGGCATTTAATAAATGCTTGATCCTTTCCTCTTCACTTCCCGGAGATTATGCTATCCTGATAGGTATATAAGCTTAGACCTTCCATGTCTAACTAGTCCTGGACTCCCAATCACACTCCATCTCTTTTGTCTTCACATGTGTCCTTTATATTTTCCATTTTTTGCTCTGGGAACAGTAATCAAATCAGTGCTTCTTGCTTGTGAAAAACATGCCAATAAACTGCCTTAAAACTTAGTGAATTGGAGTAACTTTCCCTAATCACTGACTGTCTCCCTCACATTAGAGTTTAAGCTCCTTGAGGTCAGACTCCATATTTTTAGCTATAACCCTAGCATTTAGTGCTATACCTGAAATATACTAAGCATTTAATAATTGGTTCTTTGTTCATTTCCATTTTAATTGGTCTCCTTTACTTTTCTATGCCTCAGTTCTCCCTTCTATAAAATGTACTATCTGCCCTAGTACTACCTTGCTGTTGCAAGCATGAGATTAAAGGATGGGTGTAAAAGTACTTTGGAAGGCAAATAGGAGAGAGGAGATAGAAAGATTCTACTCAATGTACCTCTCCAGCGTCATCTCCCATCTGTTTCCTCTATGCACACTGATATAATGGAGGGAGAGGAAATTTGTGATTCCTAAGTAAATCATTTCCTCTTTCTGGGTCTCAGTGAATTCAACCATAAAAAGAGGGGGTTGGACTATCTCTAAAATCCATTCTAGCTGTGTAATTATAGGATCTTATTTTGTATTCCATCCCAACTGGACAACTCACTGTTCCCTGAACACTACTCTGTTTCTCCATCTGTGTGCCCTGATCCTATACAGGACCATGGGATTCTGGAGGTAGAGCCACATGGAATGTTAGACATCATCAAATCTTCCTGCTTCATTACACAGAAAGGAAACTGAGACCTGTGACTTGAAAATTAAGTGATTTTGCTGGGATCACAGATTGTGAGATGTCTCCTAGGGGAGATAAAACAATGCCCTCCAATTTCTGTCACTTTCTGGCATACATGTGCATTTCTAAAGTTGACCTGGCTCAGCCTCCAGAAGGTAAAAGATGATCATATCTATTTTACAGATGAGGAAATTAGAATCCTGGGAGTTTAAAATAAGTCCAAGGTCAAACACATAGCAAGTGCGTGTGAGTGAAACATTGTCTTCTGACGCTTGGCTCAGTTTTTACTCATTGCACCATGATCCCTCTCTGGGAAAAACATTGGAGTGAAAGCTAGTTCATTGATGTAGAGGTCAGCAGATAATGGTTGGTCAGTAAATGTCTATCGAATGAATAAATGAGTACCTGCTTGGCCTACTGACAAGACTGCCATTGGCTGTATGAAATTTAGAAATGCACATGCATATCAGACAATGGAAAAACTTGGAAACCATAGTCTTACATACGCTAGGGAAAAATGTTATTTGTGTCCAAGACTGCTTGCACACATACTTTTATATATATCTATATATGTATATGTGTATATACATATATATACACGCACATACATACTCTCTTTCTCTCTCTTTCCTTTATTCTCTCCCTCCCTCCTTTCTCGCCTCTCTTTTCTTCCCCCTTTTTCTTCCTTCTCTCTCCTTTCCCCTCTCTGTGGTGCTCTATCCAATGCGCCACCTAGCTGCCCCTAATATCTATAATCTTCTAAATGGATATATGTCCTCCAGTTATGAATAGCATCCATCTTTCCATACTTTGTAATTCTTATACATTTTCCCAACAATTTCACAATTGGGTCCACATACACACACACACACACACACATGTTATTCTGGTGACCCTATGGAAGAATGGGAAGAGTACCTGGAGATTTATATTTAAATCCTGGCTCTGACATTTATAGTTGTATCATCTTGGGCAAGTCACATAATCTCTCAAGTCCTCAGTTTTCTCTTCTAAAATATGAGGGCGTTGAACTAGATAATCACTATTAGAGGAATCTGTCCCATAATGTGATGTCAGTGAATTTAACTAAGAAGATCTAAACTCTTATACCTTAATCAGGTGAATATGCTTCTTTGATTGAATTACAGAATCAATCATAAGTATAAAATAGACGCAATCATTTCTTAGACATCTCTATTGAATTATTCAATCAATCACAACATAAACTAGGATTTTAACAACTAGGAAAGAGTGGGTAAAATCAAATGATGAAATTTATTGGGATTGGAGGAAAGAATTAGCTACACTTCCAAGCCTATGTATATTCAAATAAAAACATTCCAGCAGCTGCTTTGAGATTAAAGCTTTGATGGAGCTTTGAGGAGACAGGACCCTGACACCATATGATGGAGCAGAAATGCTAGAGGGAGCATTGCATTCTCTCTCCCACTGACCATAGCATTAGAGAGGAACTGGTCCAGTAATAACCAATGTTTTTATCTGGTTGCTAAGAGAGGACAAATTAGGCATGTAGAGATAAGTATAGTTTCAGAACTCTACTGGTCTTCAGATGAGTAACTAGGGAGAAAAGGATTTCCATCCACTCTTTGAGTTACTCCTTGGTCACTTGGTCTCTAAGTTTAAACCTATATAATTTCCCCTGGACTGCTGAGAGAATGTATCGAATGTTTTAGAGGAATAATTTTGGATCAACTATTATTACCATATTATTGTAATAAACACCCATTTAAAAAGCCAATTAGTTCTGGTTGGCAAATTAATATCAACTAATAATGGTGAGCATAAGTGATAGTACTCCAAACCTGCCCAAACCCTAGAGCCCTGAGGTCACCTTTTGGAGTCTAGGTAGCTAGGTGAGTTGGAGAAAGAAGCTTTGGAGGAGGTTGTTATTGTTGATTGCCCTTCCTTATCCGACAGAACCAATGATAATTCACTTATGAGTGAATTGGCTTTAAAAGAGGCAGAACTAGGCAAAGTCACCACTTTCTCCTACAGAGTCATCAGAATCCAGTGGCGAGACAAAAATCAACAAGATTGGTGATGGCTCAGCTTTGGAAGAGGTACTCCATCTCTAAAGTCCCTTTCAATTAAAAAAAAACAACCCATGATCTTCGGGGGGTGGGGAGGAGGGAGGAGAAGGGGGAAGAAGAAACGGGAAGGGAGGGAAGTGGGATGGGGGGAGAAAAAGAGGGAATGGTTTCATGTTGTCAATTCCATTAGATTGTAAGCTATTTGAGGGCAGGAACTTTTTTTTGCCTATTTTTATATTACCAGCAACATGCTAGGTGCTTTTGTTTATTAATTTATTTTTATTTTGTTTATTACTTTGTTGAATTAAATTGGACTGAATCTCAAAGCCCTGTTGGGCTGCCATCCTATTAAACCAAGTCAAGTAAGAAGCTTCAATCCTGTAGGGAGTAGGTTGATTCTCCCTAAATTAGGGTAGTTTTCTTGTTGTCTGAGTCTATGAAGGGTGTGTGTGTGTGTGTGTGTGTGTGTGTGTGTGTGTGTGTGTGTGTGTGGCTATAGTTAGTAGAGTAGATAGATAGTAGTGGAGTAGAGAGCTGAGCCTGGAGTTGGGAAGACTCATCTCCCTGAGTTCAAATCTGACTTCATAAACTTACCACTTGTATAACTTTGGACAAGTCACTTTACTCTTATTGCCTCAGTTTCTTCTTCTGTAAAATGATCTGGAGAAGAAAATGGTAAACTACTTCATATCTTTGCCAAATGGGATCACAAAGAGTCAGACATGACTGAAAATAACTGAAGAACAAAGCGAAATAGGGGAGGTCATGCTGATTATACTTCCTTGCTTGAGGTAGCATCTCTGGTGGGTAGCAGTTTAAACGGAAGAAAACAACCAACTCTAACTATGAAATTCCCCAGCACAGAAGGAAGATTGGCTACTGCAGTCACTAGAGGCCCCTGTATCATATACCTCCACTGGGGCAAGGAGCTAAATAGACCTTTCAGGTGATAGACTGACTTTTGCAGTGAAGAAGAATGTCCTGAAATTCTCTTCCCCATTTTCTGGCTATAAAGGAAGGTGAAGGTGAAATTTCTTTGCCTCTTGCTATTCCCTTCACCTTATATTGAGAATCACAGGATTTAGAATTGGGAGAATCATTAAAAACCAACTATTAAAACCCTATGATTTTATCGATGAAGAACAATAAGTCATGGAGGTCCAATGTCTTGCCCAAGATCACACTGTTTAAGTAATAAACCAGGATTCAATAGTGGGTATCTTGACCCTAATTCTTGATTCTACTATTAGAATGATTGGGAGGTTTTCAAGTGCTATCACTTAGCCCCCATCAATATGCTCCCTCTTTTAAAAAATTATTTAGGGGCAGCTAGGTAGTGCAATGGATAGAGCACCAGCCCTGAAGTCAGGAAGACGTGAGTTCAAATCTGGTCTTAGACACTTCCTAGCTGTGTGACCCTGGGCAAGTCACTTAACCCCAACTGCCTCAGCAAAAAGCAAAAAAAAAAAAAATTAGTATTTTTCCCAATCATACAAATTTTAACATTTTTCTTCATATTTTGAGTTTCAAATTCTCTCTCTTCCTCCTCTCTTGATTGAGAAGACAAGCATTCTGACATAAATTATACATGTAGTCAAACACATTTCTATGCAAGTCATTCTGCGAAAGAAAACAGATAAAAATCCCAAGAAAAATAAAGAAAAATTACCTTTGATCTGCATTCAGGCTCTACCAGTTCTTTCTCTGAAGATGAGCAGCATCTTTCATCATAAGTTGTACAGAACTACCTTGGGCCATTGTTTTACTGAGAATTGTTAAGTTTTTTAATAGTAGATAATCATATAATATCGTTGTTATTGGGCACACTGTTCTCCTGGCTATACTCATTTTACTTTGCATCAGTTCGTGTGAGTCTTTCCATGTTTTTCTGAGAGTATCCTGCTCATAATTTCTTAAAGCAAAATAGTATTCCGTTACAATTATATACAACCACTTGTTTTGTCATTTCCCAATTGATGGACATCCCCTCAATTTCCAATTCTTTGACACTACTAAAAGAGCAGCTATAAATATATTTGTATTTTGTAGGTCCTTTCCCTTTTAAAAATTTTTCTTTGGGATATAGTTATATTGCAAGGTCAAAGGGTATGTATGGTTTTATAGTCCTTTGGGCATAGTTCCCAATTGCTCTCCAGAATGGTTGAACTTCACTAGTAGTATATTAGTGTTTTAATTTTCCCCCATCACCTCTAACATTTATCAATTTCCCCTTTTCTGTTATATTAGCTAATATGACAGGTATGACATAGTAGTTCAGAGCTGTTTTAATATGCATTTTCCTCATCATTAGTGATTTAGAGCATTTTTATATGACTATAGAGCTGATTACTTTTTCTGTAAGCTGTCTGTTCATATCCTTTGACCATTTATCAAATGAGGAATGATTCTTATTTCTATAAATTTGACTCAGTTTTCTATCTGAGAAATGAAAGCTTTATCAGAGATACTCACTAAATTTTTTTCACACTATTGATTACTAACTATGCATTTCCCTCCATCCTATTTTCACCTGTAATCTTTTCTCTCTCTTCTTTTACCCTGTCAGTTTTTAAAAGTTTTTGCTTCTGACTTTTACCTACCCCAAACTTCTCTCTTTTCTATCAACTTCTTCCCTCTTTCCCCCCATCTTCTCTTATTCCCTTCTCTTCCTACTTTCCTGTATGGTAAGATAGATTTACACATCCAAGGGATTGTATATTATTATTATCTCTTTGATCCAATTCCAAAGAGAGTAAGGTTCATGTGCTCCTTTCTCTTCATCTCCCATTTTCCTCTCCATGCTTTCCCATTTCCCCCTCCACTGTAAAATCTCTTTCATGTCTCTTATATCAGATAATTGATTTCATTCTACCTCTCCCTTTCTCCTTTTCCCAGTATACTCCTTTTTCTCAGCCCTTAATTTATTTTATTTTTTAGATAATCATACCATTACATTCACTCATACCTATGCTTGTTGTTTATGTGTACTCTTTCTAATTGTCCTAATAATGAGAAAGTTTTTAGGAGCTATAAATATCATTTTCCCATGTAGGAATGTAAAGTTTAACCTTATCAAATACCTTATGATTTCTCTTTCCTGTTTATCTTTTTATGCTTCTTTTGAATCTTGTATTTGAAAGTCAAATTTGTTATTCAGCTCTGGTTTTTTTTATCAGGCATTCTTGAAAGTCCTCAGTTTCATTGAATGCCTCCCAAAGGTTTATACTCAGTTTTATGGATAGGTGATTTTTTATTGTAATCCTAGCTCTTTTGCCCTCAGAAATATCATATTCCAAGTCCTCCGATCCTTTAATGTAGTAGAAGCTGCTAATCTTGACGTGGCTCCACAATATTTGAATTGTTTCTTTCTGATTGCTTGCGGTATTTTCTTTTTGATGTGGGAGGCCTGGAATTTAGTTATAATATTCCTGGGAGTTTTTCTTTTGTGATCTGTTTCAGAAAATGATCAGCGGACCCTTTCAATTTCTATTTTAGCCTCTGGTAATAGGATATCAGGGTAGTTTTCCTTGATAATTTCTTGAAAGATGATGTCCAGGCTTTTTTAAAAATCATGACTTTTAGGTAGGCCAGTAATTATTAAAGCATCTCTCTTTGATCTATTTTCCAAGTCAGTTGTTTTCCCAGTGAGATATTTCACATTTTCTTCTTCTTTTTCATTCTTTTGATTTTGTCTGGTTGTTTCTTAACATTTCATAAAGTCATTAGCTCCCCCTTTTTCTAATTTTAACTTTTAAGGAATGATTTTCTTTAGTGAGCTTTTGTACCTCCTTTCCCATTGGGTTAATTCTACTTTTTTTCTCTTTATTTATTTATTTTTATTTGCAAAACACATGTATGGGTAATTTTTCAACATTGACCCTTGAAAAGTTTTCTGTTACAAAATTTTTCCCCTAGCCCCCACCCCTCCCCTAGATGGTAGGAAGTCTACTACATGTTAATTATTTTAAAATACTTGACAAATTGAATATGTGTATACATATTTTTATAGTTATCTTGCTGTGCAAGAAAAATCAGATCTACAAGAAAAAAAATCTGAGAAGGGAAATATAATGCAAGCAAACATCAATAGAGAGCATGAAAATGGCCAATTGTGGTCCACATTTCATATCCCTCTCTCTGGGTGTATATGGCTTTCTTCACTGAACAATTGGCACTGGTTTGAAACATTTCATTGTTGAAGAGAGCCATGTGCATCAGAATTGATCATAATACAGTCTTCTTGTTGCCATGTATAATGATCTCCTGGTTCTGCTCATTTCACTCAGCATCAGTTCATGTATGTCTCTCCAGGACTCTCTGAAATAATCCTGCTGGTCGTTTCTTACAGAACAATAATATTCCATAACATTCATATATCAGAATTTATTCAGCCATACTCCAATTCATGGGCATCCATTCAATTTCCAGTTCCTTGCCACTACAAAAAGGGCTGCAACAAATATTTTTACACATGTGGGTCCCTTTCCTTCCTTTAAGATCTCTTTGGGATATAAGCCCAATAGAAACACTGCTGGGTCAAATGGTATGCATAGTTTGATAACTTTTTGAGCATAGTTCCAGATTGCTCTCCAGAATGGTTGGATCCGTTCACAGTTCCACCAACAATGTATCTGTGTCCCAGTTTTCCCACATCCCCTCCAACATCCACCATTATCTTTTCCGTCATTTTAGCCAATCTGACAGGTGTGTAGTGGTATCTCAGAGTTGTCTTAATTTTCATTTCTCTGATCAATAGTGATTTGGAGCACCTTTTCATATGACTAGAAATAGTTTTAATTTCATCATCTGAAAATTATTCATATCCTTTGACCATTTATTGATTGGAGAGTGGCTTGAATTCTTATAAATATGAGACAATTCTCTATATATTTTAGAAATGAAGCCTTTATTAGAACCCTTAAATGGAAAGATGAGTTCCCAATTTATTGCTTCCCTCCTAATCTTTTCTGCATTAGTTTTGTTTGTACAAAAACTTTAACTTAATATAGCCAAAAGTATCTATTTGGTGTTCAATTAAGGGTTCCAGTTCTTCTTTAGACATAAATTAACTCCATCTCCACAGGTCTGAGAGGTAAACTATACTATGTTCCTCTAATTTGCTTATAATATCACTTTTTATATCAAAATCATGAACCCATTTAGATCTTATCTTGGTATGTGGTGCTAGGTGTGGGTCAAGCCCTAATTTCTTCCATACTAATTTCCAATTTCCCCAGCAGTTTTTGTCCAATAGTGAATGCTTATCCCAAAACCTGGGGTCAATTCTACTTTTTAAGGAGTTTTCATCAGTCAATTTTTATGCCTCTTTTTCCATTTGACTAATTTTGCTTTAGATTTTTGTGCCTCTTCTACCAGTTGATTTCTTCTTTTTAAGGAAGCTTTATTTTCTTCAGTATTTTTTATGTCTCCTTTACCAAGATGTTGACTTTTTTTCATTTTTTCCTCTTCTTTCACTTATTTAATATTTCTCCCCAGTTAAATTCAAAGCAAAAAAACAATTTTTTACATCTGTTTTAAAAATTTTTGAGTTCGGGGGGCGGAGCCAAGATGGCGGAGTGAAAAGGTGACTTTCTGCCTCTCCTCCGATCTTCTCTCAAATCAACAATAAAATAAGCCTCTGAACTGATCTTCAAGTCAACGAACTCAGAAATATTTGGGCACGGCTCTCTGGAGAACTTCATATCAGGTTAGTCGGACTCGGACAGAGAGATAAATAGACAACTGTGCAGGCCGGAAGTGAGGGTGGGACTCAGCTCAGCTCATCGTGGAAGAAATTCCAAACTCCAAACTCCAAATTCCAAACACCTGGAGTTTATCTGAGGCACTCGGGACACTCTGCCCTGATTGGGGACAGGTGTTCTGGCAGACTTGCCTTGTTTGAGGAGTAATTCGGACTTAGTCCTAGCCCCCACCGGCCCAGCACCTTAAATCAACTCGCCGAAGTGCCCCAGGGCAAAGCGTCTTCAGCCGAGGTTTTTTTTTTCCCCTACCTTAAAGAAATATCCACTCTGTCTAAAAAAAAAAAATGATGAAGAAGCAAAAGAGAGCTCTCACCATAGACAGCTTTTATCAAGGCAAAGAAACGACCTCAGATACAGAGGTTTCTTTAGACAAAAATCCAGAAAAAAACAGCAACGACCATCACTGGTCCCCGTTTCAAAAGGCTTTTCTGGAAGATTGCATAAAGAACCTCAAAAGAGAGCTGGAGGATAAATGGGAAAATAAATTGAAATCAGTGCAAGAAGGATACAGTATCTTGCAAGAAGGATATGATGCTCTGCAAAAGAGATATGAAAAAGACACCAATTTATTAAAAAATAAAATTAGTGAAGTGGAAAAAGAGTGCAGTGAACAAATTGGCCAGTTACAAAAGGAACTTAAAAAGGTAACTGAAGAAAACAACACCTTAAAAATAAGAATTGAACAAATGCAAGTGAATGACTCACTAAGACTTGAAGAATCAGTCAAACAAAAACAAAAAAATGAAAAATTAGAAGAAAATATGAAATATCTCCTAGGAAAAACAACTGACTTAGAAAATAGATCTAGGAGAGACAATCTAAGGATTATTGGACTTCCTGAAAGCCATGATCAAAAAAAGAATCTAAACACTATCTTCCAGGAAATCCTGAAAGAAAACTGCCCTGAGATTGTAGAATCAAAGGGCAAAATCAGCATTGGAAGAATTCACCGATCACCTCCTGAAAGAGACCCCAAAATTAAAACCCCAAGGAATATCGTGGCTAAATTTCAGGACTATAGCACCAAGGAACAGATTCTGCTAGCAGCTAGAAAGAAACAATTCAAATACCGAGG
>JAJPUD010000382.1:335770-360714 GCA_023553655.1 Myrmecobius fasciatus | reverse complement strand
CTATCAGCATAATTAATTATATTAATAACCAAATTAACAAAAACCATATGATTATCTCAATAGATGCAGAAAAAGCCTTTGACAAAATCCAACACCCTTTCCTATTAAAAACACTAGAGAGTATAGGAATAAATGGGCTTTTCCTTAAAATCATGAGCAGCATCTATTTAAAACCATCAGCAAGCATCATATGTAATGGAGACAAACTAAAACCATTCCCAATAAGATCAGGAGTGAAACAAGGCTGCCCACTGTCACCATTACTATTTAATATTGTATTAGAAATGTTAGCTTTAGCAATAAGAGAAGAAAAAGAGATAAAAGGAATCAGAGTAGGTAATGAAGAAACCAAATTATCACTCTTTGCAGATGACATGATGGTATACTTAGAGAACCCTGGAGATTCAACTAAAAAACTACTAGAAACAATTCACAACTTTGGCAAAGTTGCAGGATTCAAAATTAATCCACATAAATCATCAGCATTTTTATATATTACCAACAAAGTTCAGCAGCAGGAGATACAAAAAGAAATTCCATTCCAAATAGCAGATGATAGGATAAAATATTTGGGAATCTATCTGCCAAGGAAAAGTCAGAAACTATACGAACTAAATTACAAAACACTTTCCACACAAATAAAATCAGACCTAATCAATTGGAAAAATATTAAGTGCTCATGGGTAGGCAGAGCAAACATAATAAAAATGACAATACTACCCAAACTAATCTACTTATTTAGTGCCATACCAATCAAACTCCCAAGAAATTATTTTACAGATCTAGAAAAAATAGTAGCAAAGTTCATTTGGAAGAACAAAAGGTCAAGGATTTCAAGGGGATTAATGAAAAAAAAAAGGCAGATGAAGGTGGCCTTGCTGTACCAGATCTAAAACTATATTATAAAGCAGCGGTCATCAAAACCGTTTGGTACTGGATAAGAAATAGAGCAGTGGATCAGTGGCACAGGATAGGTTATCAGGACAACCTAGGCATTAACCTTAACAATCTAGTGTTCGATAAACCCAAAGACCACAGCTTTTGGGATAAATACTCTCTATTTGGCAAAAACTGCTGGGAAAATTGGAAACTAGTGTGGAAGAAATTAGGGCTTGACCCATACCTAACACCACATACCAAGATAAGATCTAAATGGGTTCATGATCTAGATATAAAGAGGGACTTTGTAAGCAAGTTAGAGGAACGTAATATAGTTTATCTCTCAGACCTGTGGAGGTGGAACAAATTCATGTCCAAAGAAGACTTGGAACTCCTAATTGAACACCAGATGGATAATTTTGACTATATTAAGTTAAAAAGTTTCTGTACAAACAAAACAAATGCAGACAAGATTAGGAGAGAAGCATCTAAATGGGAAATCATCTTTACATTTAATGGTTCTGATAAAGGCCTCATTTCTAAAATATATAGAGAATTGCCTCATATATATAAGAATTCAAGCCACTCTTCAATAGATAAGTGGTCAAGGGATATGAACAGACAATTTTCAGATGATGAATTTAAAGCCATCTCTAGTCATATGAAAAGTTGCTCCAAATCACTATTGATCAGAGAAATGCAAATTAAGACAACTCTGAGATACCACTATACACCTGTCAGATTGGCTAAAATGACAGGAAAAGATAACGATGAATGTTGGAGGGGATGTGGGAGGGCTGGGACACTAATACATTGTTGGTGGAACTGTGAACGGATCCAACCATTCTGGAGAGCAATTTGGAGCTATGCTCAAAAAGTTGTCAAACTGTGCATACCCTTTGACCCAGCAGTGTTTCTACTGGGCCTATATCCCAAAGAGATCTTAGAGGAGGGAAAGGGACCCACATGTGCAAGAATGTTTGTGGCAGCCCTTTTTGTAGTGGCTAGAAACTGGAAACTGAAGGGATGCCCATCAATTGGAGAGTGGCTGAACAAATTATGGTATATGAATGTTATGGAATATTATTGCTCTGTAAGAAACGACCAGCAGGACAATTTCAGAGAGGCCTGGAGAGACTTGCATGAACTGATGCTGAGTGAAACGAGCAGAACCAGGAGATCATCATGCACAGCAACAACAGTATTACATGATGATCAATTCTGATGGACATGGATCTCTGCAATAAAGAATTGTCTCAAACCAGTTCCAGTTGTTCACTGAAGAAAACCATATACACCCAGAAAGAGGGAAATGAAATATGGACCACAACGTAACATTTTCATGATCTCTATTGACATTTGCTTGCATTGTGTTGCCTTTCTCTGATTCTTTTTTTTTCTTGTAGATAGGATTT
Organism: Myrmecobius fasciatus; assembly: GCA_023553655.1. NCBI lineage: Eukaryota > Metazoa > Chordata > Mammalia > Dasyuromorphia > Myrmecobiidae > Myrmecobius > Myrmecobius fasciatus. The sequence continues at coordinate 358,420 of JAJPUD010000382.1, read as the reverse complement.
TTCTTGCATAACTTCTCAAGCATTTCAACATTATTAACATGTAGTGGACTTCCTGCCATTTAGGGGAGGGGAGGGGACTGGGGGTAAAATTTGTATTGGAAAGCTTTGTAAAGATCAAGGTTGGGGAACTACCCATACATATGTTATACAAATAAAAAGCTTAAAAAATTTTTTTTGAGTTCTAGGTTCTCTCTCTTATCTTCATTCACAATTAAGAAACTACATGTGAAGTTATGAGAAATATTTTGTTGACTTTTTTTTCATGGTTTTCTTGCATCACTTATTTTTCCCCCAATTTTTCCTTTACCTCTCTTACTTGATTTTTTTTTTTTTTTTTTTTTTTTTTGCTTTTTGCTGAGGCAATTGGGGTTAAGTGACTTGCCCGGGGTCACACAGCTAGGAAGTGTCTGAGACCAGATTTGAACTCAGGTCGTCCTGACTTCAGGGCTGGTGCTCTAACCACTGCGCCACCTAGCTGCCCCTCTTACTTGATTTTTAAAATCCTTTTTGAGCTCTTCCATGGCCTAAGGCCAATTCATATTTTTCTCTGAGACTTTGGATGCAGGACTTTTGACTTGGTGTATGCTTTGATCTTTCTTGTCACAATACTAACTTTCTATGGTCAGAATTTTTTTCCTGTTGTTTATTTTCCAGCCCATTACTTGGCTTTTAACTCTATGCAAAAGTGAGCCTCTGATTCCAGGATGGAGAATGCACTGCCCAAGCTTCAGGTTTTTGTGCAAGCTGTTTTCAGATGTGATTTGGGGGACTTGTAATTTTTTAGCTCTTCCCACGTAGTATGGTCTGGGGAGAGATGTATTTGCTAGTCCCTCATACTGTGCCCTGGTTTGTGAGTGACTACAAGCACTTTTTTTCAGCCTTGGACCTGTGACCAGATTCCGTGTTCTCCTGTGACCCCAAGTTCTACTGTGTTAGTGCTGCTCCTTACACTAGACTAAGGCCCAGGATTATGACTCAGATCCAAGTATAGGTAATGCAGTACAGTCCTGGCCCTGGTGCCAGCAAAGGGACTCCTGTAAATTTCCTTTTGACTTGTTGATCCCCTTACCATCTTAGAAGTCTGGAAACCATTACTGCTGTCCTTCTGATGCTTGCTTCTGGTTTGCTGTGTCTATGCTGGTGTGGTCTGGGATGGACTTTACTCTTCTCTGGTGCAACAGACCCATCCTGCAGGACTTATGAATTGTCTTGGGCTGGGAAATTATTTCACTCCATCTTGTTGTGGGTTCTGCTGCTATAGAATTTGTTAGAGTTATTTAAAGGTATTTGGAGGGGTTTGGGGGAGAGTTCAAATGAGTCCCTCTCTGTATCCTACCATCTTGGCTCTATCTCTGTGACTTCCTCTTATCAGATAATAATTATTTGCTTTTAGAAATTGATATTTAAGGTGCTCCAAATCACTATTGATCAGAGAAATGCAAATTAAGACAACTCTGAGGTACCACTACACATCTCTCAGACTGGCTAAGATGACAGGAAAAAATAATGACGAATGTTGGAGGGGATGTGGGAAAACTGGGACACTGATACATTGTTGGTGGAACTGTGAATGGATCCAACCAATCTGGAGAGCAATCTGGAACTTTGCTCAAAAAGTTATCAAACTGTGCATATCCTTTGACCCAGCAGTGTTTCTATTGGGCCTATATCCCAAAGAGATCATAAAGGAAGAAAAGAGCCCCACACGTGCAAGAATGTTTGTGGCAGCCCCCTTTGTAGTGGTTAGAAACTGGAAAATGAATGGATGCCCATCAATTGGAGAGTGGCTGAATAAATTATGATATATGAATGTTATGGAATATTATTGTTCTGTAAGAAACAACCAGCAGGACGATTTCAGAGAGGCCTGGAGAGACTTGCATGAACTGATGCAGAGCAGAACCAGGAAATCATTATACACGGCAACAACAATACTATATGATGATCAATTCTGATGGACATGGCTCTCTTCAACAATGAAATGTTTCAAACCAGTTCCAGTTGTTCAGTAAAGAAGGCCATATACACCCAGAAAAAGGGATATGAAATATGGACCACAACATAACATTTTCATGCTCTCTATCGATGTTTGCTTACATTGAGTTTCTTTTCTCAGATATTTTTTGTTCATATAGATATGATTGTTCTTGCACAGCAAGATAAATATGGAAATATGTATACATATATTCGACTTGTCAAGTATTTTAATATAATTAACATGTAGTGGACTTCCTGTCATCTAGGGGAGGGGAGGGGACTACGGGGGAAAATTTGTAACAGAAAGCTTTGTAAGGGTCAATGTTGAAGAACTACTCATACATATGTTATGCAAATAAAAAGCTTTAATTAAAAAATAAATAAATAAAAAGAAGTAGATATTTACCAAAGCAGCATGGTAAGAAGAATTGGGTAAAAATAGTGAGCCCTTTATATGGAGTATATTACCATTGGCCAGCTGATCCTCTTCCTGGTAGAACTGGAAGTGAGAAATTCCATAAAGCTTCCATAATTCATTAGTTTAGTCATTTTCAGTAAGTTGAAGATTTGAAGGTATCCTGACTGGTGCTTGCTCTAGGCACACAACTTCTGGCTATGGCTCTGCCTATCAGATGGGTTAACAGGAGTCTCATTATCTTTATACCCTAGATCCAAACCCTGGACCTACGACCCAGCTCCTACAGTCTCGGTGACATCAGATTATCTCTGTGATTGGACAAATTAACATGAAGCCAGTAATGGATGTTCAGAGTTTCTTTCCCAGAGCATCTCTGGGTTCTTGGGTCTTTCCTTTCTCCCCTTCACTCCCTTCCCCTCCTCTCTCTTGCTTAATGGAATATAGACCAGAAGCAGAGATTCCAGAAGCATCCTTGAACCATGAAGAATCCAATTACACTGCCAGACAGTCTGCTGGAGCAAAGGATGCTTGAGGCTGGCTTAGAAGAAAGGTGCCTCATTTAGGAGCTCAGCTGCCTTAGCAGAGCAGATCTGGAGCCTTCTTAGGAGGTTATAAATAGCCCCCCCTCCAGGGGCTGAGGCAGCATTTGGAGCTGAGCCTTGGAGGCCTTCCCCTTAGAGTCTCTTTAATTTTTAAGAGACTCAAATCCCATATCTTCTGGAATGTAGTTGGGAGGGAGATTGCTCTCCAGTCATCACTATCACAACTTCTCCCTGACCCTGGGTTCAGATTCTGGCTCTTTTTAATCATCATTATAGTTGACATAGCTATTTTAAGGTTCACAAAGATACTTGTGGACTTGACTTGACCTGCCCAGGGATACACAGCTGTTAAATGTCCGAGGTAGGATTCCAAGTCAGACTTCTCCTAGTCCAAGTTTAATATTTCTGTGACTGTATAGAAGTTGTTTAGCTTCAGTTTCTCCAGCTATAAAATGAGAGAGTTGGGGTAGATATGATCAGAATCTTTTCAAAATCCTAAGATCCTAAGTGGAAGAATGAGCTGCCTTGAGAGGTAGTTAAGTGCCCTATTAGTGGAGGCCTCCTGAAGAAGTTGGAAGAGTACTCATTGGGACCATTTATTTTGCTTAGAAAAGAGGTGTATTAGTTTACTTTGGAAATCTTTTCCAGCTCTGAGATGCTGTATTTTTGTTGTTTTGTTGACTTGCGAAAGACCTGGCCACATGTCTGCTCTGGGTCTTGCTATGGCTTTAGGCCAAGTGGACAGTTGCCTAATGGTATAATTTGAGAGGAACAGAGAAGGATTTCTGTATAAAAATATCTTCTCATGTTTAAAATTCCACTCTGAGAGCCTCATTCTTTTGAGTTAAGCGTTGACCTCTCCAGACATCTCTGTTAAAAATGTAAGTTCTCTGGGCAAAAGGACTGCTCATTTCTGCACACCTCATTGTGAGTTTATTCTTTTATTGGCTTTCTGTATTCTGTGATTGCAGGAAACTGGGATATGCCAGGAGGAGCAGATGGCAGGCAGAAAGTATGTAAGGGTCTTGGAAGGCAAACGGCCCAATTTGTCAGGGGACCTGCTCTCCACACGTCTCCCTTTGCAATGCATACTTTCCTCCCTCCACAAGCATCTCAACTGTCATTAATCAAAATAATTCATAATTCTGGGGCATTTTAATTTCAGCCAATCAGTGCTTGTATATAGAACTTGTCCAAAAAGGCCCATCTGATTTCTTTTGCCAGTATTGTTGAGAATCCTTAGCTAATCAGGAGAGCCATGCTGCTGGAGGTGGCCTGAGGTAGGGGGGATCTGTTCTTTCAACTGGACTGGTAAGCGGGTATAGGACTTAAGAAAATTGAAAATAGATGGCCCTAATTTTCCTAAAAGGAAAGAAAGAAGATTCTTCAGACTATAGACTGGTGAGCCTGATTGAGTTTAGTTCCTGGCCAAATTCTAGGAAGTAGTTAAAGAGATGATTTTTAAACACTTAAAAATGAAGAGGTAATAACTTTCCCAAAGCTGGAATGGGCTTATCAGAAACAGATTGTGTCAATTTCCCTCTTTTAAACAGGGTTATGACCCTGGTAAGGCAAGGAAATATTTTAGCAATAGGACAATAGGGACAATAGACCATCAGCCTGGGTCATTTGATAAAGTCTTTTTTTACACTTAATATTTTATTTGTTTTCTAATTACATGTAAAGATAGTTTTCAATGTTTATTTTTGTAAGATTTTGAGTTCCAAATTTTTCTTCCTCTCCCACATCCCTCCTCCAAGACAGCAAGTAATCTATTGATATAGGTTATACAGGTACAATTATGTTAAACATAGTTCCACATTTATCATGTAAAAGAAGAACAAAAGGGAAATGACATGAGAAAAAAATAACAACAAAAAAGTGAAAATAGTGTGCTTAGATCTGCATTCACTCTCCATAGTTCTTTCTCTGGATGTGAATAGCATTTTCCATCATGAGTCTTGGATGAATTATCTTGGTCTATTGCTTCGCTGAGAAGAACCAAGTCTTTCAAAGTCAATCATTGCACAATGCTGTTATTATTGCATATAATCTTACCCCAGTTCTGCTTACTTCAATTGGCATAAATTCATGTAAGTCTTTCCAGGTTTTTCTGAAAGCTGCCTGTTCATCATTTCTCATAGAACAAGAGTATTCTATTACATTCATATACCACAACTTGTTGACCATTCCCCAAATGATGAGAATCCCCACCATTTAGAAATTCTTTGCCATCGCAAAAGGAGATACTATAAATATTTTTGTACATATGGATTCTCTTCCCTTTTTTAGGATCTCTTTGAGATATAGATCTAATAGTGGCATTCATTGCTGGATCAAAGGATATGTACAATTTTATAGACCTTTGGGAATAGTTCCAAATTGCTCTATAGAATGGTTGGATCAGTTCACAACTCCACCAATAGTGTATTAGTGTTTCAATTTTCCCACATCCTCTCCAACATTTATCATTTTCCTTTTCTATCATATTAGCAAACCTGATAAGTGTGAGGTGGAACTTCAGAGTTGTTTTAATTTGCATTTCTCTAAGCCATAATGACTTAGAATATTTAAAAATATGACTATAGATAATTTTAACATTTGGTAAAGTCTTACACTATATCATTGTGGACAAAATGGAAACAAGTAGATTAGATCCTAATACATTTAAATGTATTACAAACTGGTTGAATAAATCAACCCAAAGAGAATCTTAGCATCTGAAATTTGAAGCTGAATGAAACAAAGGAGAGCATTTCATAGATGAGGAAACAGTCCAGGAGAAGTTAAATAACTTGCTGCCATTCAGCCTCATAGTAAGGGGCAGAGACAGGATTTGAACCCAAGCCAGCCAAGAATATTTCATCTGCTGATAGAAGCCACCTGAGGTAGAAAGCTTTTCCCATGAAGACTTTAGGCTCATTGAAGGCAAGGACTATTTTTGGCTTTCTTTGTATCCCCGGCACTTAGCACATGCCTGGTACACAGGAGGGGATAAATAGATGCTTGTTGACTTGGTGACTTGACTTGGGGAGTGGAGAGAAGAGAGAACCAGGGAGGATTCTGCTTCTTTCTCCTCCATCATTGTGACAGTTATCTGTGCATGGGAGGAAGGACAGTTGGGAAGAAAATTAGCATCAGGTGAAAGGAAGCTGCTTGGACAAAAAGAGAGAGAGAATGGCTGGGAGAGGAGCTTCTTACCTTGGCTCCCTGCAGAGAATCACTTCTGGCTTAATGGCATAAGCCAGTTTTATAGGACTTTCTCCTCCTTCTCTCTCCTTTTCCCTCCCCCCTTCCCACCAAATACATTCTCATCTCGCCTTTAAAAAATCCAGTTTAGCCTAACTGGAGTAAGGCATTGATTGACCTGTTCAGCAAAAAAGTGCTTTCAGCACTGCCCTGGTGTGCTGCAATAGAACCCCTGCAGGGGTGTTATTCAGGACTCCTTAGCCAGGGCACTGAGGGCATTGAGCTAGCTGCTGTTATTGCTTCTGCTGCTGCTGCCTGACATGGGAGATGTGCTAGTTCTGGATCCCTTCTCTGCAAGTGTCAGATTATTGGGAGTGTAAGCTTCTGAGGTGGGGGGCTGTACCTAGACCATTCCAGGGGGGACTGAAACCCCACTTATGGAGGTAGAATGGGGAAGGTGGAACATATTCATTCATGGGTCCTTGCTGCTTACTGCAGTGATAGAACCCAGACTATTATGTCAGAGCTGGGAAGGCCTTACAACCCAGAATATCAGAGGTGGAAGGACCTTAGAACCCAGAATATCAGATCTGGGAGGAACCTTAGAACAATGTCAGAGATGGGAGGTATCTTAGAACATCAAATGTCAGAGCTGATTAGATAAGATAGAACCCAGACCATCAGAACTGGAAAGACCTCTAGAACCCAGTTTGTCAGAACTGGAAAGGCCTTAGAACCCAAAATATCAGAGCTGGGAGGGGCCTTAGAACAGAGAATGTCAGAACTGGGTGGGGCCTTAGAACAGGCAATGTCAGAACTGAAAGAGCCTTTTGAAGATTAAATATCAGAATTGGCTTACAACATAGAACACAGAATATCAGAGCTGGAAGGATCTTAGATAAAATGCTGAGTTGGGAGGAATCACCTTCCAAAAAACCCAACAACCTTGATTTTATATATTTTTTTGAATATGCTTTCATATGTATATATTGCCTCCTCTGATAAATTGTAAGCTCCTTGGGGGCAGGGATTGTTTCATTTTTGTCTTTGTATCCCCGGCACCTGACAGAGTACAGCACATAGTAGATCATTAATCAATTACTTAATCAACAGATATTTTAAAGGCCCTACTATGTGCTAAGTACTCAGAAAGACAAAAGCAAACCATGTTCCTAAGCTTGATGAATTGATAAACTTTAGGGCTGGATAAGACTTTGGATATCATCGAGTTTAGGATCATTTTATAGAGGAGGAAACTAAGGCTCAGAGAAGGGAAGGAATCTGTCCTTTTACTTGGCTAGTAACTCATACCCAGGTCTAGTGCCAGCCCATAGAATATTCACAGGAAGCTTTTGCTTCTACCATCTGTGAAGTTTGCCCTTTTCTTTCTCCCTTTTATTACCCCTCCTTTCCACCTACTTCCCCATGCACAGCTTGCTATCCAGTGACACTGACCAAGTCATTCCTCCTAAAATGGAAATGGATCAGTGGGCCATTCTTGCAGTAAGACACCTGGAGGAAGGATACCTAAACTACACTTTTAGTTCTGGAAATAGCTGTGGAAGGCCAGGCTAGTCTCAGGAGGTAGTGGGCTTCCCTTCCGTGAGATCTGGATGACCACTTATTGGGAGTATTGCTGAGAGAATTTGTATTTAGCAGCTGAAGTGGGTGGTTTCCCAGATTTCTCCTGTGAAGGGTATCTTGGAGACAATTAGCCAGTTTTAGACTAGTTGATATTAGACTTCTGCATTCCTAATCTTGAGTCAAGGTTACCAGGTCTAGCCCATCCAGCTAGTTTTCCTGAGATCCTTTCTTCTCCTAGTTCTTTATAGGATTAGATAAATTTCTATACCCAACTGAATGATAGTTATTTTCTCTTTGAACCAAAATTGATGAGATCAAGCTTCAGACAATGCTCATCTCCCCCCTTCTTTCCCTTTATTTTAATATATCTTTTGTACCTCTTCATGTTATCTAATTTGGCCCATATACCTCCTCTTTCCTCTTTTTTCCTGTATAGACCTTTTCCCATCCCTTAATGTTTTTTTCTTTGATATTATCACAATAGGGACCATTCAGAATCACACCCTTAATCCATGTGACATTCTCCTCTGTCTGCCCAGTGACATATATGATTCTCAAGAGTTACAGATAATCATTTTCCCATCTAGGGATGTAAACAGTCTAACCTTTAAATTATATATATATTTCCCCTGTTTATCTTTTTACGCTTCTCTTGAGTCCTGTGTTTGTAGATTAAATTTTCACTTTAGTTCTGATTTTTTTCAATAGAAATGATTGAAAATCCCTTATTTCATTGAGCTCCATCACCTCCCTTAGAAAATGATGCTAAGTCTCACTGGATGGTTAATTCTACCCTATGTCCTTTGCCTTCCAGAATGTGGTACCCCAAGCTCTCAGATCTTTTATTGTAGAAGCTGTCAGATCCTGGGTAATCCTGATTGTTGCTCCCGGATATTTGAATTGTTTTTATCTGGCAGCTTGCAGTAATTTTTCCTTGAGATTGTAGTTCTGGAGTTTGGTTTTCCTGAGTTCAAGGATAGGAGTGGCAGTCGTTGACTTAGCCCTTCTTAAAGACTTGAGGAAGAATCCCTTTTCTCTTGAGCCTGCCCAAACATTTGGAATTTGTTCTGATCAAAACCCATGGGTCCATTTATCCTATCCTGACTCCTTCTTAGCCAGTCAGAAAGATTCTTGATGACAGAGGCTTTTTTAGGAAAGCTGCCTAATCCTTTAGTTTTCTTTTGGATTTAGAACTAGAAGGGAACTGAGCTAAAATCTGGGATCCTATATTCAAAGCTGCCAGAAGCTGGGGGCCACCTCATTCAGCTCCTGAATTTTACAGAAATGGGGAGTATGACTGATTCAAGTGTCACAGAGGAAGCAGATCCAAATTCCAAACCTAGGTCTTCTGGTGATACAGTGGATAGAACTTTGAACCTGGAGTCAGGAGGAGCAGAGTTCAAATCCAGCCTCAGACACTAGCTGTGTGACTCGGGGCAAGTTACTTCGCCTCAGTTTCCTCAATTGTAAAATAGGAATCATAATAGTATCCACCTTTCATGTTGTTATTAGGATCAAATGAATTAGCATGCATAAAGTGCTTAGTACAATGCCTGGAGCATTGTAAAAACGTAAACATTTATTTCCTTCCACATCCAGAACTCTTTTCCTTATATTGCACTATTTCATATGTCCCCATCCCCTATTTTTATAGATGAAGAAGCTAGATCAGAAAATAAAAAACAAATAAAAAGGGGAGAAGAAAAGATTGTTGAATTTAAAATCAATGGACCTGAATTCAAATTTACTTGTATAGTCTTGGGCAAGTCAGTGAGGCAGTTGGGTGGCAAAATGGATAGAGCACTGGACATGGAGTCAGGAAAACCTGAGTCTACATCTGTCCTCAGATACTTATTAGCTGTGTAATTTCTGTCTGCCTCAGCTTCTTTATCTGTAAAATGCAAGTAATAACAGCATCTATCTTGCAGGGGCTGTTGAGGACCAAATGAGGTAATATCTGTAAAGGACTTTTTAAACTTCAAAGCACTATATACAAGTTAGCTACTATTGTTCTTATTTTGCCTCTCTAACCTCGGTTTCCTCATCTATAAAATAACACAGTTGGACTAGATGACCCTAAGCTCTCTTCTTGCTCTAGCTCCCATGACCTCATGACCAGCAGAGAGTCCAGACTCTCAGACTAGGAAGCCAAGAAGTTGCATGGTCTCAGTCACTTTATAGAATGAGAAATTCCAATTTTCCTGACCTAGACAGAGAGGGAGAGAGAGAGAGAGAGAGAGAGAGAGAGAGAGAGAGACAGAGACAGAGACAGAGATAGAGGGAGAGAGAGACAGAGACAGAGACAGAGAGAGATTCACACACATACAAAACAGAAAGACAGACACACGGCATTTACTAAGCTCTTTATTATATGTCAGGTACTGTAATAGACACTTGGGACCCATTAAAAAAAGATAATCTTCACCCTCAAAGAGTTTACATTCTACTGCTTGAAACAGTGTATATAGAAGTCTTGCTGGAAAGGGGGAAGAAGGAGGAGGGAAAAGGTACTTCCTCAGAGCAAGGCAGCAGACTGTAGAAATCTGGTAGCTTAATTAGATGAAGTAAATGACTCATTTTTCAGAGCCAGGGAGGTTCCAAGGTTGGAGTCCTGGATTCTGGTTTGTGTGTAGGAATGGTCAAAGAGTACCATCATTTCTGGGAGACTGCAAAAGGTCCCTCTTAAAGGCTATAAGATCTAGTTCCCTCATTTTATAACTGAGGAAATTGATAACTAGAAGGATAAAGTCTGGGCTGTGTTAGACCCAGTTTAACCTGATGGGAAGAGCCCATTGTTAAATGTTCAGTGTTGGCATTTGCACCTTGGCAAATACTACAAATAAGGTTTTGATTTATTGTTTTGACTTAAAAAATTGATGGAAGAAATGTTAATAAGCAGATTAAGCTTGAAAGTTTGTCAAGCATATCTCCTCCTCCAAGAGAGCCACTTGTTATACGTTTACAATAAGGTTGGGTGTAGTCTTTGCCTAAGTTGTTCATCCATTCAGTTGTGTCCTCAGGATGAAGTGCTCAGTGGAAAAGCTAGGGTTTGAGCCCAGGTCCCCTGCTTCCAAATCTAGCCCTATTCCCACTGAACTTCCTTGGAGGCTGCAAGTTTTCAGACTCCAGGGCATCTCTCTTTGCAATGTACCTTCCCCGTCCCCCCATTTCCCCCCCCCCCACAACCTCCACTCCTTCCTCTGGTCAGGTGCTCAAAGACCCCAAGTTCTCTCTATGGTCTGTCCTGAATATTCCTGTGCTTGCAATCCCAGGGTAGCAATGGGGCCACAGTAGTGCTATGTTAGCCTGCCTAGAGATAGGCTGAATCATGGGGGACCAGGGACAAGTTCAGGCTGGGGAAATTCATAGCTGCCCAATAGCTGCCTTCCTGCTGGGCTGCCTGTGGGACAGGAGGCCCCGAGGTCCTGCAGATCCTGCATTTTGTTTATTCTCTCTCCCCACCCGCTCATTTGTGCACGCAGCTCTGGTTTCCAGTCCCACAGGCTGATGGGAATGTCTGTGCCCTGGTCTGGGAACAGGGCCTGGGAGACTGTGGGAATGTCTGGGTTGTGGCTGGAGGACCCCAGGAGGGCTCTGCATTCCCATGTCTTCCCATGCATTCCTCTGGAGCTTCCAGGACTCTCCAGCCTAGAATCAGGGGCACCCCCATTCCTCCAGTCTTCAGGGTCAGCCTTGGCCATGGGCTCATGCACTCCAATATCATTTGTCAAATTCCAGGAGGTACCCTTCCCATCCCCCAAAATCTCTGCCCCAATACTAATAGAGCCAGATAATAACTGTCCAATTCAGCAGAAAGAACTGTGTTTGGATTCAGAGGACCCAGATTTATCTCTAGCCTTGCTATTTCCTACATGTGACATGGGAAGAATTGCTTAATCCTCCCTCTCCCCCATTTTTTTCATCTGTCAAAGAATATCATGTCAAGAAGGATTGGACTAGGTCCCTTTTGGTTCCTGTTCCACATCCTATGGAGTTAGGATTTTCTCTCTGGAGCTGAGGGGACCTTCAGAAACCAGATTGTCTTGTCTAACCTCTTCCTATAACAGCAGAGGAAACTGAGGCACCCCCATTCATTTGGCTCCTGATCTGCTGTGTCACCAGTTCCTGAAATCTCACTATTCTCTTTGGGTAGATGGCAGTAGCCACTGACCCTTCCCAAGCACTATTGAATTTAAAAGACTGCTTCCCCTCACAGTGACTTTAGAGTGTAAATCATCTTTAAGCATCTTTATTCTCATTTTAGGAAGCTATGATTTTTTTTTTTTGGTTTTGTTTTGTTTTGTTTTTGCTAAGGCAATTGGAGTTAAGAGACTTGACCAGGATCACACAGCCAGGAAGTATTAAGTGTCTGAAGCCAAATTTGAACTCAGGGCTTCCTGACTTCAGGACTGGTGCTCTATCTGCTATACCAATTAGCTGCCCCCATGATATTTTAATGGATAGAGAGCTGGCTCCAGAACTGAGAAGGCCTGGATTAAAACACATGGTAGTCATGACATTGGGCAAATTACTTTGCTTATTGGTGATCCAAGAGGTCCTTAAGATTATAAGCTGCAAGACAATCACTGACCTGCATGGTGAATGGAGTGTCTTTACTAGGAATTCTCTGTGCTAGTAAAAGCAAAGTCTGGCTCTTACCCCTAGAGATCCTCATTTTTACAGAGGCAAAATGGCTTGTCCAGACCCCAAAAAGGAAGAACCAAGAGAACGGTTCCCACAATTGTTCACATTAATGGTAATATCCCACCTTGATCCAAGATAAAAGAGGAAACAGCTCCCTCTTCTCAATAGAGAGGTGGGGGACTATGGGTACAGAATGCTGAATATATTATCAGACCATTGCTTTATCATTTGCGTTTTTGTTACAAGGGAAGATTCACTGGGGATGGAGGTTGTATTGGGAAATAACCAAAGTTAAAAAGGCATAAATAAAAGTTATTAATTGGAGGGATATAAAGTATTCATGATATACAGGCTCAAAAAGGAGCTATTAATTAATAAGTTAATAAAAGTCTCATGGTTCACTGAATTCAGTGAAAGTTTTAAATTTTAATTTTATTAGTTCTTTCTCAGGGCCTTTTAGCAATGAAAGGACTTCAGCTCAAAGGTCGTTAGTATTGAATGTTTCTGAACTCAGTTTTGGATTAAAGAATTAAATAAAGCAAAACAAAGGGAAAAAAAAGTCCAAATGAGCTTTCTTCTTCTGCCCTTAGGGGTAACATTACATCCTTAACTCCTCAGCAGGATGATAAGGGATACTGAGATTCTGTTGGGAGGCTGGCTAGGCTGGGCTAAATTAAGGGAAAAGACAGAAATTGGGAAGACCCAGGAGGGCCTTAGTCCATTAATCGACTTTGCCTCCTTTTCTATTTTTCTAAGTACTGGCTCTGGCTAGGACCAAAGGGATATTGAAATGGAAGATACATTTACTCCTACCCCATTCTCTACTCCAGTCCTATTTCCTTTTCCCTTTCTCCTATATATCTACCCTTAATTACTTGTGATCTATATAATTTTAGTGTCATTTGGCCTGGCCCCAAATTTTTCTGTTGGAATCCAGTGCATGGGTTGCTTTATTGAGAAGCAGAAAGCCCGGGTTCAAGTCTCTGTGGCAAATAGCTATGTGGGCAGTTAATATTTCTTTTGACCCTCAGTTTACTAATCTGTATAAAATGCACCAATTGAACAAGAGACACTTGTAAGGTTTCTTTCAGTGCTCGTATTCTACGTTCTATGTTCTAAGCAATCTTTCAGCTCTGATATGTTCTCTGTACTCCAGAGCTCCCTTTACCTTGGCCATTCTAAGCTCTGAGGCAGTGGTGTCCAACTCAGATAGAAATTGTGGGGTATGGGGGTATGGGAGGGTACTAAACCACACCTAAAGATACTACTTACATGAGCAGGAGGGGGCATACTGACTTAGAAAACCACTTATTAACATTATCTATATTCTATTGTATTTTTTCCAGTTATACAATGGACATTCTCTATGTTTTAATAATATTTACAACTAACCATAGAAAAAATTATAGGAAGAAATTTAAGGATGTGATTGTTCCCTCCATCCCCCTTCCTCTGCCCTCCCCCCAAAAAAAGTCCTAACTTCATCTTCTAGATCAGAGGTGTCAGACAAGGTCCAGGATGCTGTATGTGACTCATAATACTCTTCAAATGAGGGACAAATCACATTAAAATATAATTGGGAAATATTTAACAAAATAATTAAAATATAGCAAACCATAGATGTTTAATATGTAGTTTTGAAAGTTAATTTGCTGCCTGCAGGGATACTTTGTATGGTTTGCTGATGCCTGTTTTTTTTTTTTTTTTTTTAATAAAACCTTTTTATTTTCAAAATGTTCTATTATATTTTTTTTCAGTTTGTTAAATATTTCTCAACTATATTTTAATCTGGTTTGATTGGATTTGGGAATATAGTCAGCCTAAAGTGACCTATGGCCTTGCTGTTTGATATCTTTTCTGGCTCTGACATTTTGTGTTCCAAGGGCTTTTTCAGCTCTGACATTCTAGGTTTTATGTTCTTAAGTGCTGAAGATACAAAAAAATACAAAAGGTAGTCCCTGCCCTCAAAGAGCCTACAATCTAATTCCTTCTTTCCTTCAGCCATTCCACAAATCTTCTGTCTCTCTTTCTTTTTTATTTGTTTGTTTGTTTATTTTTTGTCACAAATCTTTATTAAATACCTTCCATGTGCCTGGCAGAGTGCTTGATGGGGATACAAAAAACAAAAAGGAATTACTACCTGCCCTCAAGGAGTTTACATCCTTTCAGGGGGATACACAGCACACAGATAAGTAAGTACAAAATAAGTGGGAAATAAATGAAGGGCAATTATGGGAACAGGGAGCACTAGCAACTGGTGAGATCATATAGGTTTCCATGTTGAAAGAGACACTTGTGCCTTGCATTAAAAGAAATTGAGCATAAAGGAAAGAGTTCCCCAACCTCTCCTCTAATTAACGTAACTGCTGACAGCTCCTGATGAGTTTTTAAATGTATATATAAGATGGTCTACAGCCCTATGATCTCCTTATTAGGTTATTGAGGTAGATAGATAATACATCAGATAGAGCAAGGCTGGAGCTGGGAAGATCTGAGTGCAAATCCTCCCTCAGACATTGACTTAAGTCACTTAACCACTGTCTGCCTCAGTTTCCTCACCTATAAAATGAGGATAATAATAGAACCTACCTCACAGGGTTATTGTGAATTTCAATTGAAATAACACTTGTGAAAGCACCAAAAGCAAATGATTGTAGAAAGATAAGCGGTCACCTGAGAAGGGAGAAAGCTTCAAGGGGCAGGATCCCTTGCCCCAGAGAATACGCCTGCTATGGACTCAAGAAAGGACTTCAGGCTATAAAATTCAAAGTATTGTGAATTATCTCCTTTCACATATGCATCCTATACATGTGCCTCATTACCACCGTAGTTTAAGTTGGAGTCCACTTTTCTCATAGGTCAGAGAATATTGTGTAAGAATATGCCCCAAACTTGGAGGGAAATGTTTTATAACAACAGTTGTTATTTTGCCATCTTACCAAATGGCCTTCTTAGAAGTATACTGGTTACTATGACCAAAGGGCTATAAAACTGTGTATACTTTTTGATCCAGCTGTGTCATTGCTGGGTCTGTATTCCAAGGAAATCATAACAGAGGGAAAAGGACCCACGTGTGCAAAAATGTTTGGAGCAGCTTTTTGTGGTGGCAAAGAATTGGGAAATGAGTAGATGCCCATCAACTGGGGAATGGCTGAACAAGTTATGGTATATGAGAGTAATGGAATATTATTGTTCTACAAAAATGATGAACGAGATGATTTTAGAAAGGCATGGAAAGATTTACACAAACCGATGCTGAGTGCAACAAGTAGAAGCAGGAATACATTGTACACAGTAACAGCAAAATTGTAGGTTAATCGACTGTGTACAACTTAGTTCTTCTTAGTGATTCAGTGATCCAAGGCAATTTCGATAAACTTTGAAAGGAAAATGTCATCTGCATCCAAGGATGGAACTATGAAGACTGAATGTAAATCAACACATGCTATATTCACTTTTTTTTCCTTTTTCTTTTTCTTGTGATTTTTCCCTTTTGTTCTGATTTTTCTCTCCCAACATGATTCATAAGGAAATGTGTTTTTGAAAAATGAATGTACATGTATAACGAGAAAGAAAAAGAAGTCTACTGGCTGATTATTAATGGGCAATACAGAGTTGGGGGCTCATGAACGACAATACTAGAAAATAATCCATTTGGGGTTACCTTTAGAATTTAGAATAAGTGGTAAACATTTTTCTGGGGATTTCAAACCACAAGTGCAGTGTGACAGTCCATGGAATAGCCTCTTCAGAAAGGGGTTGCTTGCTTCATGAGGATTCTAAGAGGTAAAGGTGAGGGAGTTCAGTCTTGGCACAAGGATGGTTTGTGATTAGAGACGTAATGTCATATCAGGAGAAAAGCAAGTAAGCTAATTTGGCTGGACCACGGCAGCTGTTAAGGGGTGTAATGGACAACAACCCTGGAAACAGGCTAGAGCTTTAGATGGTGGGCTTCAGATGTCAAACAGAGCAGTTTATATTTTATCTAATAGATGACAGAGAGCCAGGCTTTGGGGCTTCTTGAAAATGGAATGGTGTGGTCAGATTTGTGCCTTAAGGAAGAAGAGTTTGGCCCCTAGATGGAAGCTAGATTAGACAATAGAGAGAGAATAGAAACAGAAAGACCAGTTAGGAAGCTATTGCAGTAGTTCAGAGAACAGAAGAGAAGAGAAGAGAAGAGAAGAGAAAGGAAAGGAAGAGAAGAGAAGAGAAGAGAAGAGAAAGGAAGGGAAGAGAAGAGAAGAGAAAAGAAAGGAAGGGAAGAGAAGAGAAGAGAAGAGGTTGAATTTAGATTGGGGGTGGGCTGCCTGTAAGTGGACAGATATAATAGGAGAGATGTCTTGGAAACAGATCTGATAAGATTTGGTACATATACACACAAATTGGGTGGGGTTGTGAAAGAGAATCAGGAGTCAGGGATGATTTTGTATAATTAAAAGGCTAGTGGTGCCCTTGACAGAAATAGGGAAGTTTGGAAGAAGGATGGATTTGGGGAGAAAAATAATCCGTATTTGTTTGGGACGTTTTGAGTTTGAAGTGCCTACAGTTAGAAATGTTCACTAGACAAGGCAGGAGGAGAGCTCAGGAGAAGGGTTAGGGGCTGGATGTATAGATTTGGGAGTCATTTGCCGAGAGATGATAATTGAACCCAGGAGATTTTTATGAAATCACCAAGAATGAGAGGGAGCAATGAAAGAAAAGCTGGATTAAGCCCAGGTCAGAGTCCGACATTGCTGTCTTTCAAACGAGATAATATATGCAATGCACTTGGCAAATTTTAAAGCTCTCTTGTAAAGGTCAGCAGGTTCCAGGTACCCAGCAAAATACATGGCCTAGGACAGGTGCTTGATAAAGGCTAGCGGTTTAGCTGATTCTGAGAGTCCTCCCAAGCTCTGAGGTTTTGTTTTCAAAGGCTCCTTTTATTTTGTCTGTACTCTCTCTCAAGGTCCCTTCCTTGGAGCATTCTAAAATGTTGAAACTAAGACTCTGTGTTATCATTCTGCCTTCTGAGAGCTTTCCCTATGGGTGGGGGACATCTCCTTGATGTCCCCTGTGAGGAGAGACAGATCTTCCTCCTCTCCTTTGGACCTGCTCTCT
Organism: Myrmecobius fasciatus; assembly: GCA_023553655.1. Taxonomy (NCBI): domain Eukaryota; kingdom Metazoa; phylum Chordata; class Mammalia; order Dasyuromorphia; family Myrmecobiidae; genus Myrmecobius; species Myrmecobius fasciatus. The sequence continues at coordinate 340,969 of JAJPUD010000382.1, read as the reverse complement.
TTCTTTTCTGTGAAATCTAGGCTGCCCAATGACCCCGATCAGAGACCAGATGTGACCCGAGCAGCAGGCGGGCTGCCTTGGCTTGAAGGTGGACGATGACCTTTTCCCAGCAGAATCTAGGTAGCCCTTCCTTCTGGAGGCTTGGAAAGCAGGGCTGATGACCTCGATCTTGATTTCAGGACAGGAGGTGGGGACACACAGAGAATAGTGGGCAGGGCTTTGTGGTGGATCCATGTCTGAATGTGCTTGCGAGGGGTGTCAGCAGGCCCCTCTGATGTGGGGGTGGAATTGGGGAGGGAGAAGCCCATTCCCCCCAGCAGGTATGTTCATCTCTACTGAGAGCTCATAATTGAGCCATCTCTAAGGTAACCAGTTCTGATTTTTTTTTTAATCTGTAGGACAAAGGAAGCGAGTGTACCTGCTGGGGAGCCTGTGACGAGATGAAATGGAAGGAAAGTAATTTATCTTCTATACTTCTTGTTCTTTGGGGGCTTTGCTCAGTCTTACCAGAGGAGGGAGAGAGAGTGCAAGGACACAGTGAAGAGCAGGCCAGCCCAATGCTGCCCATCTCCCATTACTGCCAGGTGCCTCTTCCCTTTCATTTCACCACAGGCTTTGAACCTTTTAATATTTTTTTTATTGCATCCTTTTTTTTTCTTCTTCTCAATTCAGTCCCCTTTGGGTTTGGGAGAGTTAGTATGAGAGGGAGAAAAGAGGGTGGGGACCATGGGAAAGAAGGGCAAAAAACCCAGAAATCAATTTTTTTTTTGCTCTATTAAAGAGTATTTTGGCACTTTGATTGTGGTTGTTTGTCCTTTGTTCTCAAAGAAGACCAAGACATCAGGGAGGTGATGCTATGATGTGCAAGTGAATTGAATTTGAGGGGGAGGGCTAGGCAAAATTACCTGCCTCACTTTCCCCTCCAGAGTCATCTGGGTCCAAGACATGGATCAAGATGACTGGAGATGGGCTTAGATGCATGGGGAGACCTTGGTCTTTTTAAGTAAAGGTCTTCAACAGGTCTGAGTCTGACTGAAGCTACACCCATTCAGGGATGAAGGCTAGGTAACAATTGAGGCAGAGAATGGCCCAAAATCTAAATGAATGAATGAATGAATGAATCGGAGAGGGGAAGGATTTCTGACCAAATGATGATTAGATCAACCTGATCCTTGGCAGGTAATACAGGACGAACTAGAAGATAGGAGTCTAAATCGTGTTGGCTCCAATGTCACTGAATCCCAGAGCTCAGGGAGATCTCAAAGGCCATCTAAGTCCAATGAATATTCAAATAAAATGGGCTTTTACATCATCCTGGACAATTGGTTACTTAATCTCTTTTTGAATATCTCCAGGGATGGAAGCTCACTACCTTCCAAGGTAGACCCTACTTTCTTCTCTATCCTTCTTTTCTCAGCCAAACTCCATAAAAAAGTCATCTTTATTCATTGCCTCTCCGTCTCTTGTCACTTACTTCTCACACTTTTACATCCCAACTTTCGATCTCATTAGCCAACTGAAACTGCTTTCTCCAGCATCTCCTGGGAGCTGATGGTTTTCCTTCAGCCTCAGTCCTCACTCCTGAACTTACCTGGCAACTACCTTCTCCCAAATTTTTTCTTTCAGGGCTTTTGTGCTTCCTCTTGCTTCACCTCCAACCTGTTTGATTGCATTTACTCATTCTCCTCTGTTGGCTCCTTATGCCCACTATCCCCCCTAACTATGGGCATTCCCTTAAGAGTCTATCCTAGCCGTTACTCTCTTCTTTCCTCTTATTCTTTCTTGGTGAGATCATCAATATGATCTTTACAGAGATAACTCCCAGAACTATATATCCAGTCCCAGTCTCTCATCAGTCCCATTTAGAACAGCTAAGTGGTATAGTTGATAGAGCACTGGTCCTGGGGTCAGGAAAATCTGAGTTCAAATCCAGCTTCAGACATATACTATGTAACCTTGGGCAAGTGACTAACCTCAGTTTCTTCATCTGTAAAATGGGGATAATAATAGAATGTACTTTGCACAATTGTTGTGACAATCAAATGACATAACATTTGTAAAGCACAGTGTCTGGCACAAAGTAGGTGCTACATAAATGCTAGCTATTATTAACATCGATTGCTTATTGGATATTTTAAACTGGCTCTTTTCGTTCTTTTTCTTTCAATGGAATAGGAGTTATAGGGAGAAAAAATAGATTTCTGTATTAGTTTTTTGAATAGAGAGGTGGTAATTTATATGTAATTGGGGAAAATAGAATATTATTTGTAAAAAATAGACAAGTAGAAAGATGCTACTGTTGTAAATGTTGGATGAACTTCCAGATGAGGTCCCTCTATTATCGAAATTTTACCTGTTTTACTTGAGTATAAAATATCTCTCTTGAAGTGGAAGTAATCTGGAAATGTTTGCAATGTAAAATAAAAAAAATCAATGTAACTGGAGGTGTAAAAATGAAAAAAATGTTCAAGGGCTATACAGAGGTGTATACACACACAATTACACACACACACACACACACACACACACACACACAATCACATACACAGAATCAAAAAACCAAATTGGATGTCCTGGAGACATATCCCAAACTGTCTTCCTCTCCCTGCTACATCTTCTCTCTTCTGACCTTCCCTAGTTCTATCAAATGTACCACCCACCATCCTTGTAGGGCTCATAATCATGGCAATATCAGTTCCTCATCCTCCCTCACCCCATGATTCCAGCAAGTTGCCGTTTCTATCTTCACAACATTTCTGGTATCTGACCCCTTCTTTCTACATACACAGGTACTCCCTTAAATCACCTCTCACTCAGATTATTGCAACAGGCTCCCAGTGAGTCTCTCTGCCTCAAGTGTCTTACCGTTCTATCTCTTCCACTGGGGCCAATGTAATTTTATTTTAGCACTAATCTGATTTTGAGATTCCTTTACTCAACCAGGCCCAGTGGCTTCCTATTGCCTGTGGAATAAAATAGAAACTTGTCTGTTTAGCCTTTAAAGTCCTATGCATTCTGGTTCAAATCAGTCTTCCCAGCCTCAGTGGACATCATTCCTGTTTCTCCATGATCCAGCCATACTGGTCTTCTATCTTTTCCTCACTTACAATGTTCTCTTTCCTTTCTTCATGCTTTTGCATTAGCTGTTCCTCATGCCTGGAATACCCCTTGTATCCACTCTGCCTCACAATGTTCCTTTTCATTTAAAATGTGGCTCACATAAGTGTGGAAATATGTATACATACATTCGATTTGTCAAGTATTTTAACATAATTAACATGTAGTGGATTTCCTGCCATCTAGGGGAGGGGTGGGGAGTAGGGGGGAAAATTTATAACAGAAAGCTTTGTAAGGGTTAATGTTGAAGAATTACCCACACATATGTTTTGCAAATAAAAAGTTTTGGGACAGCTAGATGGCGCAGTGGTTAGAGTACCAGCCCTGAAGTCAGGAGAACCTGAGTTCAAATCTGGTCTCAGATACTTCCTAGCTGTGTGACCCTGAGCAAGTCACTTAACCCCAATTGCCTCAGCAAAAAAAAAAAAAAAAGCAAATAAAAAGTTTTAATAATAATAATAAAAAAGGTTAAAGGTAAAAAAAAATAAAATGTGGCTCAGATACTGTCTTCTAGATGAAGTGTTTTCTGTTCCCCTGTCTGCTGGTACACTCTATCACATAATAACATGTAGTGAACTACTTTATGTAACAACAGACGTGGATTATAGGTACAATTCTACATAATATAACCCACGTATATTATATGTATAATTAGATATAGCACAATATGGGTATATTATGTACATAAAATACACATTAACACACATACATATATATGTGCATGAACATATATATGTATATATGTACATATATATGTATGTATATATATATATATATATATATATATATATGACTTCACTGTGATTTCGTTCTTTTTACCCATCTCCTTAGTATCTAGCACAGTATTTGGCACATAGCAATTGCTTAATAAATGCTCGCTAATTGATTGATTTTTTCTTTTGCACTTACAAAGTTGATTTTTTTATTCTAAATATTAGACTTTACCTGTATTCCTATTAATTTTCACCTCATTCATTTTGGTCCAGCTTGATAGCCTTGCAAGAATTTGTGGATTATGACTTTATCATCAAGTGTGTTAGCTGTCCCTTCCAGCTTTCCTGGTGCAGTGAATAGAGTGCAGGGCCTGGAGTCAGGAAAACTCATCTTCCTGAGTTCAAACCTGACCTTAGGCATTTACTATGTGATGCTGGGAAAGTCACTTAATTTGCCTCAATTTCTCATTGATGAAATGAGCTGGAGAAGAAAATGGCAAGAAAATCTCAAGTAGGTATTGAATAGGATATGACTAAAATAACTGAACAACAAGCAGCTTTTTATCAGCTGCTAACTTGAAAAATCTGCCATCTCTACCTTTATCTAAGTCATTGATAAAACTATTAAACAGTATAAAGCCATTCATAGATCCATGAAACACTGTTACAGACCTCCTTTCCTTTGACATGAATCCACTAATGGGTTTGAGCCCTCAGCTACTTCCAGTCTGCCCAACAGTACAATGGATTGGTCCAGATCTTTCCAGTTTTTCCCCAAGATATACATGAAAGGTTTTATCAAATGCTTCACAAACATCTGTAACATCCATATCTATGACATTTCTCCCACCTTCTCAAAAAAGGAATGAGCACAGTGTGGCAAGATGTGTTCTTGGTGAACCCATTGTGGTTCCTTATGATCACTGCTACTTTTCTTAGTTGTTTACCAATTATCTCTTTAATAATATATTCTAGAATTTTGCCAGAAATTGAAGCCAAACTCATTCATTTATACTTTTCAAGCCTTATTCTCTTCCCCTTTTGAAAAATGGGACATGTGCCCAGGGTGAATTGGAGACAGCTTGTACAGGCTTGTGAGAGCTGATGGTTAAATTTTCAGTGTGAACATTTATTCCTTGAAAATTGGCAAATGCTAAAAATCAGGATTTGATTTATTGTTGATTTCTAGACTTGATGAAGCAATGGAGAAAAATGTTAATGCAGTTTAAATTTACAAAGTGAATTGTGAATTTTTTGGAAAGCCACTTTTGCCAACACAGCTTTCCATATACTGTTCTCCAGTCCAGTGATGTCTGGGCAGATGATTTATACACACACACACACACACACACACACAGAGAGAGAGAGA
>JAJPUD010000382.1:314210-335670 GCA_023553655.1 Myrmecobius fasciatus | reverse complement strand
ATTGGATGATAGGAAAGAAGAGAGAACCAGAGTTATTCCCATTAAGGTGCACTTAGGGGGCCACTCCTCTTGGTTTAGTAGCCAATTGTCCCTGGTGTAGCTTTAAAAAATTAATTTGATCATTTTTTTTTCAATTAATATGCATTTATTTTCTCTCCCTTTCTCAATAAAAGAGAAAAAAGAAAACCCTTAAAACAAATACGCATAGTCAAGCAGAAGAAATTCCCCCACTGACCATATACAAAAGCAGACCTTGAATTTCTGCCATTGGTCTGGAAAGATGACCCGTTAGAATTTTCCTTTTGAATTCTTGATTAAGTTTGGTCTGGAATTTTTCTTATATCACCATATGGAATAGAACTACCATGTTTCCTTCTACTCTGTCATCTTGGCTTGTCTTTTAGAATTCTAAGTTGCTCGATGAGTTCTCTGTGTAGTTACCTTGGTTGTAAAGAGCTCATCTTTTTCTTGTCACTGGAATTGTTTTTCCTTGTGACTTTCCTTGTGAACTTCCTTGAAGTTCCTTTTCGAGAGCTCCCCAATCCCTTCTGGTCTGACTTCCTCTGTAAGAATTTTGGTCAGTGGGATCTTTTAGATATTTCTCTAAAACCTTTGAAATCTGTATTCCACAGATCTAAAGTACATGGCAAACTATGTCTGACTTTCTTCTCTTTTTCTATTATAAACTCTTAGATGGAGTAGTTAAGATCCCATCATTTCCACCAGAACAATTGGTTCCTTCCTGTCAGTGGGTATCATATCTAAAATAGTAGTTTCTCTCATTTGTTCTCTCACCTTTTGAAGAAAAAGCAGGTCACGAACTTTCTAGTTCTGGTTTTGAGAAGAGAGAGAGAGAATGGGGGAGAGATCATGGGAAAGAGAGTGAGATTGAAAGAAGAAAGAAACAGAGACACACACAGAGAGACTGAGAGAGACAGAGACAGACAGAGAAGGAGAGAGGAAAAAGGGAGGAAAGGAGAGAGAGAGAAAGAGAGAGAGAGAGAGAGAAAGAGAGAGAGAGAGAGTTCCCAAAGATTTTGAGATAAGTAGACAACTGAAATCCCTTGTTACTTCTATATCATGCTTGTATGATAGGCTTGTGATCTATTTTTATGAATTCTTCATCTATTTCCTCCTTCTGTCCAGGTGGTCTATAATATTCTTTAATGACAAGATAATTTTTCTTTCTGTCCCTGCCCACCTTTGCCCAAATGCCCTCTATCCTCTATCTCACACTGGTACCTAGATTTCCGTATATGAATTTAGTTTCTTGATATACATGGCTTTTCCAAAACCTTCTGCCACGCTTCCTCCTCCTTTGTAACTTGTTGGCAAAACTGATAGTGCTTAGCCTGGAGTCAAGAAGACTTGAGTTCAAATCCAGCTTCAGACACTTACCTGTGTGGCCTTGGGCAGCTTCAGTTTTCTCATCTGTAAAATGGGCAGAAGAAGGAAATGGCAAACCATTCCATTCTCTTTGCTAAGAAGACCCCAATGGGGTCATGGTTGAGAAACAACTTAACAACAATAACAAACACCTTCTGGGGTTGATATAAGGATCAAATGAGATAATAATTGTAAAAAACATTTTACAAAACTTAAAGCACTACTATCATTTTGCCTAACTTTCTCTTTTTGAATAAGGCATATCCTCTCAGACCAACGAATCCCTTCCTAGCAAATGTGAGTGATACTTAGGAGACCAAATTGGCTTCCTCTAGGTCACCTCATCCATTCCATAAATTTTGTTTATTTGTAGAGAACTGGGGTCAGGGTTCCTTTCTTGGATTCCGTCCCACCCCGCCTCCTATGGATCTCTGAATATTTCACTTTTCTTCCTACAGTTTAGCTTCCCCCTGTGCTACATATGTCGGTAGATCTGCCCTGATGGTTTTCTCCTTCTTGCCTTTTGACCAGATTTGCCTGGCTGCCGACAAATCAATTCTGACCAATCCTTGTTAGGTATACTTCCTCCCTGCAAAAGATCTGTCATTTCTGTACTTAAGCTATGGTCCAGAAATCCAAATCCCACTCTCAGATGCCACCTTGTTAGACATCTGTCCCTCTTCCAATCCTCCTTGCACTTCTGAAGCCCCTGCCTTCACTGGGCAGTGGGGGTGAAAACACCACCCGTGCCCTGAAGGACTTCTGTTTTTTGCTCAACTCCTTAATTTTTACTGATATTTTCTTGACACCTTCTGGCAGCATCACCACAAGTGGGTAGTAGCTGTCTGTTTTGACAAGTCTCCGGAGGCTGTATGTCACATCCTGGACACATGCTCCGGGAAGAAAGCAGGTGTCGTTCATTTTATTATCCGGTTGACAAACAGTTGTTGCCTGAGTAGCCCTCAGCAGGATCTTGATAACCCCTACCTACCCCTGGTCTTTTCTTCCTCCGTCCCTTCCTTGCTAGTGCCTATCTGGAGCCATATCATCCCTGCCTCAGAGGACAGGCAGCCGCTTCCTCTTCAACTTCCTCTACTTGGGGAAAAAGCTTATTTGGGTCACAGCTCTAGTAATCCTTCCTTCTGAGTCACTTTTCTGGATCTTGAGCCATTGGATGCATGACTCCTTTTGTTCCCTTCTTTTGGAAATGGTTCCCTCATTTTTTCTTTAGAAAAATAGTTATTAATATCTTTTATTTTTACATCATTTATCATATATACATATGTATATACACATACGTCATATTCCTTCTCCTGCTTCATTCCAGAAAAACCAATTTTTATACTGAAGAATTGAAAAAAGATTTAAAAGGACAATTTTTTTCAAAAAAAGAAAATCTTTGTCCATTCTATGTCTTGGTTGGGAGTATACGGGAACTAGCTTGAATCTGCTTGTTACATTTTTAGTGGGAATATTTGCACCTTAGAAATTAACAAATGCTCAAATTAGGGCTCCTTTATTGGTTTGTTGATTGCCTACACTTAAGAAAGAAGAAAATAATAATGTAATATATATTTAATATATGTCATCTATTAAATATATAAAATTAGATTATATTACATAGATAAATAATATAATATTAAAATAATGTAAAATAAGCTTAAAAAGTTTATTCATCAGGCCCTTATTTAGGGAGCTGGGGATTTAGGGAGCATTACCAGCATACCGGAGGGCAATATGGTGCAGTGGAAAGCAGGTTAGGAGATCTGGATTCTAGTACCCGGCTCTATCACTTACAAGATGAGTAATTCTGGGTAAATTACTTTTATTCTCTGAACCTCAATCTTGTAATCTCTAGAGCTAAAGGTCTTAGATATCATCTAGTCCCATCTCTTATTTTACAGATGTGGAAACTGAGACAGAGAAAGAAGTGACTGGTCTGAGGCACACAGTAAGTGACAGGGTTGGCAGCCCTGGTTCTAAATTCAGGGCTCTGTATCTACCACCCTATCTGACTTTCCTTTGTTCTGGGCTCTACGTAATGCTATAGAAACAGGAGTTGTTATTATTGTAGAAATGTGAGCTATGATTACAGGCCTCAGGCCAAGCCAGTTGGGGAGGCCCAGCTTCAAGGTCAAGGGAGACCCCTTACCAGGCTTGTAGCAACTGACCTTGGGAACAGCCTCGGGGCAGCCCTGAAGCCAGCTGCTTCTCCATCCACCAGCCTGCCAGCTGCCTGGGCTTCCCTCCCCGTTTGTTCGATCAGCTTCATCAGATTAAAAAGCCGTTCAGAACAGCAGTTTGGTTCACTGAATTTGCTCTTGGCAATCGATGGACCGTAAGTCAAGGTCTCCAGTCAAGGAGGAACCCAAATTTCTGTAGTAACAATCTAAAGTGGAGTTGCTTTTTTATTTTTGGGGGGGTAGGGGAGAAGGGGGCTGATTGAGGAGAGAATCTGTCCTTGCTTGGGAAGTCAGACCTCCTCCCTTAAGGTTGCTTTCCACCTTTGGAGAGAAGACCCAGATATTTCATTGCCTCCCATTCGATTCCATATACCTACTCCCCACCACTTAACACCTTAGGGATTGCATTAATAAAAGGACTGGTCTGAAAATAATTTATACTTTGCAAGCTCTCAGCAGGTGGGTGGTACAAACACTTTTATTCCCATTTCCCAGGTGACCTAGACTGAGATAGTTGGAGGGACTTGCCCTAAATGAGGCAACTTGATGGGACTTGCCTGGGGCTGTATAGCTGGAGATACAGGCTCACAGAAGTCATCAGATCCAAAGTTCTGTAGAGCTCCATGAGGTTCAGTTGAGGCCATAGTGGTAGCAGAAGGACAAGAATTGAATTTGACTCCTATTCCAAGGCGCTCTCCATTGTACCCCAGGATTTAGGTTCAATTCCATTCAGTCGTTTTTAGTCATTCTGATTCTTTGTGACTTTCTGATTTTATGGTACTAAGAATTTCCTTTGCATTGGATGTTTTTGTTTTATCCCAGACTCCCAGTGTGGAGATCTCTTCCCTAGGGGGAGATGGAACTCCCAATGTGGAGAACTCTTCCGCAAATGAAGATAGTGACTCCAGTCATGTCTGGTCTTATCTGAAGCAGCTTTGTCCATGGTTTCAAAGCTGCCATGTGTCAGAAGTGGACTTTGACCCCAAGACTTTTGGATTCCCAGGCCTTTATTCCTGAATCTACTTATTTGCCTCTCCTATGATGGTTTAGGAAAGGAGCAGTAGAGAGGAAGAGTGGGCAGAACAATGGTTTGGAAAAGATTGCCTAAGACATTTACTAGGTGTGTGACAACTTCTCCAGAGCTTAGGTTTTCTTCTGTAGAAAAAAAATGGTAGAATGAGTCTCTTCTGGCTCACAGTCTCTGATTCTACTAATCACAAAATGCCTTCTTCACCACAGCCCTGTAAGGCAGGTCATGAAAATACTATTCTCATTTTAAAGGAGAGGTAAGTGATAACCATCCAGCCTGAGTCTTTCCCATCTTGCCCTGCTGGATCTCCATGAATAAATCTCCATTAGGGCTGATTGCATCCTTCTTTGGACCACGTCTGGTTCTTAGCATCTGGAAGAACCAGGAGACTCCATGGCTACAATGCCCGATTCCATCTTTTAGTGGCTGGATCTTGGCCTTTATTGGGTGGATAATGTGATCAGAAGGTGTGAGAGGCTTGGGTCTGAGAATTCTCTAGCAAGTGCAGAAGCAAATCCAGCCACAGGCAGTAATGGAGGTTATTAAACCACCTCCTGAAGTCTTTTGTCTGCCTGTTAATAACATTTAGCACTCCTGCAGTGCCTGGTATCTTCAAAGCCCTTTGAGATACTATCCAATTCATTAGGCAGCCAGTGTGTTCCCATGGGGCCTGGGATGCTGAAAAGGGATGGCCTTCCTCCGTCCCAAGCCAGGTAGCTTGTCCCTAGATCAGATTTCCTCTACCTCTGGGCTCAGGGACTTTCCCAAAGCATCCTCTAGACCCATACTGTAGACTGCTGTGAATTTGTCCTCCTGGAGACTCACAGGATACATTACCATCTCCCAGGAGGCTGGATTTTGAGGGAGGCTCTTAAATGATCATTAAATCATGGGCATCTCTCAGTAGACTTCTCCCTCCCCCTCAAAAAACCCCCCACTGATATTTTGACTGGACTCAATCTTTAACAGTCTTGGAAAGTCCTTAATTTTCCTTATTTTCGTCTTTCTAAATTTCTGGCTACAAATATACACCCTCCATTCTCCACCCAACTCATCCGTACCCCTTAAGGACCTATTCCAGATCTACTCACCCTTTTAATAGTGTTCTCTAGGATGCTTGTGTGCTCCATTACTATTATACTCTGTCTCTAATAGAAGTAGTGAATATCTGGTCACTTGACACTTTCAAATGAAAGCTGGACAAACACTTGTCAGGGATGCCATAAGTTTCTGAGTTGGACTAAATGTTCCCCAGAGTCTCTTCTAATTTTGAGATTTAAATTAACTAGATGGTGTGGTGAATCGAGCTCTGGGTCTTGAGTTCAAATGTGGCCTTAGATACTAAGTGGACATCTTTGCTTTAGTTCCCTCAACTGTAAAATAGAGGTAATAACATCATCTACCTTGAAGGTTGTTGTGAGGATCAAATGAGATATTTGGAAAATACTTAGCATAATGTCTGGTATATAGTAGGTGCCATATAAATGCTTCTTTCTTTCTCATTTAAAATTATTTCCCCTCTAACCAGCCCCAGAGCCTGAAATTTCAATAATAGTCACTCCTTTGGATTAAGACATCGAACACCCCTATTCAATTTAAAATGTGTTCTCTGGGAGTTATTCCTTCCATTCACAAAATGCTTTATAATAACAATCCCTGACCCATACCTAACACCACATACCAAGATAAGATCTAAATGGGTTCATGATCTAGATATAAAGAGTGACTTTGTAAGCAAGTTAGAGGATCGTAATATAGTTTACCTCTCAGACCTGTGGAGATGGAATAAATTTATGTCCAAAGAAGATCTGGAACTCCTAATTGAACACCAGATGGATAATTTTGATTATATTAAGTTAAAAAGTTTCTGTACAAATAAAACTAATGCAGACAAGATTAGGAGGGAAGCATCAAATTGGGAAATCATCTTTACATTTAATGGTTCTGATAAAGGCCTCATTTCTAAATTATATAAAGAATTGTCTCATATATATAAGAATTCAAGCCACTCTTCAATAGATAAGTGGTCAAGGGTTATGAATAGACAATTTTCAGATGATGAAATTAAAACCATCTCTAGTCATATGAAAAGTTGCTCCAAATCACTATTGATCAGAGAAATGCAAATTAAGACAACTCTGAGGTACCACTACACACCTGTCAGATTGGCTAAAATGACAGGAAAAGATAACCATGAATGTTGGAGGGGATGTGGGAAAACTGGGACACTGATACATTGTTGGTGGAACTGTGAACGGATCCAACCATTCTGGAGAGCAATTTGGAACTATGCTCAAAAAGTTGTCAAACTGTGCATACCCTTTGACCCAGCAGTGTTTCTACTGGGCCTATATCCCAAAGAGATCTTAGAGGAGAGAAAGGGACCCACCTGTGCAAGAATGTTTGTGGCAGCCCTTTTTGTAGTGGCTAGAAACTGGAAACTGAAGGGATGCCCATCAATTGGAGAGTGGCTGAATAAATTATGGTATATGAATGTTATGGAATATTATTGTTCTGTAAGAAACGATCAGCAGGATGATTTCAGAGAGGCCTGGAGAGACTTGCATGAACTGATGCTGAGTGAAACGAGGAGAACCAGGAGATCATCATACACAGCAACAACAGTATTACATGATGATCAATTCTTTTTTTTTTAATTCTTTTTTTATTTTATTTGCATAACATATGTGTGGGTAATTCTTCAACAATAACCCTTACATAGCTTTCCGTTACAAATTTTTCCCCCCAACTCCCCGCCCCTCCCCTAGATGGCAGGATATCCACTACATGTTAATTATGTTAAAATATTGGCAAATCGAATATATGTATACATATTTCCAAACTTATCATTGTTGTGCAAGAAAAATCTTATCTACACAAACGATATATCAGATAAAGGAAACACAATGTAAGCAAACATCAATCAAGGAGTATGAGAATGTTATGTTGTGGTCCACATTTCACATCCCTCTCTCTGGGTGTATATGGTTTTCTTCAGTGAACAATTGGAAGTGGTTTGAAACATTTCATTGTTGAAGAGAGCCATGTCCATCAGAATTGATCGTCATATAGTACTGTTGTTGCCATGTATAATGATCTCCTGGTTCTGCTCATTTCACTCAGCATCAGTTCATGTAAGTCTCTCCAGGCCTCTCTGAAATCATCTTGCTGGTCATTTCTTACAGAACAATAATATTCCATAATATTCATATACCATAATTTATTCAGCCACTCTCCAATTGATGGGCATCTATTCAATTTCCAGTTTCTAGCCACTACAAAAAGGGCTGCCACAAACATTCTTGCACATGTGGGGCCTTTTCCTTCCTTTATGATTTCTTTGGGATATAAGCCCAATAGAAATGCTGCTGGGTCAAAGGGTATGCACAGTTTGATAACTTTTTGAGCATAGCTCCAAATTGTTCTCCAGAATGGCTGTATCCGTTCACAGCTCCACCAACAATGCATCAGTGTCCCAGCCCTCCCACATCCCCTCCAACATCATGATGATCAATTCTGATGGACATGGCTCTCTGCAACAAAGAATTGTCTCAAACCAGTTCCAATTGTTCACTGAAGAAAACCATATACACCCAGAGAGAGGGATATGAAATATGGACCACAACGCAACATTGTCATGCTCTCTATTGATATTTGCTTGCATTGTGTTTCCTTTCTCTGATTTTCTTTTTTTTTCTTGTAGATAGGATTTTTCTTGTACAACTTGTCAAGTATTTCAACATTATTAGCATGTAGTGGACTTCCTGCCATCTAGGGGAGGGGAGGGAACTGGGGGTAAAATTTGTAATGGAAAGCTTTGTAAAGATCAATGCTGGGGAACTACCCATACATATGCTATACAAATAAAAAGCTTTAATTTATAAAAAAAAATAACAATCCCTTACTATTTATAAAACTGTCTACTTTTCAAGGCACTTCTATATCTCTTACTTCAATTACCTCTCAGTCCGAAGAGGTAGGTATGGCAGGTATTATTATTTTCATTTTATATATGAGTAAACTGAGGCTCAGAAACAACACAGTTAATTGAAGTCAGTCTTCTCAATTCTAAATTCAGTGTTCTATCCAATATGCCATACTTCTCAGGATGACTTTGAAATGGGGAGTATAAATATCATTGGACCCAGTTTAGAAAAGTGAAATGGCTTTTCCAGGGTCACATGGCTGGTATCTGGGCAATGGACTGGACTCAGTCAGTAACCAACAATCCTGAGAAATGTACACTACATGGCTGTAGCCCTTCAGGTTGAGATTATGACCTGGGCAGGAGCAGGTGGTCCATGGGTACATGCATAAGTCTTGGAAAGACATTGCCACAGTTTGGTGATTTGAGTCCATATCCAAGAAGGAGTATGGATTTTGAGAAATTGAAAAGTTCTTCCAATGACCCTAAATTCCTGCTTGATAAAAAGGCTCATTAAAAAAAAAAAACCCAAAACAAAACAAAAAACAAACCAATATTCTTCCAGGGATGATATATAGCTGAGAATCATATAACCCCACAGTCTCAGAAAGATTAAAGCTGAGATTCACCCCAAAGGCAATGTGTTACACATGGGGGAGAGAGAAAAGGAGATAGATACAGAGAAAGAAAGACACAGAGAGGGGGAGGAAGGGTGAGAAGGGGAGGGAGGAAAGGAGGAAGGAAGGAGAGAGAGAGGGAGAGAGAAAGAGAGAGGGGGAAGGAGGGAAAGAGAGGGAGTAAGGGAGGGAGGGAAGAAGAAAGAGAAAGAGAGAAGGGAAGGGAAAGAAAGAGGAGAAAGGAAAGGAACAAAGAAGGGAGGATGGGAGAGGAGAGAGAAAGAGGAGAAAGGGAAGGAGAGAGAGAAAGATGAGAGAGAGGAGAGAAAGAGGAGAAAGAAAAGGAGGGAGGAAGAAAGGAGAGATAGAAAGAAGGAAAGGAGGAGAAAGGGAAGGAAGGAGAAAGAAAGACAGAGAAAGAGAATAGAGGGAAGAAGGGAGGAAGAAAAAAGGAGAGATAGAGGGAGAGGGAAAGAAGGAGGAGAAAGGGAAGGAGGGAGGAAGCAAGACAGAGAAAGAGAAGAGAGGAAGAGAAGGAAGGAGGAAGGGAGAGAGAGGGGGGCAGGGGGGTGAGTGAGCATTCTGCCCTCCCCTCCATGCCTCCTCCTGCCTTGAGGCGGGCAGCTTGAACCAGGGGCCTTGATTGGCAGGTCCGGTCAGCTTGCCTGCTTGCTGCTAGCTGGCTGTGCAGTTATTAGCTCAGGTTCATTTAGAGCTGGTTTAGCAGCCCTACACCCCTGGAACCTGGGAGCTTAAAGCAGAAGCTGTCTGGCAAATGGAAATTCAATTGGTTTAATATAGAGACTATTTGACGGCACTCGAACTGGACCCTCTTATTAAGAAACTGATGGAATTTCTAAACAGGCCGAAGAGCAGCTGGGGGGGGGTGAGGGGGGGCATTTCCAATCACACACCAACATTGCTCTTGACATATTTATGACTCCAATAAAATCTCCCATCTGGTATATTTTAAAATAAAATTGAAAATTTATCACTTTCCCTTAGTTGGTTTGTCCGCTCCCTGAGAGGAGATAGCCGGGCCCAGATTATTTGCCGGCGGCGGGCTGTCAGGAGGGGTTAGGCCGAGGTGTGATTTAAATTTCAATCCCTTCCCCATTACAGCCGTCTAGGGTGGGAAAATTACAAGGGGGGAGGCGAGACAAAAGCTTGTGTTTCTCTTATTTTTTCCCATGGCGAAGCTTGCTTGATTGGGTCAGCCTGGGTGCTGATGTCTCCTCCTGCCTTGTGGCCTTTGGAAACCCCCAAGCCTCCTGGCCCCGTGGAAGCAAGCCTGCCTCTGGACCCTGAGGTCTTGGGTTCAAATCCCACCTTTGCCACTTCCTCCCCACATGACTTTGGGCAAGATGCTTGACCTTGACCTTGAAAGGTACCATGGACAGTGGATGGATCAGAAGATCTGGAAGACCAGAGTTTGAATGCTAGTTCTGTCAATCACTACCCATGTGACTGTAGGTAAGTCATTGACCCTCCAGGTCCTGTGTCCTCATTAGTAAAAGCATAGGGTTGCACTGGATCACCCCTTCTAGCTTTAGATCTACGATGCTGGGATCTTCTCTGGGCTTCGGAGGAATTCTCTGTAAAATGAGAGACTTGGGTTAAGGAACTCAATGAGGGAATGAGGGAACAAGCATTTATTGAGCACCTACTATGTGCCAGGCCCTGTGCTAAGCACTTTCCAAATAGGATCTTATTTAACCCTCACAACAACCCTGGCAGCTGGGTGCTATTATTATCACCCTTTCTCCATGTTATAGATGAGGAGAATGAAACAGGAGGATGTTAAATGAGGGATCCACTGTGGTGTGGTCCTAGCTGCCTGGAAGGCCCCTTGTGGCTCTAAAGCAATGATGTCCTAACCATGAGTGAATCTCTGGGGCTGGTCTCCAGGTGAGATGGAGCTGAACCAGTTGGGGGAGGAGGGTGGGATAGAGAGACATCGATCTTGCTAAGAGGGTAGCCTTCTGGCTTCCTTGCCTCTCTGGCCCTGGCTGAAGAGCTGAAAGGAGTGGATTTCATCCTCCTTTTGAGACCATGATGCTCCTGGGTCACCTTCTGTGATACTTGTATTCTGAGTTGTTTTTCCAGGGAGAAGAGAGGAAAACCTCTTGTTTCTTCTTAACTTCCCACCCTTGTGGACTGGGTCACTTAATTTCATCTCAGTCTCCTCATTTCTTCATTTGTAAAATGAAAGGGTTGAATTCAGTGGCCTCTGAATCCCAGCAGTTCCAAACCTGTGCTCTGGGTCTCACTTAATTGTCAGAGGGTAGAAGTGGAGCTAGGGGGGCACTCTGTCGTTGGGGTCAGTCGGGAACTAGGAATGGGACTTTGCTGTGGACAACGTGAGGTCTGTGACCAGAAATCAAAAGCAGGGTCAGGGATCTGTCTGTGGTCAGGGTTGAGAGAGGGGCCAGTCAATCTGCAGCTCAGATTAATTGGATTACAGGTGGTTACAGCTGGATTAAAAAAAAAAGATTCTATTGGACCAGTTCCATCTTTGGACCCTCGATCTTGGCTTCTGTCATCCCAGATGTTGGTCTTGGAGAAAGTGTGTGTGATTCTGTGTCATCCCTACTCACTGGGACACATATCAACAAAGGAACCAATCAGCAATTTATTAATAATAACCAATAATAAAAATCAATAAACACTTATTTAGTGCTTCCTTGTGCCAGGTACCATAATAGATTTGGAAGATATGATGGAAAAAAAATAGAAAGTTCCTTCCAAGAACTTAAACTCTTTGAGTGAATGTCAATACATATAACCCATTGTAGGTGTGCAAGGATCATCATTTGGACATGTAAAATCAGGACCATTCAAAACCATGCAATAAGTACCCCTCATATCCAGTTGGTGCTTCCCAGTTCTATATCCCTAAGTGGTCCAAGTGCCTGGGCTTCTGAACTCCTGGACGCAGCTATGGAGGAACAATGGCAGACCAAGTTGGCCCTGATAATGATGGCCATGGAGAAGAGGAGTAAGTGACTCATGGGCAGGAAACCACATAGCCTGAGACCTGGCTGAAGTCTGGTTGTAGGGACATAATGTAGTGGCTACCTAGAGAGAACCTTGGACAGCACCAAGTTCTTGACTTCCGCTTTCCCAGAGAGAAGAGTATTCTCCCCTCTAAAGTGAGTTACTTGGACTGTGCAGATCTCAGAAGGGAGAGGCTGATTTCCAAAGTAACTTAGATCCCTACAGGGTGGGACTATGAGTTTATATAGAAGTGTAGAACTAAACAGCTCCTGAAGTGCTGGGGTGGCTACAGTTTTGGACCTAGACTCCTAGAGAGAGAAGAATCATCAGAGGGAAAGAGACTTTATTTCGTTTTATACTTTTTGCAGTTTTGAATTAAATCTTTGAAAATTCTGGGGCTCTGTTTTTGGTCTTCAATAAACCTGACTGTTTATTCAGTCTATTTAGAGAAAACACCATGAACACAGATAAGTAACTAGAATGTAGATATAAAATAAAAACCAAAGGATTGGCGAGGGGGATGGATTCAGGACATCTATGAATAGATAAAAGCTTGGCACTTGAGCTCAGCCTGGTTGGGAGGTGGAGATCCCTACACAGCTCAACAACATTTATTAAAAGTCTACCCAGAACAAAATGCTGGGAAAATACAATGAACCGATCCCTACCCTCAAGGAATTGACATTCTAATGAAACAAGGAGGGAGGAACAACAGATATAGATAAGTAATACTGGCAAAGTCATTTCTGGGCTTTGTCTGTTTGGGGAGGTTCATTAAAAATTGAGGTGTGAGGGTGGGAAAGCTGCATGATAGGGAGTAATAGGAATAAATCTAGAATTGGGCTTCTTAATTGGGTGTCTGTGGATAGATTTCAGGGGGTCCATGAATTTGGATGGGAATAAAATAACATTTCTATTTTCTCCCATCATTGGTTTCTTGTGTAATAGTATATATATATATGTATATATATAATATACTATTGCACATAGATGTATATATATTATATTCAAAAGCATTATTTGGAAAAGAGTTTTCTCTAGATTGCCCACGGGTCTGTGACACAAAAATGATTGAGAAACCCTTGTCTAAAACAACAGACTAGAGTCAGAAATAAATGGCTTTAAAGGCCAAGCAGAGAAGTTCAATTTATCCTGGAGGCACCAGGGAGCCTTTGAAGTTTCTGGAGTAGCAGAATAACATGAAGAGACATGACTTTACAATATCACTATTCCCAGTCAAATGGAGGATGGATCCAGAGAGAGCCTGAAAGGAGAGAGAACGATTAGGAGGTGATGGCAACAGTCCCTGATGAAGGCCTCCTCTAGAGTAGAGGCTTTGTGAGTGGAGAGAAGGGGATGCATCTGACACATATGACTTGATGAGCCTTTGGGTGACCAAGAGGGGAGAGCAGAGGATGATGCTTGAGTTTCAAACCTAGAAAACCTTCAAGGACAATGGTGACTTTGATTGAAATCAAGAAAGTAGGAAGAGGAACGGGTTGAAGGGGAAAGATAAATGTGGGAAGTTAAATGAGTGTGGGAAGCAGCCACAATAAATGGATAGGGTTCTAAGCCTGGAGTCCGGATTTATCCTCAGACATGTACCAGCTGTGTGACCTTTTATTTGCCTCAATTTCTTCAACTGTAAAATGGGGATAATAACCTCTGAGGGTTGTTGTGAGGATCAAATGAGATAAGATTTAGAAAGTGTTTAGCACAGTGCCTGGCACATAGTAGGGATTATAGAAATGTTTATTCCCTCTCCCTCTCTTTGGATGTTGATGTTCAGTGGGCAGTTGGTGATGTGAGACAATAGCTCAGGAGAGTAAAGATGAAGATGTGGATGTGGAAGTCATCCGCATAAAAATGATATTTGAACCCATGGGAATCAATAAGCTCACCAAGAGAGACTGTGGAGGGAGGAGAGGGACCATGATAAAGCGGGGGGGGGGGGGGGAAGGGGGCAGACCCATGTGTGGAAGTGGGTCTATATGATTACATCAGGCTCTGAATAATCAGATAGAGAGGAGAAGCAGAAAAGAGTAATTTAAGAAAAAAATACTCAAGCAGGAGAGAGCGGTCAGCAATATTAAAAGCTACAGGAAGGTCAATGAGGGTGAAGACTGAGAGAAAGCCATTGGATTTAGCAATTAAGAAATTCCTTGGTTGCCTTGGAGAGTGCAAGTTCAGTCAAGGGTCTGAAACCATGTTTTAAAAAGAATTAAATGTTATTTTTTTAAACGAACGAAAGATGTATTTTCTTTCCCTCCCATTGCCCTTACCTATCAGGAAAAAATAAAATTAAATACAAGAAAACTCATAACAAGCCTGCATAGTTAATCAAATATATAAATATATAAATATATATATATATGTATATATATAATATACCCATTTATAAAGAGAGGCACACATATACATAAATATCCACATACACACACATAGTTCTCTGGAATTGTGGCTGGTTCTCCAGGCCTTCAAAGCTGTTTGTCTTTATGATATTGTTGTTATTATTTTCCCAGTTCTTCTTCCTTCACTTTGCCTCCATTGATATGAGTCTTCCCAGATCAAAAGCCCAGAGTGCAAGGGCCTGAGAGGTAAAGAAGCAGAAACAACTAATAGAGACCTTTGCACAGGAGTTATTTCTTATCGGTAGACCAAGAGTTTGAATTATTGGTGGGGTCAGGTGAAGCTTTTTTAGGGATGGGGAGACTTGGGCACATTTGTAGATTAGAGGGAAGGAACCAGGTGATAGAGAGAGATTGAGGATGAGGGGAGGGAGAAGACTGCAGGGCAGGAGGAAGAGAGGGGAGGGTCTGGAACAGGATTCAGGAACAGGTAGAAAGACTGACCCTGAGGAGGAGAAAAACCCCTTCATCCTGGGAGACTGAGCAAAGGTGGAGAGGAGGATGCTGCTACAAGTGTAGAAGATTGGAAAAGAGTGAGTTCATAACAGATGGCTTCTATTTTGGGAAGTGGAGATGAATCCTCTCAGGAGAGGTGAGGAGGGTGGAAGGTTCAGGAAGAAAAAAAAGTTAGGAGACCCACTGTGTGATATAAAGACAGTCAGAAAGGAAGGAAGGTGACAAGGATTTGTCGTGGACACGGTCGGTGCAGTGGAGGACTGCCTTCAGTAGCTGTTAGAGGTACGGGAGAAGGAACCGAAGGAACAGTGGGGACAACATCGGTTTGGAGTTGGATAAGGGAAAAGCAGCAATAGGACAAGGGCCAAGGGATGGAGAGGCAAAGGGACAGTTTAAAGTGGAAGTCAGTTAACTATAGTCTCAGGATCAAAAAGTAAGGCAATCTTAGGGATGATGGGCTGGGAGATCGGGAAAGAGTTAAGTGATTGGAGGCCCAGTGAGGCTGAAAAACAGGGTGAGAGGCACTTTGAGGGGGTGAAATGGAAGGGGAAGCAATCAGAGGAATTTTGGGGTTCTGAATCATGAATGAAAACGTGTGGACGCTGGTGAGAATAAGGGGATGAGCCTTCCCTTGTACAGCTGAGCTGGAAGGAAGATGAGGTCCTGAGAATTAAGGAGTTGAGTTAGGAAACATTTGAAGAGACATCAACCTGCTTTTGCACATTTCTAAATAAGAGGTTGGGGTTGGGCTGTCAGGGGAGATTCTAAGGCAGGTACTGAACGCCCCAAGAAAGGAGAGAGAATGATCTGGGAGCTGCTGGATAATAGCAATAAGGGACCACGATAGGGTGCTATAAATGGATGGGGTGAATCTTGTAGAAAAGTTTGTTAAATGATGGCAGCAGGAAGAGGGTATGGAAATGGAAGCAAGAAACAAGGAGCATGATCTGGTGTGTTCAGAGCCAAAAAAGAAGGGATATTTAGTACTGAAGAGGTCAGCCAGTATTGCAGAGTCTTTTCTTCTGGATCCTTATCCAGTTTCTAAGAGTTCAAGAAGATGAAAGGAGTGAGAGAGGAAAAGACCTAACAGGAGAGGCAGTTTGGTAATAATGGAATGGGAAATCCAGAGGGCACAATGGAAGGGAAGGAGAGAGCAAGATAGGGACGTTGGAAATGGATGGAGTGCAGGGAATGGCAACAAGAATAGGCAGTATTGTGTCTAAATCACAGGGATACGAAGAGGAAGGAAAAACTTGCTAGCCATTTTTGCACCTCTACTCCCTAGTAAAGGACTAAGGCATTAATTTTATTTTTTCCCTTCCCTCCTTCTCCCTTTCCCAGGATCTGGGCTGAGACTCTGTCCTGGGATGGGGCTGGGGAGCCAGGATAGTGAAGGTCCTAGTATCTGGACCATCAGTGGATATGCAGAGCTGTAAGTAATCTCTCTTCTGTATAAGACAGGAGAGATAGTAATGGATTTGGGTCAAGACAATCTACTCAACTTTGTCATTTACTATCCATGTGACCTTGAACGAGTCCCCTAACTTTCCTGGCCCCCATTCTCTCTCAAATCAGATGGTTGAATTAAATAATCTGTTCATCCCAACTTCCCCGTGCTCCCCTTTCCTCCCCCAGGCATTTCAGTCTGTGGTACTGATGGGGAAGGGGGTAATGGGTCTGGGGGACAGAGGGCTAATTGTTTCAGTGATCATGGAATCTGAAGCCATGAGTTTCACTGCCAGTTCTGACACTGAAAAGTCTCTCTGTAAGCCTCAGTTTCCTGATGACAGGAAAAACTCACGCACTATGATCGCCCCTGTGGCTTGTCTCGGGGAACGCGTTTTGTAAACCTTAAATCATGATAGAAATGGGAGTTGCTGTTATTATTCCAAAGTCTCCCATTATTGAAACAAATGAATACATGGCCCATCTATTTTGCAATTTCCCCCTAAACTTCAACCAAGCTTTCGTGGTTAAAATTCCGAAGTGTCCATCTAAGTGATGTATGTCTAAACATTGGAAGGGCTGTTTAAGAGATAATCTCAATGGAATGGAACCGTCTCAGGAGATATTACTTCCTGGATGTTACCCTAAATGGGAAAAACCATGGATGCAGGGAGCCGGCATGTTGATGCAGAAAGGGGGAGAGATTTTCTGGCAAAATTTCCCTCATTTTCAGATATCTTCTTATTCATTCTTTTCTTTTTTCTTTTGTTGGGAGAAAGCAGTTTGTCCCAAAGCAGGGTGTGCTGGGCATCCTGCTCCCTGCTTCCTGCGCCCAGGGACCTCCCCCTTCTCCTAGCCTCTCCCTTCTTGGCGGGATCCCTGTTAGGGCCTTCATTATCTTGATACTCCCTATAAATGCCATTTTAAAAGACTTGTAGCATAATAGCGGTAACAGAAGCACCTGCTGTTTGGCTGGGTAATTATTTCATTCTCTCCTTGGGAACCTGATTACTGCCAACTGAAGGAGAAGCAGCGCTCCCATTACTGCTTAAATAAGACGCATCCACGCAGCAACAGCATCGGTGAGCCTGGGCTTCCTGCAATCTCAGGCAGGACAGGGCCACGAGTTCCAGCTTGGTCCCACAGGCGGAGCAGGAAGGCGGCCGCAGCTATTGCCAGTAGCCCTACTAGGTGCACTGGCAATGGAGGGCGTTAGAAGCCTTTCTTTGAGCTACGTGGAGGGAGGGCGAGAGCCCTCTGAGTGGCTCTAGGGAGTCTGGGGACCTGGGGGATGCCCACGTTTGTTGGGTGTTGTGTATTCCTGGAGAAGAGTCAGGGCACTGGGCTGAGCTGCCAGCCGCTGGAGATCTCAAGTCCAGAATGCACCGAAGGGCTGGGCAGTGGAAAGGTCAGGGACACCTCCATCCTACCAGTTCTTTCTTTGTTCCCTGTGTGCTCCCAGAGCATGATGTATTGGGGGGGAGAGGAGGAAAAGAGAAAGACTAGCTCTGGGCGAGGGGCATCCAGAGAAAGCCTTTTTGAGGATAGATTTCTGTACGTGTGTATAGGGGGAGTTGGGGCTAGGCTAGAACTCTGGGAAATAATGGAAGTGTAGGAGGTTTGGGATCTGGCTTACTGTGTGACCTTGGACCTTGGTCTCCTGCTCCTTTTAGCTGGCTGATGTCTTCGGAAGAAGCAGTTACCATGGGACACAAGAGCAGGATAGGCAGGGCAGACTGAGGGAGAGAAAAGACCCCAAAACTGATCTAGGTGGGCTCCTTCGCAGTGGAGCCCCAAATAAGAACTAAAAACAGAGCCAAGGACACATGAACGGAGGTTGGGGAGGGGATGGCTGGCTTTGCCTATTCACTCTATGACAATGAGTGAGTCATGTTTCCCTCTCCAGAGGTCAGTTTCCTGTTCCCAGCCCATTCTTTCTTTCCCCTTTTTCTCTAGCAATTTTCTATGCCCACAATATCCTCCTATTCAATTCACAGCCATTCTTTAAATCGAGATTTAAAATCCACCTTTTCCTTAACCCCCAGACTGGGAGTGACCTTTTCCAGGTAGAGGGGAGAGTCCTAAAAGTTCTGTGAGATCATTCACAGATGGGACTTCAGAGAAGGAAACTCCCTTCGTTAATGTAGGTTGATACCTTCTCTGCAACTTAAAATCTTTAAAAAATTTTTTTAAATCAAATTTCTTTTTTTCCCCCTGAGACAAGTGGGGTTAAGTGACTTGCCCAGGGTCACAC
The DNA here is from genome assembly GCA_023553655.1 of Myrmecobius fasciatus. NCBI lineage: Eukaryota > Metazoa > Chordata > Mammalia > Dasyuromorphia > Myrmecobiidae > Myrmecobius > Myrmecobius fasciatus. The sequence goes on along the minus strand of JAJPUD010000382.1, from coordinate 316,968 downwards.
AGCTGAGGTCAAATTTGAACTCAGGTCCTCCTGTCTTTAGGGCTGGTGCTGTATCCACTGTGCCACCTAGCTGCCCTTTAACTTTCTTTTCCATAAACAAAAATAGTTTTTTTTTTCTTCTCCCTCCTACCCCTTCCCTAAAATCAGAAAAAAAAAGAAAAGGAAAGTAAAGAAAACCATTGTTGATAAATGTACATAGTCAAACAAAGACCTGTGGCTGGGTCCAATGCATCCTGCATCCATCATGTCTCTGTCAAATGAGATAATGGTTATTTAAAAAGTGCTTAGGGCAGCACCTGGCATATAGTAGGTGATAAATAAATGCTTATTCCCTTGTTCCCTTATTTTCCCCTTCCCTTTCTCTGTCAAGAAGCAGGCAGAGAAGGGCAGCTAGATGGTGTAGTGGATAGAGCACCAGCCCTGAAGTCAGGAGGCCTGAGTTCAAATCTGGTCTCAGACACTTAACATTCCCTAGCTGTGTGACCTTGGGCAAGTCACTTAACCCTAATTGCCTTAGCAAAAAGCAAAAAAAAAAAAAAAAAAAAGCAGGCAGAGAGCTTCACCATTGGCCTCTGGGATTGTGATTGGTTACTTCACACTTCAGTCTCAAGAAACAGTTCTACTTCTTCAGGGGCTGAACTTGAACTTAAAGTCTTCCTGGCTCTGACTCTAGGAAGCTCTATACACTGGTCACATTGGCTCTCTTACAACTATTAAATTCAATTCAGCAGATCTGAAGGGGTGATTTTATTATAAGGCACAGGAGATCCAATCTATGTACAAAATAGACCCTGCTCTCGGGGAGCTTATGCTGGGGTAGGGAGAGGAACACGACAGGCCCCTAGGTAAGGACTTCAAGGAAGACAGGAAGTCCTCAGGTGCCTTTGTAGGAAGATCAAGATTTTGAGAGGCAGGATACAGGGGGAGGTTATGGCAGACATATGCTGCTGTCGCATCCCTCTTGTATACTGAGCACGAGGGCAGAGATCCTGTCTTAGCTAGACTTTTAAAAATCTCTCAGCCTCCACCCCAGTGCCCCCTGCACACAGTAAAAAATATTAATAAATGTTTGTGGATTTGAATTCGTTGAAGCTTTTGGAGCTCTGGAAGGAAGGTAGGATTTAGAAAGGAGTAAAAATGAAAGAAAATAGATTGAGAGAAAGTATAGAGATACAGATGAGGCTGGTGGACGCTGAACAAGGGATACTGAGGCTGGCCGACACAAAGGGTGCATGTGGGGGAGGAGGTGGGAGTTAAGCTTAGCTAGACATGTGGGGGTTGGGGGAAGTTGGAGAAGGGCCCTGAATGTCAGCCTAAGGGGGCTGTATATATTATCCTGTAGGTGAAAGGGAAGGTAATTTTCTGCCTGGGCAGTTTGATGGTACAGTAGAGAGAGCACGAGGTCTGAAGTCAGGAAGACTCATCTTTCGGAGTTCAAATTTTCCATCAGATACTAGCCGTGTGTTCCTGGGCAAGTCACTTCACCCTGTTTGCCTCAGTTTCCTCATCTGTAAAGTGAACTGCAGAAGGAATTGTTAAAGTGCTTTAGTATCTCTGCCAAGAAAATCCCAAATGGGGTCACAAAGATTTGGACATGACTGAAAATCTAATCAATGAAATCTTCCCTCTGAAGGTTCTCTCTAATGTATTAAGTGATCTTCCATAAAACATTCTTTTTTTTTTTTATTTTTTGCTGAGGCAATTGGAGTTAAGTGACTTACCCAGGGTCACACAGCTGAGGCCAGATTTGAACTCAGGTCCTCCTGACTTCAGGACTGGTGCTCTATCCACCACACCAATTAGCTGTCCCAAACGTTCTTCCATGACCATTTTGTTCACAAGTGTGAAGTTGGTGCTAGTAGGCTGGGCTGCCCCACTGGATGATTTTCCCATATTTCAGTGTGTGTGTGTGTGTGTGTGTGTATGTGTGTGTGTGTAAAACTCAAGCCAAGAAGGAGCAGTGCCCTCCATCCTTTCCAGTTAGCCTGGGCTGACACACAAGTGGCCTGCCAGTTTGGGAATAGGAATTAGGAATAGGAAGAGGGCTGTTTTCTGACTAAGGTCCTTCCTTAGCAAGTTACTTCTTTGAGGATCAGTTCTACCTATCTGTAAAATGGGCAGAACACATCATTTTACTCCCTGCCTTACAGGGTTTAAAAGTCATAAAAGCCTTAAACTTCAGAGGGCTAAAGAAATGGGAGGAGCTGTTCTTAATATTTGGATTATTGTTGTTATTGTTGCTTCTACTGCCTAAAAGGGGCCCCATCCTCCTTTGGGGAGGAAGCCTGCCCAGGCCCTGAGCCAAGTTGGAGGGGGTGGGGAGGCAAGCTCCTGGGCTTCCTAAGGGTTGAATTAAGTATTCCTTCTTTGTCCCTGCTCCCCATTGCAGCTTCAGCATCTATTTGAACTCTGAAACCTCAGACAAATTGTAGCCCAGGAGCTGGTGTGGGGTGTATACAAATGTGGTTCCCACAGCTCTCCCCTCCCTACTCTTCTCACCCCTCAGTCCCTGCACTCTCCCAAGTTGTAACTGTAGGGATGCTCTAGGGCAGCTGGCCCCACTACACACACAGGCACACACACACACACACACACACACACACTCACACATACATACACACACACTCTGTCTCTGCCTCTTTTTCTCCTTCTCCCTTTCTTCTCCTTCTCTTCCTTTTCCTTTCCCTCTCTTCCTTTCCCTCCCCTTCTTCCTCTCTCTCTCTCTCTCTCTCTCTCTCTCTCTCTCTCTCTCTCTCTC
>JAJPUD010000382.1:293618-314200 GCA_023553655.1 Myrmecobius fasciatus | reverse complement strand
TCTCTCTCTCTCTCTCTCTCTCTCTCTCTCTCTCTCTCTCTCTCTCTGTCTCTCTCTCTGTCTCTGTCTCTGTCTCTCTCTCACTCATAGGTCATGCTAGAAGAAATGAGAGACTTCAGACTTCCAGGCTTTACTTTTAGTCTGCCCTGGCCTGACTTGGAGGCCCCTGAGCAGCCTCTCCCCCCTCCTGGGCCTGGGCTCCCTGATTAACTCAAGCTATTGGCTCCTCCTGAGGTCACCTCTCTCCTTAGTGTTTCTGTTATTTCAAATGGGATTCTTGTTGCCCCTAGCAACCCAGCCCAGTACCTCCATCCTCTTCCTCCTTCTGCTTCTCTCTCCTTCTTTTTCTTCCTTCATATCCATTCTCCCTTCCTCCCCTCATCTCCTTTTCTCCCTTCACTCCATGCTTCCTCTCCATGCTCCCTTTGCTGCCCATTCACCTTAACCCAGGCCCTTTTGTCCTCAGGATTGTTCTTGCCTGTTCCCTTCATTCCCCTTATTTTTCATTGATACGGAGAATTCCCGTCACCTCCTCTATCAATGCCGGTTGGCACCTTTTCTGCCACATCTAGTGTTCTAGAGCACGGAGAGGTCATGACTTGTCCAGGTTCAATCAGTCAGTGTGGGTCAGTAGTAAATCTTGAACCCAGGTCTTCTTGAGGGGCAAAGTACCACACTGTCCCTCGGGTATTGCAAGAATTATTATTCTGGTTCACAGAGGAAGGAACTGAAGCTCATGGTCTTTGGGTAACCTCAGGTAACATAAAGGTGGCAGATAGTCAGGACTTAATTAAATGCTTATTAAGTCACTGATCAGCTGGTGGGGATCAGAGGAAGGATCTCAATCCAGGTCACTTAACTTTCCGTGACATTTCACACCCTCCTTCATCTCAAAAGGGCAGTCTCAGGTAAGATGTAGAAAGAGATAAAAGATTGGACCTGGATGGTTAAAGGTGGAGGGTTTATGGGCCGGGGATCAGGGGCATTATTTTAATGCCAGCTCTGGGAGCCACCCCGGCCTCCATCACAAACCCCCCAATACTGGTCTCTCCACCCTGCAGCCAAAAGCTAAGGGACCCCCAGAGTCTGGGGAGGTCACTTTGGCTATTCCCCAACTAAGCTGACAGCAGAGCCCTCATCTGTACTGGGTTTGGAGCTAGAAGATCTGGGTTTAAATCAGGACTCTACTACTTAGTAGCTCCGGGATCTTGGGCAAATCAGCCTCTTCCCTTTTCCCTGCCTCAGTTTCCTTCTTTGTAAAACGAAAGGGACCCACTAAATGTTGGTAGAATCTCTTCTAAATCTAATGTCCTGTGATCCCTGATCTCCAAGGATCCCGCTGTACCCTGAGTCTTGGCTTCTCTGCAGCGGCGCCCTGTACTCTTTCCCTGGACAAAGGCTCAGCCATCTTGAGTCCTGCTGAGACATGCAGGTGCTGCTCCTTTTTCCTGCTTTGAGAAAGGGCCAACCTTTGTAAGACCAGCTATTGTCTTTTTTTTTTTTTTTTTTGCTTTTTGCTGAGGCAATTGAGGTTAAGTGACTTGCCCAGGGTCACACAGCTAGGAAGTGTTAGAGACCACATTTGAACTCAGGTCTTCCTGACTTCAGGGCTGGTGCTCTATCCACTTCGCCACCTAGCTGCCCCAAGACCAGCTATTCTTAGGACACACACACACACACACACACACACACAAACACACACACACACAGTTGCTCTATTTACCTGTTTCTCCCCTCATCTTTTTCTATCTCTCCTTCTGTCTGACTTTGTTTCTTTCTCTTCTTCTGTCTCTCTGTCTCTTCCTGTTTCTCTATCTCTGTGTCTCTGTGTCTATCTCTGGTGTCTATCTCTCCCTCTCACACACACACACACACACACACACACACACAATTTCTCTCTATTGTCTATCTTTCCCCTCTTTGTCTTTCCATATGTCTGACTTTATTTGACTATATGTCTGTCTTTCTCTCTCACACAATATACATCCTGGTTCTGTTTCTCTGGCTTTGTCTCCTTCTCCCCTCATGTCTCTTTGTCCACATCTGACTTTGTTTCTTTCTCTGCTTCTGTCTCTCTGTCTCTCCCTGTTTCTCTGTCTGTCTCTCTCACACAATAATACATGGTTCTGTTTCTCTGTCTGTTTCTCTCCTCATCTTTGTCTTTCTCCACATCTGACTTTGTTTCTTTCTCTGCTTCTCTGTTTCTCTGACTTTGTCTCTGTCTTTCTGACTCTCTCCCTCCCTCTCTCCTTCTCTCTCTCTGTCTCTCTCTCACACACACTCACTTTTGAAGGCTTTTTCTGAGGTGCTTCAGCTCTGCTCCCACTCTCCTCCCTGTCTCTCCTTCCCTCCACAGTAACAGCATTATTATAGGCTTCCAGAGTTACAAGGGACCTTTGGGAGTCAGCTAGTTCAAACCCCTTCTTTCCTTTATTTTGTCAGCGATGGAAACATTCAGAAGGGGCAGAGTCCGGGGTCACCTAGCTAGAGTGACCTGAGGCACAGCCACATGGCAGGACAGCTGGATGTCCTAAATCTCCCATGACTAGCTCAGGGTCGATCACTGCAGCCATGGAGCCTGATTAGCCTCAGGGCCCTTGACCAGGACGGAGATCCTTTCCAGCTCTCTCTCTCCTAATAGGAGGTAGACCACAGGCCTATTTCAGGGGTCCAACAACAGCCCATTATCATCTTCATTAACACGCCAGAAGTATTAATATTCATACTATGCCCACTGAAGGGAGCTGCCAGGCTGGGTTATTAAATAATGCATGACAGACCCATCACATGATAATAATTAATTATGGCCACGATGCTAAGAACGGGGATGCAGAGGCTCGGGGATGCTGCCCCCTGCTGGGAGCACGCGGCGTTGTCTCAGTAGTCCCTGGTGCTCTGTCGCCCTCTAGTGGTTGGAGGTACGTGGGTAATAAGAGCTAACATTGATGGAAAGCTTCCTGTGGGCGGGGCACTGAGTAATGATTACCTCATTGGATGCTGGGGGGGGGGCGCAGTCTCCCCCTTCCCTACCTCCTAGCCAGCTGGGGCTCTCTCCCGGGGTTTGAGCACAGCCCCCAGGAGCAGCCCCTGGCAGGATCTTCACAGCAAAAGCGAGCTCATGGTTCTCCATTCAGCTTCCGCTCCCAGGGCCCCCACGTGGGAAGGCCATTGACCAGCTGGAGAGCGGCCAGAGCGGGCTCACGGCCCTTGATGATGTTTGGGCTGGAGAAGGGACACGTTGCCGGGGATGGCCCGGAAGTGGGCCGGAGGGAGCTGGATTTGTTCTGTTTCCCCCCAGGAGCAAGGGGTGCTGTTACAGAGGCAGCTTTGCTGCGAATACCCTAAGGACCCCAAAGCAGAAGGAGCTGCCTTTGCAGGAACGAGGTCCCCATTACTAGAGGTGTTCCAGTGGAAACCTGATCTTGACTTGCCAAAGAAACTGTCAAGGGGCCGCCCACCTGGGATTGCTCTCCCTGGGTTCTTCCATTGGAGATCCTCCCAATCTCCTTGCCAGCGCCCTCACCGCCAGGCTGTGAAGGTTTTTAGGTCTCTCTCCTCCCTCCTGCCCTCATTGATTAATCAAATACTTCAAATAATTGCTGCTGGGATGATTGATGGCCAAGACCCAGCTAATTACCCCGGGGATTAAAATGACTGTTTCTGCTGGAAAAGGCTGCAAATGAGTTAATTATTTCCTTTGCCCACCTCTCTAACCTTGTTACACTTCCAAATGAATAGAAATATTGATCCTGGACCAGACTGGGCTTCTCTGCAGCCCTGGCCCAGCCACCTTAATTAGGCTCTGAAGCCATTCGGCGCTCTGCTCCTTGTGACTAGAGGTATTAGTTGCTCCTGTCTGTGGCCTCTTGGACCGCCTGCCCCAAAATGCATTGCAGCCTGTCGCTGTTTAGGTGAGGATGCTGGTTCTGAAGCCCTTTGGGCCTGAAGGGACCTTAAAGCTAATCCAGTCTAACCCTCTAATCGTATTTTTCTTTTATTTTGAAAGAAGTCAGATGAACGTCTTTGTCTTGATATTGTAGGCTTTCCAAGATCATCATCTTTGCTCCCCTCCCCCCGACATTGAACTTGCCTTTGTAACAATTTAGCACAAACAATAACTAGAGTGACAATGTATCCATTGGAATAGGTAACATTCTGTCTGCAGCCTCTGCTCAGAGGATCTCTTCTCTGGAAGACCTTCTTTCACAATGGCAGAAGGGGAGGGGACTTGTTCAAGGTCACTCCGCTAAGAAAGGAGAGATGGGGGACAGGATACAGGGCTTCCGGTGGCAAGGTCAGCACACTTTGTAGCTTATTGCTCAACCCTATCTGTGTCCAGGAACAGGGCTGAGGAAGGAATCAAGATGGAGTGGTCTTGGGGGGGGGGGTTGGGAGAGAAAGAATCTGAGTTCATAACCCGGTTCTGTTACTTGCTCTCTGTGTGATCTGGAGCCAGTCCCAAGCTCTCCAGGTCTCGGCTTCTTTATCTGTAAAATGAAGGGATCGACTAGATAATTTCTACGGTCCCTTTATTCCCTAAATCCTATGATTGCTCTCTGTTCCCTCTTTGGTCTTGCCCTTCTGGCAATGAAGACATCTCCTGGGATGGGGATGAGAAGAATCCCCTTGATCTTGACACCATGAATGGCTGAATGAAAGAAAAATCATTTATTAAGCACTTGCTGTATGCCAAATATTATAATACAAAGACAATCCTTGGAACTTGCATACTTACAGGGGACACAGTGGAGGTCAGAGAAATGCCCTTTCCAGCAGCAATGGCTGTCTTCACTGGAGTTTGGCTTTAGAGCTGGAAAGCTGGTGGAAAGGAAGCCATTGTGAGTGCATGAAGCATGAATATGGCTGACCTGCTAGGTGAAAAGGAGGCTTTAAAGAAGGGGCATAGGGAGGAGCATGAAGAGAACTACAGCTGAGAAATCCGGAGAGGAGCAGGGAGGCAGGGACCTGAACCTGGTTCCCCAGAAGGGAAGATGTGATCTAGGAAGGCCTCTTTAAGCAGCCACAGGGGCTTTGGGTGGAAGCATCCAAAGGCTATGGAGGATTGACAGAGGAATTCTTTGTCAAGAGTGGGGGGGATTTGGGGCAGCTAGGTGGCGCAGTGGATAGAGCACCAGCCCTGAAGCCAGGAAGACCTGAGTTCAAATCTGGTCTCAGACACTTAACATTCCCTAGCTGTGTGACCCTGGGCAAGTCACTTACCCTCAATTGCCTAAGCAAAAACAAAACAAAACAAAACAAAACAATAAAAAAGAGTGGAGGGATTCTAAGGCTAAAGCTTCTGGAGAGAATTGGAGGAGGAGTTCTTGCATGGAACCGAGAAGTTCCGGCACCAAACAAAAGCTGGGACCAAGAAGGAGCAAGGGAGGAAGACTCTGACAGCGGGCTGTGTTCTGATGTTCCCAAAGGAGGTCCTGGGACAGGGTGGAACACAAGCCAAGAAGTGATTTGTGAGGCATCCCTGAGCCTGAACATAGTTCTCAGCCAAGGGTTACAGAGAAATAGGGAGGGGTCTGAGAAAGGAAGGGACATCCCTGAGGTCACACAGTAAGTCTGTGGCAGATGGGCAGCTAGAACTCAGATCACCAAGGCACCTTCTCCTACACTCCCTTTTGGGATCTTTTGGACTGAGCTAATGCTGCCATTTGGGACAAGGGTTGTAGATCCCTCCAGACTGTGGGAAGCCAGGCAGTGCTTTGCCTGCTTGGAAATTGATCTATTTCTTTTTGATTAACAAAGCTTGCTGCATCCCCTGGCTGCCAGGCCAAATGGCTTTGGAAAATAATGACGCCGTTTGAGCTCAATTGGTGTCAAACTCCATTTCAGGCCATTTGAAGCCAATCCATTTAAGTCTTCTCTCAGCCAATGAAATGCCCGTCATCCCTGGCTCCATTCTTCTGCTCCTACATTATTATTTTCCCACCTGACGGGAGTCCAGGCCCCTGAGGCTCCTTGTTCTCTTTGCCAAGAGGCCCGAACTCTGCAAGTCTAAAAATGGCCAGGGCAATGGAAAGGAAGGACCAGTGAGGTTAAACAGCTTAGCTAGTAGGGCATATGACTGGTCGGTACCAGAGGACGGGAAGCCACTGTGCCATCCTTGTCTGTCTCCACAGCAACAGGCTGGAGGAACTTCTTTACATTGCTACTCGCTTGCCTAGTGAGCTTAGACCAGTTATTCCCCTATTCTAGCCCTCAGTTTCCTTCTTTGTAAAATGACTAGGTTGGACTGGACCAAGGAGTCTTAGCCTGTGGTCCATGGATGTGTGGTTTTTTTTTTATATTTTGACGTTTTTAATATAATTTGTGTCATTTGCAATTCTACATATTTTATTTTATACATTTAAAACCATTCACCCGAGAAGTGGTCCAGAGGCATCACTAGGCTGCTTACAAAGAGGCCTAGGACACCCGAAAGGTTCAAAGTTCCAGGATTAGATGATCTCTTAAATCCTTAAAGCTCTAAATCTTAGGATCCTTAAAACTGCTAACAAGGTGACAAGCACAGAGTTGTCTCACAGAACATGGAGTGCTCAGTGCCAGTCCCATTTCATAGAAATGAAAACTGGGGCAGAGAAGGGGAAGAACGTTTTTTTAGACTCTCTTAGGTTGGCAAGAGATAAAGTTGGAAACAGAGTCCTTTGATGCCGCCTTTGTAGAATAAGGGAGTTGGGCTGGTATATTTTCTAAGGTCTCTTCCAGCTTTTGCTCTCTTTTCTTTCCCCCACTGCCTGCTGAAAAGGGCACAGAACATGGTAGAGGATGGATAAAGACTGCTGAAATGACTAGATTGTTCAGGTGGGTCAGTGGTTAGCTTATGGTGCTCAGGAGGCTGGGTCATGGACTGAGCCTATCCTATCCTATTTAGGAGGGTCAGTTAACCCTCCTAAAGTCAAAATGGAGAGGGGATGAGAGTATGGATGATTTCTTGTAGCCCATTCCCACTTCTGGAGAAACAGCTTACTTAGTCGAAGCATCATCTTCCTATAAGAAAGGAAGAATATATGTTTTTTTTTTTGGGGGGGGTGAAGATTGGGGTTAGGACTATTTCAGTAAAGAAGGGCAGGGAATGGAATCTGACTCTTGGCTTTAGACTCATACAATGCATAACATGGATTTTAGCTGAAGTGAAAGTCACTTAGGTTTCATTTTTACAGAGGAGGAAACTGAGTCCCAAGGAGAAGAGGAAGAAGTAACATATTTAGTAAGTGGTGGAGTAGGAAACCCTGACCATGTACATGTTGCTTTCCCTCAGTAGGATGGAAAAGCCTTAATGATAAGAACTGTTCCAATATGGAACCTTGTGTGTAGTAGGATTGAATTGCTCATGGCAATCCCGACATTGCCCCAGTTCACCACAGGATCTTTAATCAAAAAAATCTGCCTTTTTCCCCTTGCATGGATCAAGAGTGATCCATACTTACTCTGTTAGGTTAGGCTCACAATGAACTTTGGAGTATAATTGATCAATCAATGAATAAACATTAAGTACCTACTATGTGAAACGTACCCCGAACTAGGGATACAAAAAGAGGCAAAAGACAGCTCCTACCCTTAAGGAGCTTTTGGTTTAATGGAGTAGACACTATTCGGATAGCTTAGTGCAAACAAGCTAAATATAGGATGATCTAAAAACACACAACACGACAGAGGGAAGGCAGTAGAATGGAGGGGGCTTAGGAAAGACTTCCTTGTAGAAGATGGGATTTATAATTGGGGCTGCAAGGAAGCCAAGGAAGGTGGGAGATGGATCTGAGGTGCGAGAACATTTGGGACATGGAGGACAGCCTTTGAGAATCCCAGAATTGGAAGATGGAGTGTTTTACTTGAAGAATAGAAGAGAAGGCAGTGTCCAAGAGCTAGAAGGGTAAGGCTGCCCATTATGCCCCCTAACAGCCAGGCAGATTGGATATTATGGGCAAAAAAAAGTGAGGCGTCAGAGGTCATTCTAGAGCTCCTCTTCGGTAAAAATGAAGAGGGCAGACTGAGTGATGGCTAAGGCTTGCTTCCAGCTCCATCAGTTTGATTCTAAGTAGTGCTGACTGACTTGGAATTTGGCCTTCTGGGAAGAGCAAATCTCTATTCTCTTAGGTCTCAGGTTACCTGGACACTCCTCTCAATGGATCTCCATACAATTGGGCATTTCCATCTCTGAATACTCATTCATCCAAGAACAGTAAAGTAGAACACAAGTAATAGAGGCGCCATTTACACAGGGACACATGATGGCAGAGTGGGAACTAAGGGAACTTCCCTCATCTGTTGGTTATTGTGTGTATGTATGTGTGTGTGTGCGTGTGTGTCTGTGAGTGTGTGTGTGAGAGAGAGAGACAGAGAAAAAGAGAGACACAGAGAGAGAAAGAGACAGAGACAGAGAAGTAGAAAGGCAGAGAGACAGAGAAAAATAGAAAAACAGGCAGAGAGATGGAGAAGGAGAGACAGAGAGAGAGAGAGAGAGAGAGAGAGAGAGAGAGAGAGAGAGAGAGAGAGAGGAGAGAGAGAGACAGAAGAGAGAGAGAGAGAGAGAGAGAGACAGAAGAGAGAGAGAGAGAGAGAGAGAGAGAGAGACAGAAGAGAGAGAGAGAGAGAGAGAGAGAGACAGAAGAGAGAGAGAGAGAGAGAGAGAGAGAGAGAGAGAGAGAGAGAAGGGAGGGAGGGAGGGAGGGAGGGAGAGAGAGAGGGAGGATAGAGATACAGATACAGACACACAGAAAGCAAGCCCTGGCCTGCTATGTCTTTCCTGAGCATGCTAGAGAGAGAACCAAGCCACTCTGGTTCATGCCTGTGTTTGGGGCCTTCTCTTGAAGAGGTATGGGGAAGAAGGGAAAGGTGTTATGGGATTGTTTATGAACTCTTAGGGTCAGAATGTGTCCACAATCTCCCACACAATGGAACAGAGAAAAGCAAGACCCAAGTGATTACTCTGGAGAGACAAAGGGAGCCCGCTGGGCTCTGGCACAGAGAGTGGGCAGGTGAGCAATGGGCCTCTGTCCAAGTACAGAAAGAAATACATTATTGTTTTTTAATGGAAATTCAAAGAGGCTTTTGTAGCGATGAGGGGCTGAGCTACTGCTAACTCTATTTGTCCAGGCAGGTGGATGCATGTGTTGTTGAGGGCGGGATGGGGCTTTGTGGAGGCTGGAGGAGGCCTTCCTGTGGCCCTGATTGGGCTAGTTGTCCTGATGGTAGGGCCCTTGCAGTGGGGGGTGGAGAGAAGAAGGGAGATGGAAAGCCCCTTACACCTGAGAATGAGTTGTGGGTATGGCAGGGGGTTAGAAGAAAAGGGAGAAAGTGAAAAGGAGGGAGAGGAAAAAATGTAAGAAGAAACTGGAAAGAGAAGTATGAAGGAGGAAGAAGAGAAAGAGGAGAAAGAAAGAAAAAAGAGAAAGAGTAAAAAGGAGAGAGAAGAGGAAGAGAAGAGAAAGAAGGGGAGGAAGAACAAGGATGAGGCAAGGAAGAGCTTGCTAAGGGCCATCTTATCCATCCCAGTCATTTTATAGCTGAGGAAACTAAGGCCCAGAGAGGAGGAATTTGACTAGTAAGTAGCTTAGAGGATCAAAAGTTAAGCGGTAGAAGGGGCTCTCCATTCTCCTCATTTTACTGATGAAGAAAATGAGGTCCATGAAGTCTACATGACTAAGATCACACCAAACAGGTGGCAAGGTAGGAAGCCTCAGAGCTGGATTTGAACTCAGTTCTTCTGACTTGAAATCTAATCAGTCTTGGGAGAAAGAAAAGAGAAAATGAGACGGGAAGAACAGAAGAAGGGAGAAAGGCAAGACGTCAAGCAACATAAGAGCATGGTCATTGTGATCTGGGAGGGCTTTCTGGTGGAGGCAAAGCCTTGAAATATGTGAGTATGTGCATGTGCATGTGAGTGTATGTTTGTGTGCAAGCGTTTATGTGAGTGCACATATGTGTATGCATGTATGTGTGGGTGTACATGTGTGTAGTGTGTATGTGTGCATGGGTATAAGTGCACTGCACATGTGTGAATTTATGTGTGTGCATGTTTGTGCATGTATATGCATACATGTTTGTGTGAGTGTTGTATTGTGTGCGTCTGTGTTTGTGCATGAGTATGTGTGTGCAGGATATCTGTGTATGTGCATGTGTTTATGTGAGTGCATGTGCATGTATGTATTATGCATACACATGTGTGTGAATGTGTACATTGCAAGATGCATGTGTGAGTATATATGTATGCACGCCCATATCTGTGTATGAATGTATGCATGTGCAAATGCATGTGCACACACATGTGTGCATGTACAAAGGTGTGCATTGTGATATGAATGTATTGTACACACATATGTTTGTGTATGTGCATTGTGAATGTGTGCATGTGTGTATATGCATATATGCATGTACATGTTTACGTGAGTGTATTGTGCAATGCATGTGTAACTGTGCTTTGTTCATGTGTGTGCATATATGTATGAGCATATATGGATGTGCATGTGTGAGTGTATATGTGTGTAGTGTGTATGTCTGCATGGGTATAAGTGCACGCGCACATTTATGTGTGTGCATGTTTGCACATGTCTGTGTGAGTGTTGTGTGTGTCTGTGTTTGTGCATGAGTATGTGTGTGCAGGATATTTGTGCACATATTTTATACATGTGTGTACGTGTATATGTGACTTTGTATGTGTGCATGCTTTTATTGCATGTGAGTGAATGTGCGCGGCATGTATTATTCACTCACTGCACACATGTGTGCACCGTGCCAAGATGAGCATGCCGTGCACACACGTGTGTGCGCATGTGTGCATGTTTGTGTGACTGCATATCTATGTGTATGTGACTGGGTGTGCATGTATGTATGTATGCGTATGTGTGTGAATATATGCACATAGGTGTATGTGTTTCTGTGAGTGTATTGTGCATGAGTGTCTGCGTGTAAGTGTATATATTTGTGCACGTGCATGTGTATATGGTATGTGAGTATGAATATTTATATTTGCATGTGACCAGAGACACACAATACATGCATGTAGGTACATGTGTGTACATGTATATGTGACTGTGTATGTGCAGTCTGTATGAATGTATATATGTATGTGAGTGTGTGCAAAGATACGCAGTGAATGTGTATGTGTGCATACATGTGTGTTGTGCACATGCATATTATATGTGCTGTGTGTGTGAGTGTGTGTGTGTGTGTGATAAGGAGAAGTGAGTGGTAGTTGAAGGAGGGCTGCTTTGGGGTTGCAGAAAGGCCCTGGCTGGAATTCTGTCTCTGCCCATGTCATGGAACTTCTCAGGACCTCAGTTTCCCCATTCACAAAATGGGGAGGGTCATATCTGTGCTGCCCATCCCAGGTGAGGATTGCTTCAGATGATTGTGGGCAAGATCCTGCTAACCTCATGGCAACACAAACAGCCGCCGGCTCTGCAGGAAAGCAAACAGTGACTTTGCAGGATGATGGAAATGGGAGCGATTCCACTGAATTTCACTCAATTCAACAAGGACCGCTGAGCAGCTACCGAGGGCCAGGTCTGTGTGAGAGGCAGTGCGGCGCAGTGGATACAGACCCCTGGCTTCAGGGACACCTGACTTCAGTTCCTTCCTCTGACATACACTGGCTGTGTGGCCGTTAATAAGTCATTGCCCTTCGGAGGGTCTTGGGTAACGAGGATTCTTGGTTGCAGAGCATTTCCCATTTGGAAGTTCCCCACACCCTGAATCATGGGGTTCTTTTCCCTCTCCTCTCCCCAGGATGCCAGATCCCCATGTTAGCTGATAATGATGGAACAGTACCTGCCACCAAACAGCTTCCCTTGTCCAGAGCAGGGCAGGGTGGGAGGACCAGGAACACGGAGACACCATCCCAAGTGTATGCTAATAACCTCTGACCCAGCAGTGTTTCTATTGGGCCTATATCCCAAAGAGATCTTAAAGAAAGGAAAGGGCCCCACATGTGCAAGAATGTTTGTGGCAGCCCTTTTTGTAGTGGCTAGAAACTGGAAACTGAAGGGATGCCCATCAATTGGAGAGAGGCTGAATAAATGATGGTATATGAATGTTATGGAATATTATTGCTCTGTAAGAAACGACCAGCAGGACGATTTCAGAGAGGCCTGGAGAGACTTACATGAACTGATGCTGAGTGAAATGAGAAAAACCGGGAGATCATTATACACGGCAACAACAATATTACGTGATGATCAATTCTGATGGACATGGCTCTCTGCAACAAAGAATCGTCTCAAACCAGTTCCGATTGTTCACTGAAGAAAACCATATACACCCAGAGAGAGGCCTGTGGGAACTGACTGTGGACCACAATATTTTAACGCTTTCTGTGAATATTTCCATGCATTTTGTTTTCCTTCTTAGGTTGTTTTTTCTTCTTCTCTTTCTAGATCTGATGTTTCTTGTGCAGTAAGATAACTGTAAAGATCTGTATATATATATTGTACTTGTCATATAATTTATCCTATTTAGCATGTATTAGATTACCTGTCATCTAGGGGTGGGGGGTGGGGGGAAGGAAAGGAAAAGCTTGGGAAAAAAAAGTTTTTTTTTTTTTGCAAAGGTCAATGTTGAAAGGTCACTCATATGTTCTGAAATAAAAAGCTTTAATAAAAAAAACAACAACAAAAAACCCCAAAGCATATTCTAAGTAATCATTTTGGGGTAGGGTGGGGAGAAGTGTCAGAGCAGCCAAGAGCTCTCCCTTGGAGTTCTGTGGCCCCTTTTCAGGCTCCGGGTAGCCAGGCAACTGCCTGCGGGCACAGGATCAGGCAAAGGAGGTGGTGTCTCAGCTGGGCCTTCCGTGTGGCTAGGGACTCTGAGAGTGACTTGGGTCGCATAGACCTGCACGTGGACACCCATAGAATATCAACAGGCACTTGTTGAGAACCTTACATCCTGAGTGTGCAAATGCACATAAGGACAAGGCTTTTGTGCGCTTGTGTGCGGGGCCTGAGGGTCTCTGTCTGCCCCCCTTCCCATGATTCCTTGCCCTTCCTCAGTGGTAGCTATACATTGAATGCATAGGCTGGTGCCGCCCTCTCGGCTTCCCCTTATGGTTCCTTTAGAACTGAATTACAGAATCACTCCCAGAACGCTGCCCTGGGCAGAGCTCCCTGATACGTCCTGACATATGGCTGCCTGGGTGGACTTTTAGCTGCCAGGCAACCACCTATGTCTCATCCCTGCTTGTGCCTCACCTAGCTCCCATTACAATGAAAAGACTGTCTCCATCTCTGTCTCTCTGTCTCTGTTTTTCTCTCTTTCTCTGTCTCTCTCCTGATACCCCTTTCCCGCATCCCACCATGGGCCAGGATGTCAATTTAGGGCAGACTTGGATATGTGTAATTAAATGGAAGTAAGTCATCTCAAGCTTTGGGGACTGCCCGGCAGGCTGTATGAAGCACCCCATCACCGTTCCCTTGCCAGGCTGATAGGAGAAAGGGACCTGCATCCATCTATTGGAATAGAAGTAACATTATAGAAGGAGGAAGGAGGGAGGAAAGAGAGGAGAGAAATAGAAGAAATAAAGAAAGGAGTATCTGAGAAGAAAAACTCTCTAACTCCGTTCTGAGCTCCACAAAGCTAATAGACCTTGACAGCTCCAACCCAATGTGGAAACTATTAAGGAGAGAGGATTGATTAAGGCCCCAGTCATTGGGGCTCCCCTGGGTTCCTAACCCCATGTTGGAGCCTGAGCTGCTGCCTCCCTCCCCTCCGCACAATTAGCATCTCTTGTCACTAATTGATTCTTCTAGTGCTCACAGGACAATTAGAATTTAAATTGCCTTTTACAAAGGTCATGAAAACATGATAAAAGACGAATCTATTAAAGAAGATCTGGTATGATTCCTTTTTTTTTTTTTATTCCCTCCTCCCCTCCTCTGGACTCGATGCTGACTTTCTCAGGTAGGTCATCTGTGGCCCTTTAGTGGATAAAGAGGAGTTTGGATGTGTTTAGGATGCTGGGCATTGCATTGCTGAGGAAGGTCAGACTGTAGGAGCAGAATCCTCTGATAAGCTTAACGAGGGCATTACCCTCTGTCCTACTCTTAGGGTGTCTTTGAGTAATGTTCAGGGAGCAGAGAGACTGTGAGCTGCTATAACTGAGGCCACGAATGCAAAACTGGGTGTGTTGGAAGGAGAGGGAATGAGAGAATCGGACATCTTCTGGTTGTGTCAGTGGGCATCTTTGTTGGCCATGTGGCACAGCCAGGGTGCTTCTGACTTTTGCTATGTATTGGCATCTGTGATTCTCCTCTGTGGAGATGTCCCTGGGAATGTCTTGTGCCCAGGGCCATTCTGTGAGCCACATGAGATCTTGAGTTTGAAGGATTCTAGCACAGGAGTGTTTTTAGTTCAGGGACAGTTGTGTCCTTGACCCTGCCTTCTTTTGGGCGAACTTGGATCAGAGGTCAGGGAACTCTGGCAATGGGAAGTAACTTCTGCAAAGATGCTTTCCTCAGCAGGGTTAATGCTAATAATCCTTGACATTTACATAGCACTTTACAGTTACCAAATGTTTCATGGCCCCAGGTGGAAACATTCCTAGTTAGGCCTCCATGAACACCCTGCAGACTTAGACAATGCTCATCTGTCGGTGACTAATCACAGCACAATCCATCAGACGTGACTTTGACATACACACACCTATCCCCAAGCTGGGACTTGAGCTTTTCCCGTCTATGCAGGTCCCATCTTTGTCTGGGATGCCAAAACTTTCCCCGTGAGAGTTAGCCACTGCTTTTGGAACAGAACCGGGCTCTTTGGTGAAGAATAGTGAGACACTGGGCTTTCGGTCCTTAGTCCCGTGTGCCAAGGAGACACCTGATATCAGAAGCATGGCTGGCACTATGCATTGATGAGACCGGTGATTGCCCATCTCCTCACGTGGTGCTTGAAATTCCCCCAAAGTAATTTCTCCCTTTGGGTTCAGGGTTGCCCTCTTCACTCAGCTATTAATATAATCAGGATGGGAGCTTGATTGAGCTGTGGAGGCAGGAAGGTTGCAGCTGCTGCCAGTCATCCTAATGGGGACGCCAGTTTGTCTTCCACTCTGAAATTTCAGTGATAAGAGTAGGGAGAACCAACCTGTGGACAGGTATTAAATGCTGCTATTGTCCTGTGATGGTCATACATCCAACAGTCATCAGCACATTAGAGAGAGGATAGAGTGGTGGGCACAGCCTTAGACTTAGGGCCAAGAGATTGAGATTCAGATTGAGATCTTTAGTTGTGTCAATGGATAAGTCACAGAATTGGAGACTTGGAAGTCATCTCACCTTTCAAGGCCTCTGTATTGCCAACTGTAAAATGGGGGCAACACAAAGAGTCTGTATGGAATAGTGAATAAAAAGTCAGTCTTCCTACTTAGAGGCAGAGTCCTGCCTCTGATACATCCCAGCTGGGTGACCCTCACAAATTTTGTGACCTCCCTGGATCTGGGTTTCCTCATTTGTAAAATGGGAGGGTGGGATCAACTGGTTTGTGAGATACTTTCCAGACCAAATCTGTGATCCACTGGTGGAGGGCCCTGCTACTCCCAAACACTAGGGAGCCAGTAGTGATTTGGGAGTTCTAGGTAGCCCTGAGAGACTAGATCGAACTCATACATGACATCAGCCCAGCAGTTACATCCTGAAGGATCAGAAGATGGGGAAACCTCAGAGAATATCCCTCCCTTCCTCCCTCAGGCCCTGCTCCCAGGTCTGTGTCAAGGCTGGCCTCCAAGGCTCTGGCCTTTTGGCACTTAGTCTGAGGTTCCAGTCTTTTTGGCTCAAGACACAGTATTCTCTGATCATGACTAAGTTGATCAGAACCAATTTCTTCAGAGCTCTGCTAAGGACTTTCCAGACTCCTCCTCATGTTATTGTCCCTCCCAGTCACTTTGTATTTTAAATGTATTTCTTCACGGCCATGCTTTCCCCCAGTAGAGTCTAATTTCCCATGTCCCCCCAAAGCCAGGCAATGTTCATTTGTATTATCTCTGATACTTAGTAGATACTTGTCCAAGTTCTCCAGAGAACCTAAGAACGTTCTTTTCAGGAAGATTACACTAGTAGGCTTTGACGGGAGAGAAGCTGCAGAGAGGGACCCAGAGAACTGGGCACTGCTTGGGCCTGGATCTAGTTCTAGGGCAGGAGAATCCCTGAGTAACCAGTTGACAATAAGATGGAACCAGATGACAGTAAGATGGCACATGTTTGAGAAAAGAGGGAGAAGAAAGAGGAAGTTGGAGGAGCAGGGGATGGAGGATCCCACAACAGACTTAATCTCCTTTATTACTGAGAAGCATCATGGTACAAGTGGCAAGGGGCTGGACTTGGAGTCAGAGGTCCTGGGTTTGAAGGCTGGCTCTGTCACCTTCTGATTGTATGACAAGTCACTTACCCTTTCTGGGTCTGTTTCCCCATCTGTCAGATGAGGTTTTCTGAAGTCCCTGCCAGCTCTGGTTCTATAATGTGTGCCAGGCTGGCTTAGAGAATCGGTTTCAAAGACCAAGGTGGACGTGGCATCTTTGAGCCATCTTTGATGCTGAGAGTATTAAAGTTCTATCTCGAGTTTATTCCTGATCATGGCTTCTGGCTTTCACCATCATTTCTTGAGGCTGGCAGCTTTCCTGGGCTTAGGGATGGGCTCCCTCCTCTCCTTGTCCCCTCTTTAGATATGGACAGCTTCGCCTTCTCAAGGCAAGTGCTCTGATGGCTTTGTTCACTAGGCTTTGACCAGCTCTACCCAGAGCCAACTTAGGGAGACAAGTCTGGCACTGGTCACTTGGGTCTGGAGGCTGGCGTCTTGCAGGGACACCTAGGTCCCTCTTTCTTGGGCTTCTCTGTTTTATTCTCCCTTATTCCTCATTTCCTCAGACGTCAGGATATATATCTTTCTGATAACCTCTATGTCCTTTAGCAGATGGGACACAACTCTACCACCATCTCCTTCCCTCTCTGAACCTACCCTCCTATAAAAGATGGCCTCGTGAATCAGGAACTATGCTTGAAATCACAAAGAACTTGGCAATCATCTGGCCTCTGCTCTGTGACCCTTGAAATTCAGCATCTCTGGACCTTAGTTTCCTCATCTATGAAATGGGAATAAACTACCTACCTTATCAGTTATCAGGGCCAAATGAGACAATGTATTTAAAAGGCTTCAGTAACCAAAAAGTGCAATATAGAAATCCCAGCTGTGGTTATTATGATTGTTCTGAGTCCCTCAGTCTTGTCCCACATGAGATAAATGGACCTTTTGGTACATCAAACTAGGTGAATCTCTTGCTTTGCTCTTTTGCTCTGGTTGCGAAAGCTTCCAGGCCCCTTGTCCACACTTGGAAGGTAGCTCAGGCCAGGGATAAGAAAAAGAGGCAGTTGAGTCTCAGAAAATCTTTTTCTTTTTCACGAGCTAGATTCCAGCTTGTTGCCTTGTGCCCATTTCTCACCCTAGTTGGAGACAATAGTCCTGCTGCCCTCTGACTTCATTGGAGTCTTGTCTAAGGAAGGCATTGATTAGCTGGAGAGTATCCTCAGAAGGGCAACCATAACGGGGCAAGACCTTGAGTCCGTATCCCCTGAGAATTAAATGGAACTGGGGACTTCTATCTGGAGGATCAGATTTAGAACTTGGAAGCCACTGAATTCAACATCTTATTTTACCAATGAGGAAACAGAGACAGAGGGGAACAATGACTTGCCTAAGGTCACACAGCTAGTAAGTTCCGAGACAGGATTTGAACTCGGAACTTTCAGGCTTCAAATCTTGTGCTCTGTTGACCATGCTACCTCCTGCCTGCCACGGTAGCAGACTGAGTATTTATTAAATCAAAGCCGTGTTCTGTGAGTAAATCTGTCTGTAGCACAGATTACAATGGCACGGGTTTTCTGGAGTTGGTGGCCGCGGCTGCATTTTAGATGCTTGCTGAGTATTATGAGGGCTGTTTTTCCCAGACTGCTCTGCTTACCCATGATGGGTCTGCCAAGGAGGATTAGCTGGCACCAGCACTGATTTCTTAGTGCAGAGAATTTGTGACTCTGTGCAGCTCCAAATTGGTCTTGCAGCCAAGGTCCTTGCGGCTGACCTCGCTGGAAACCCACCTACTTGGTCTAATCTAATTCTGCCTGGTCTGTGCTCACCTTCATCTGATCCGTGAGGACACGGGCTCTAAGACCCCTGGATTGGGAAGCAGATGACTCAGGTTTGAGTCCTATAGGACTTCCCTCTCAAGATTTCAATTTTGCTTTTATTAAATTATGGGGTCACGTCTGATGAGCTCAAAACTCCCTTTCCACTTAGATGGAGCCATTAAAAGACAAGCAGATGTTGCTGTTGATAAATCAGAAGGGAAGTTACCTTTTTATTAAACAATCTCAGCCTTCTGTCAGCTTCATCCCCTTCCCGCTCCCCCCTGTTTCCCCGGCTTTTTCTCCTGGTCTTGGGGCTAGGAATCTGAGGAGCTGGAAGGGACCCTGAAAGTCATTTGGCCCGATCCTTTTGTTTTACTGATAAGGAAACTGAGGACCAGATAACTTGTCCAAGAGAAGGTAGGTATTAAGGGGTGAGATTTGAACTCAAGTCTTTTGATTAGAGCTGGTACTTTCCCCACTGTAAGTGGAGGAATAGTGTAGCTGTGGGCAGAGAAAAGAAGGAAGGACAGTTAGATATCACTGATCAGAGCTGCTGGGAGGAAGATGGTCGATACAGTCAGAGATGGACCCATGAATCCCATCCTCCTGAATCTGTATTCTTTCCTCAGAGGCCCAGTGACCTCTAGGGCCAGAGCCCTAATAAGTAAATACCGAATTCATTATTTATCAGCAGGTGAGTGGGAAGTAGCTTCTGGAGATGATGGGGTAATCCAGCATGATTAGTTGCTTTCAGAGATCTTTATTTGGATGCAGAGGAGGCACCAGGGGAGAACAAGGCAGCTGCAGTCAATGAATATATTGGCCCTTGACCTGGCCCAGGGCCCCTGTGGCCCCAGCCTAGTTGTGATGTTACATGAGGAAAATGGAGAACAAGGAAGGGAAGAAAGCCAATAGAAATACAGCCGTGGCACAGTTGGGATTATTGCACTCCAGAAAGGGGGAATGAGAACAGAGGCTTTCAGGGAGCTTGGAAGGAAAGTGGTGACTCATTGAATTTTTTTTCTCCCTTGACCTGGAAACAGATGTGGTAAGGTCAGCTCATCTATCCCCTTATTGCTGGGCAGAGCTGGTCCTTAATCTTCCCCAGCAGGATTATGTGGGAATTTTTCCCACTGGAAACGAAAGGCAGAATTTGTGAGAAATTCTGTGTTCCATCTCCCCCTCCCAATATTCCATTCGATACTAGGGGAGCAGACCTGATGCTAATTGTATCTCATGCTGGCTTCCCTGCACAGTCACAGAGGCACAAGAGGAGGATCTTTCAGCGGCTTCTGTTTTTTTTTTTTTTTTTTTTTTTTTCTGTTTTTTTGTTTTTTGCCCTGAGATAAGTCCTACCCATCCTTTAAGCCCCCCAATTCTCCCTCTTCTGGTCAATCTTTCTGGTCTCAGTAATCAACACAGATCTCTCCCTTTTCTGGTCACCAACACTCATCTGACTCCAAGCACAGGCTGCTTGGTGGGCTCTTATAGAACAATTGGGTCCTCAGTGGAGAGTTGGTCTCCGGATCATCCACTACATATGGAGGATGAAACTAAGGGCTAAGCAGTGTGACTTACCTGATGTCACACTGGGAGCATGTGGTAGAATTTGAATTCCTCTCCTTTGAGTCCCTGTTCTTCCCTCCAGATTACAATTTCACTTATAGCAAGAATCAACTCCTCATGAGGAGAAACCCTAGTTTGACAAGAAGGAGATCTTACCTTTATGCTATTTTGTGGGTAACTTGCCATGAAACTTTGGACAAAGAATTTGCTTTCTCTGGGTCTCAGTTTCCTTACCAGATGTTAAAATTAGTCCAGTGCTATGATTTTTTTCAGTGTCAGGAACTCCCACTGCAAAAGGCGTTCATTAATGTAAATGGCCAGGTTTTTTATAATTTATAACCTCAGCGAGTTGCTTAGAGGTATTAAGAGACTAAGGGGCTTTGCATGGTCACACTGCCACATGTGTCAGAGACAAGATTTGAATTCAGATCTTCCTGATGCTAAAATATACTCTACATCCCCTATGCCATGCTGCTTCTCTGCTACAAAATGGAGGATCTAAATGATCCCCTAAATCATGCTATTTCTCTGATGGAAAGTGGAGGATCTAAATGTTCTCCATTTCCTATGTCTACAACCCTTAAATCATGCTATTTCTCTGATATAAAATGGAAGATCTAAATGATCTCCACCCTCCCATGTCTCTATCCCTCCCTATATAATGCTATTTCTTTGCTATAAAATGGAAGGTTTAAATGATCTCCATCCCCTATGTCTATATCCTCTATGTCATGCTTTTTCTCAGCTATAAAATGGAGGATCTAAATGATCTTCATCCCCTAAATTATGCTATTTCTCTGATGTAAAGTGGAGGATCTAAATGTTCTCCATACCCTATGTCTACAATTCTTAAATCATGCTATTTCTCTGATATAAAATGGAGGATCTAAATGATCTCCGTCC
>JAJPUD010000382.1:273248-283453 GCA_023553655.1 Myrmecobius fasciatus | reverse complement strand
CTTTCTTTCTTTCTTTCTTTCTTTCTTTCTTTCTTTCTTTCTTTCTTACCATTTCTTATTCAGATTTGCTATCTCCTTCAAAAACTAGCCCAGGGCTTTGCATTCATCCACTCATTCAATATATAATTATGAAATGCTTTCTGTGTGGAGATGTCCATCCTGCTCCCTATCAGTAGAGAGATTGTCAAATGAAGGCTGGTTGGACACTGGTCATGGTTATTTTAGAGGGGATTTCTGCTTAGGAATAGCTTGAACTGTGACTATCCATTGTTGGTGGGCACTTTAACAAATATAAACATCATAAGTAAATAAATAATAATAAATGTTTGAAATGAATTCAAGGGTAGGGTGTGCAGAGGATGTGAAGAAGCGAATGGAAAGATGGCGGCAGGAGGAGAAGTGAGACTATAAAGATGCAGCATGGTAGGGTCAGGAGTGTAGCATCCGAGGACATGGGATGGAGTCCCAGCTCTTCTGTTTACTCCCTCTGTGACCTTGGACCAGTGGTTCTGCTTCTCTGGGACTCATCTCCTCACTGGACTGTTCTGGATAGATTCTAAGGTCTCTCCTGGTTCTTGATCCTCTGATACTTTGGGGTGGGCCTCTAGTGTCCAGCCAGGAGGTGTGGGCTCTTGAAACACCTCGCCACGTTCTCAGACTCGCCCCTTGTGCTCCTAGGGACAGAGCTCCCCCTGGCAGAGCGGGCATTGGTGCCTCCCAGAGCCCTGGGCCTGCTGAAGCACGTGGCTCTCTGCTAATGTCATAAATCCCCACCCTCGCTCCAGCCTTTGCAGTCACATAAAGCTGTTTTGACAGCAGCGTTTAATAGCTTGACTGTCTGCAAACGGCTGGGGCTGCAGGCTCCCTGGCAGGGGCCGTGTGTGTTCACAGAGCAGGAATTTACAGCCTTCCCATTGGATTTACCGGCCCACCAGCCCCAGGCCGTCCTCCTATGCCCAACAGCAAAGGGGCCAAAGTCACCCAACTGCCCTCATGCCAAATATCACCTGTCCCAGCGCACAGGAGGGGAGATAGTCGTGTCTGGAAAAACCCTGTTGGCTGGAGATAGCCCAGCGTTACGGTCCCCATCCCTGGCACAGCCAACTTGGGCAGGAGTGGGGCTCCTAAGCCCTGCCTGTCTTTCTGGGACTAGGAGAGGAGGATTCTTTAGGGAGAAGAGAGCCGAATGGCTTCCAATCTGGGGCTAGCTGTTGGGATGGGAGGGAGCATCGAATGCCAGAGTCCACCAGAGACTTTGAGCCTGAACATAAAATGTCAGGAGCTGGGAGGACTGTGAGTTCCTCCCATTTAAGACTCATTTTACAGAAGAGGCAGAGAAGGCAAAAAGAGTACTTAACAGATTGCCCAAGGTCACAAGGTCAGTCAGGACCAGGGTCAAGTCCCTGACCTAGTAGCCACAACTTGTCTTTCCAGACTCAATGGATACGATTCTCCCTCTCTCCAAATTTTGATCTAGCCAACCTCTGGGCTTTTGTCCTTGTTGTATCACATGCCTGGAATACACTCTCTCCTTTTCAGTGGAAGGAGGGAAGGAGGGAGGAAAGGAAGAAGGAAGGAAAGAAGGAAGGATGGGAAAAATGAGGGAGGAAGGGAGAAAGGAGGGAGATTGGAAGGGAAGAAGGGAGGAAGGAAAAGCAGGAGAGAGGGAGGAAGAAAGGGAGGGGAAAAGGGAAGAAAGGAGGAAAAAAGGAAGGAAAGAAGGAAGAAATGAAGGAGGATGGGAAGGAAGGAAGAAGCAAAAGAAGGAAGGAGGGAGGGAAAGAAGAAAGGAGGGAGAAAGGAAAGGAAGGTAAGAAGGAGGGAGGAAGAAAGGAAGGAAGGAAGAAAGAGAAAAAAGGAGGGAGGAAGGGAGAAAGGAGGGAGATTGGAAAGGAAGAAGGGAGGAAGGAAAAGCAGGAGAGAGGGAGGAAGAAAGGGAGGGGAAAAGGGAAGAAAGGAGGAAAAAAGGAAGGAAAGAAGGAAGAAATGAAGGAGGATGGGAAGGAAGGAAGAAGTGAAAGAAGGAAGAAGGGAAGGAAGGAAGGAAGAAGGGAGGGAGAGAAGGAAGGTAGGAGGGAGGGAGGAAGAAAGGAAGGAAGGGAAATAAAGATTCATTAAATGCCTTTTATGATCCAGAGCTAAGCACTTAATTTTAACTCATTGGATACTGACAACCATCTTGGGAGGGAGGTGCTGTTATTAATTTTATTGGATGTCTAAACATAGGATTAGAACACAGACCTTTCTAACTTCAGGCCCAGAACCCTATTTACTGTACCACCTGCTGCTCTGACCCCTAGAATCCTTCTCTTCCTAAGATGTAGCTCGGACACCATGTACTGCATGAAGCTTTTCCTGATCCTTCCCCTTTAATCCCCAGATGCTCTTCTGCCTTAACTACCTTATATTTAACTGTTTTGTGTATTTTTGCCTTTATTTTTTCCATATTTATTCCGCATGGACTTACATATGTACTTTTTGTCTCTTCCATCAGAATGTAGGCTCTTTGCAGATAGGATTGTTCGTTCTTTGTCCTCATATTCCCAGCATCTCACACAACGCCTGGTGCAGAGTAGATGCTTGATAGATATTTGCTGATTGATTGATTGCACCGCCCTGCCTTAGGGGGCCAGTTGTTCAGTTATTTTCAGTCATGTCCAGCTCTTCATGACCCCATTTGGGGTTTTCTTGGCAGAGATACTGGAGCGGTTTGCCATTTCCTCCTCTAGTACTGGATGATTTAAAGGGTGCTTGGGATGACTCTCTGCCCCCAAATAGCTCCCTTGTTGATTGTCCCAGTTGGCTCCTGTTGCGGTTTCAACGATGACAAGTTCATTGGGGCTATAGTCAGACAGCCTGGGTTGGGGTAACAGCACTTAAAATTATGTGACCCTTGGCAAATTGCCTCCGTGAGCCTTGCCTGCACATAATGGACATGTCCAAGGTAGAAAAGGATGCTATCTCCAAGAATGCCCTGAATCCTCATTGCATGAGAAGAAGGATTCTATTTCCCATGAAGCACTCCTGTCTGTAACACAAAGGAGAGTGTGGGTGAAAAGAATGCTGGGAAATGAGAGTCTAATGGGAGTTTTCTGTTAAGGGGAATGATCACACAACAGTCCCAAGCGTCATCTGAGTGGGGGGTCCCTCTGGTCCCACCCAGCAAGAGAAGGAAGAAATCCAAGTGGTAGAGACCAGTTGATCCCAGAAGAGATGTAGGCAGTATGTGGGTGTTGTTCCTATTACTCATTTAAGCTTTAGAAGGACCTGGTACCCACCTTTTCTATGTGCAGAATGAACTTGAAGAGGCTTGTTTCCGAAGTACTCAAAGGGGGAAGGGAGCGAGATTGCATTTGTTTGGAAATGGGCATCATATTGTTTCCCTGCTACTTTACTATTCATTTCAGTCTCAATTAAATGTTTTATTGGTTCAATGCTACTCTTTGCCTAGATCTGTTATTCTGGTGAGCAACTGAATAACCAGACCAGGGTTGCCTTTGTAAGTCACCCCTTCAGAAATGGTGGGGACAAAAATGGGTCCAGTGAGGGAAATCACCATCAAGAGTCCACATGTTTGGAACTCGGGGTCCTGGTGAATGGGATCCATGCAAAGTAGGGAAAATAATATTCAAATCCATAGATTCTCAGAGTTGGAAGGGACCCCAGATTCCCTCTAGGACATCCAGTTCAACCCATAGCCAAACAAATTTGCCTTCTCTAATAGACTCAACTGATGGCCATTTAACCTTTGGCAGGCAGCCATTTTATCTATTGGACAACTTTGTCAGTAATTTTTTTCCTTATATCAGCCCTAACTGTCCCACTGTTACTTCCCATTTCTAGTTTTGTTTTCTAGGGCCAAAGAGGACAAATTTAAATGTTCTCCCACAGAGCAGCTGAAGATAGCCATGATCTTTCTCCTCTCATGTCTTCTCTTCTTTGGGCTTTTCTTCTCTCTCATTTCCTTCAATTGATTATCATAGGATTAGAACCCAAAGTCCTACACCATCCTGGTCACCCTCACTGGGCATCCCTTCGAAAGTGTAGCACTCCTCAAGTGAACTTATTATGGTGGATGTGGTCCTATCAGGGAAGAGTATTGTGGGACTAGCAATACCTTTCCCCTTTGAACTTTCTGAGACTCTTAAAATAACCTAAGATGGAATTAGTTTTCTTGACTGAAACCCCCAGATCCTTCCCCCCCCTAAATAAAATCTCCTATGTACAACATCTCCCGGGAACTACCATTAGAATATGAGCTCCTTAAGAACGGGAACTTCTGTTAAATCTCCAGCCATCAGTCCAGTTTTTTTTTTTTTTTTTTTTTTTTTGCTTTTTTCTGAGGCAATTGGGGTTAAGTGACTTGCCCAGGGTCACACAGCTAGGGAATGTTAAGTGTCTGAGACCAGATTTGAACTCAGGTCCTCCTGACTTCAGGGCTGGTGCTCTAACCACTGCCCCACCTAGCTGCTCCCCTGTCTAGTAGCTCTTAAAAAAGGATATTAATCTGTCTGATGAGATCTGTGGCTGGTGAAGACCCTCTTCAGCATTTCTGACAAGTGATCAGCTGGCCTTCACTTGGAGCCTTCCAGGGAGTGCGTGAGTCCCTGCTACCTACATCCCATATGGGTCATTCTAGTCTGGGGATGTTCTCCGCTTCATGGGCACTTATCAGGTGCATTGGAAACCTTATCATGCTATAGAACTGTGAATTCTGATTTGGGGATCCCCTCTCTCTTTCTCTGGGGGGCCACAATCCCTGCCTTTTAAGGGCTTTGCTTCTTCCATGAAGCCCTCTTGGACTGCCCCAGCCCTCACTGAGCTCTCCCTTTTCTGAGTGTCTAGATCATAGCCTTTTGGCAAAGTTGATCTCCCCACACGTGAGGGAGCTGCAGTCCCGCCCCCAAGCTACTGAGCTGTCCGGGGTGCTCATTGCCCATCTCTTCTTCCTGTGATCCTGTTCAATGTTCAATCCTTTTCCCATCCTGTTTGTCTTTCTCACTTGACACCAGCTGCCCCTGTTGTTGACATAGATGCCAGAGATTTGGGGATCAGATGCTACCCTCCACCCACTGGTCCTCCATCTGTCTTCCGGAGTGAGGGGGCTGAGACTAAAAGGGCAGCTGTTGATGACATTATCCTCTTCCTGCTTGCTATTCATGGGTCTCTATTCCCATGCCTTTCCTTCTAAGGCCATCTTCCATCTCCTCTGTACTTATCTTCTGGATGACCATCTCTGTTGCTCTTGTGGAGGAGAGAGTGAGACTGATGACCTTGCACAACTCTGAGTCACTTAAATCCAATTCACTTGGATTTAACAAACATCAAGAAGCCAATCAAGAGTCCATATGTTTGGAACTCAGGGTCCTGGTGAACGGGACCCATGTAAAGTAGGGAAAATAATATTTAAATCCATAGATTCTCAGAGTTGGAAGGGACCCCAGATTCCCTCAAGGGCATTGGTCCTCTTGGAGAATGAACAGACAACCCCAACTTAGCTTCTAAACCAATTTATGTCTATATTGTGTCTCCTTTCTCCCCGGCCCTCTTAGAATTTGAAGTTCTTAAGGACAGAGACTGTATAGCGCAGTGCCAGGCGCAGAATAATAAATGCTTGGAGACCTGGTGCAGTGGAAATCCAGAGACCTGAGTCTGAATCTCAGCTCTGATACTTAACAGCTGTGCAACCAAGAAGAAAAAAATAATTTCATACATCTTAGCTCCAGTTTCCTCACATGTAAAGTGGGGATGCTAATATTAGTGGTAGAGCCTACCTGCTAGGACTGCTATGGGGAAAGTGCTTGGTATCCTTAATGTGCCACAGTCACAGAGATTGTTACTACTGCCTCAGTTTCTTCCTCTGTAAAATGGGGGTAGTACTAGGACTCACTTCATAGAGTTGTTGTGCCACAGAAACAGATCGTTCTTATTGCCTCAGTTTCTGTAAAATGGGGATAGTACTAGGACCCACTTCATAGAGTTGGGCCACAGTCACAGAGATTGTTACTACTGCCTCAGTTTCTTCCTCTGTAAAATGGGTATAGTACTAGGACCCACTTCATAGAGTTGTTGTGCCACAGTCACAGAGATTGTTACTACTGCCTCAGTTTCTTCCTCTGTTAAATGGGGATAGTACTAGAACCCACTTCATAGAATTGTGCTACAGAAAGAGATTGTTCTTATTGCCTCAGTTTCTTCATCTGTAAAATGGGGATAGTATTAGCACCCAATCAAATGAGATAACATCTGGGGAGAACTTTGCAAACTTTAAAGTGCAATATGCATGTTAGCTATGATGAGGATGATAACTGCCCTCTGCCTTATTCAGACTGCATCTAGAGTATTAGGTTCAGCTTGGGGCTCCATAGGTGAGGAAGGACATTGAAAAACTGGAGTGTCCCAGGAAGGGGAACTAAAATGATAAAGGGCATTGAGCTCATGCTCTGGAGGGCAGTTGAGGGGATTGGTGAGGGAACAAGGTGGAGAAGACCTGGTGGGATCAACCATGAGAGCTGTCTTTAAACACTGCAAAGGCAACCTTGTGGGAGGGGGATTAGCCTTATTCTGTGTGGTCTCCAAGGACTGGCCCAGGGAAAATGCATGGAAGTTTTCAAAAAGGGAAATTTGGGTTGGGTGTCAGGAAAAACTTCTTAGCCCCTTTGTCCAAAGTGGAGGCTCAGAGGAGAAGGGGAGGCTCCCATTTCCTGGGTATTGGCTGCGTTATAGAGAGAATTTTAGGGTTCAGGTCAAACTGGTTGGCTCTGAGGGTCTTTCTCACTTGAAAATTCTCTGATTCTGAGAGAATGGCAGAGCCATGCTTGACCCCTAACCCCTGACCCACTTCCTTCAAGCTACCATCTAATCCCAATTGTCACTCAAACTTCAGTATAGATTTGGCACTGGGGATTGATGAGGAAGGGAGTTCTTACTACAGCCTCCCCTCCCCCCATTGCCAGGCCAGGCCTTTGTTCTGACCCCATCCCCCTTCTTAGGTATCCCTGCAACTATCCTGGGGCTATTTTCCCTCCTCCCCTTCCCTCCCTACTCTCCCCCTGCAATCAGGATGCAGAAAGTGCTTGGGAGCTGAGCATAATCAGTTGGTTAATTATGCAAATGGAAGGCTTTGGGGAGAGAACAGCTCAGAGCCTGGCATCCCTGGCTCCATTGGCCCAGTGCTTGCTTCTGTTCTCAACCTCTTGCTCTTTGGCACTGGGTACCCCCAATCTCCGCTCTTTGGGGCAGCCTTCCCTAGACCAGGCCCCAGCCTGGCTCTTCCTTCCCTTCCCTTCCTCAGGCTACTTAAGTTCTCTCTCAGCAGGGCCAAAGTCCTAGTTAAAGAAACAAAAGGTCCCCAACTGGGCAGGAAAGGAGGGGGTGGTTGGTGACAGGCCCCTGACTGGGGACAAATTACCCAGGCAGAAAGTAGACAACCAGTAATTTTTTTGGAATAAGGATCAGGGAAGGCCTTGGGCACCAGCAGGATCAGTGAGTGACTGGCTATGGGTAATTGAGGGGATCTGAAGGACTCCCCATCTATTGACCTAATACAAGGTCTGAGAGTCTATCTTCAGAATGTGGATCCATTGGTATAAAATCTCCTGGTTAAACCATGAATCTGCTTGGGAGGAAACATGTTTATTCATTGCCATCCCTGGATATCATCTTTTAGAGTGATTAAGCATTGCTTAACCACCAGTGAATGCACAGGGCACAAGGGCTGGGATATAAAGAGAAACAAGAGAGTAATTGGGCAGGCAGATGGTACCCTGGTACATAGAGCACCTGGCCTGGAGTTCAAATGTGACTTCAGACACTTACTAGCCGTGTGATCTTGGCTAAGTCATATTTCTGCTTTGGTTCCTCAGCTATAAAATGAGCAGTAGAAAGCCAGGGCAAATCCCTCTAGTCTCTGCCAAAAAACAAAAACAAAAACAAAATCCCAAATGACATCATAAAGAGTCGGATACAACTGAAACGACCGATCAATAGCAACAACTACAACAAAACCAGCCCTTACCCTCCAGAAGCTTACATTCTAATAGGGGAGGATAATAAATTAATTTCATGAGAGCTACAGTAGAACTCGTTCCTACTCTCCATTAAGGAGGGAGGGAGTGAACTATTCTTTTCCCTGTTGGGGAGAAAGAAGGACCTGAGAAAGGGGAAGAAAGAAGGGTCTGAGAAAAAAGGGCCTGAGAAAGAAGGGACTGTCACTAAAACGTTCTTCTTCCTGTTGCCCTGTGTAATTTTGTATTTACTCCTCATCCAGTATACTTGAGGTCACTCCCCAGTAGAATGCAAACTCCTTGAAGTCAAGAATTGCTTCATTTTTGCCTTTGTCTTCCCTGCTCCCAGCACAGTGTCTGACACTGCATTGAACTGAATTCAGCTGTCATTCCACTTTTTAATTTTTTTAATTTTATTTATTTATTTATTTATTTGCTGAGGCAATTGGGGTTAAGTGACTCGCCCAGGGTCACACAGCTAGGACGTGTTAAGTGTCTGAGGCCAGATTTGAACTCAGATCCTCTTGAATTCAGGACTACTGCTCTATCCACTGCACCACCTAGCTGCCCCCTTCCTCCCACTTTTTTTTTTTTAGAGGGGCACAAGGACTTCCATACTAGCAGATGGGAAGGATGGGGGGCACAGGAACAGCTTTAGGAGCTGATGTGAAAGTGGTCTTCACGCTTCTTCTAGCTACCTGTTGTTTGATATTTCTTCACATCACAATCATTTCTATTTTAAGTAAATTGTTCTCTTTGCTCCAGATGTCAAGTCAAGTGATTTAATAACAATTGGTCCAGGAAGGAGAAAACCACAGGGGGTGGGGTAGGAGGAGGAGGGCTCAGGATCATGAATAGTAATAGATTAAACCTAAACCAAGCTTTGGGAACTTGAAAGTAGTTTAGAGACTGGCTACCTAAGGAAAAAAATTCCCTAACAGTCCAAGTGGATTGCTTCCAGAGGTAATGAGATCCTCGTCATTGGAGGATTTCTAGCAAAAATTGCCGAGTAGCAGATTAGACTTCATGTAATAATAATAACTACCATTTATGTGGTACTTGGAGCTCTGCAGAGCACTCTATATACATGCATTATCTCATTGGATCATTGCAGCAACCTTGTGAGACAGGAACTATTATTATTATTATTTCCATTATGCAGAAAAGGAAACCAAGGCTGAGATCAAGTAGCTTGCTAGAGTCACAGAGCTAGTAAACATCTTAGGCAACATTTGGACTCAGGTCTATCTACCTATAATTAGAGTCATTGGTCCAAATGACTTCCAAAATGAAGGATGAACACCGGACAATAATAAGTAGAGTTATCTGCAAATGAAACACACTTTTTACTAGAGAGGGAGTGAATTTCCCATCCCTGGAAGTCTTCAAGGGAATGTTGGACCAGGATATTATAAAGGGAATGGATTTTGGACTAGATGATTCCTGAATTTCCTAATTATTCAGAAATTATATAATGCTTTGATCCTAGTTCCTTCTAACCCCCTTTCTGCTCCCTTGTCCACTTGAGGGAATAAAGGTGAGGTCTGCTGGAGATTTGTAAGTAGTTCATAGGTATTAGTGGGGAGGATGGGAGAGGCTGTAGTTTAGACTTGATTTTGGAGGGTAAATCCAAAAGCCCAATCCCAAGGGAGAGGTAGGAATCCAACGGTAGGATCTATCCAGTGCTTGGGGGCCAGAAAAAGAGAAGGGCAGGGAAAGCCCCTGAGAAAAGGCGCACCAGTCATTGCTGCCATGATGGTTTGTCCCATGAGCCTTCTTGATTGAAGATAGTCAATTACCGGCCATAGACTGCCACTCAACTTTCTCCAGCCTGCAGATCATTGTCTGAAAATGCTTCAAGGTCAGCCCTGCATGCCCCCCGTCTCTCAGCAGGACTTGTTTGGGTCCCATTTTCCCTCCATCCACTCTATGTGTGGGCTGCCCTGATGATGGGGTTCTGGGACCTGCCTGACCCAGCTGGCCTCAGGCCTCTAGTACAATATGGGAAGAGATCCCTAAGACAGATGCTCAAAGTAAAAAGCCCCCAAAGGGAAGGGCTCTTTCCAGAGACCCTCTCAGTTTTACTTTAGTCAGTCCTAGGAGCTTTTACTTGGTGGCTAGGGGAAGGGGAATAAAAGAAGGGGAAAGAAGGAGAGAGAGAGAGAGAGAGAGAGAGAGAGAGAGAGAGAGAGAGAGAGA
>JAJPUD010000382.1:261143-272850 GCA_023553655.1 Myrmecobius fasciatus | reverse complement strand
ACACACACAGAGACGAAGACACACATAGAGAGGCAGAGAGAGACAGAAAGGGAGATACACACACATATACACATACACAGAGGGAAAGAGAGA
The DNA here is from genome assembly GCA_023553655.1 of Myrmecobius fasciatus. NCBI lineage: Eukaryota > Metazoa > Chordata > Mammalia > Dasyuromorphia > Myrmecobiidae > Myrmecobius > Myrmecobius fasciatus. Next base: position 272,757 of record JAJPUD010000382.1, on the reverse strand, counting down.
AAGAGAGAGACAGACAGACAGACAGACAGACAGAGACAGAGAGACAGAGATAGACAGAGACAGAGAGAGATAGACAGAGACAGACAGACAGACAGACAGATAGACAGAGACAGGGGGGATATACACACATACACACATATACACAGAAGGACAGAGAGAGAGAGAGAGAGAAAGAGAGAGAGAGAAGCATCTTTTCCAGGAGGCTGAGTGAGTGGAGTCACTAACATACAGGTAGAGTAATTTCCTGAGAGGTCATGGATTTCTATGTTAGTGTCTCATTTGCGTTTTTCCAGGCTGTGGGGGTCCAGGAGGTAGGTGGTGGATCTGACCCTGCCTCAGGTTTCTTATCTTGTGGTTTAAGGCTGGAGGCAGGACCAGCCCTCCACAAACCCGGAATTATCCTGGGTGAGGCTCCATCTCAGCCTCCATCTCCCTCCTTTCCTTGTACCCTTCACCCTGTCCCAGGCATGCTTCTTCCCAATGGGGATCAGTTGCAGAATCCATCCTCTTGCCTCCCATCACTTTTCTCTCCTTGTAGTCCAATGCTGCCTCCCCTCTTACCTGGACGATTGCTGGTTTCTCCCCTTATCTTCATTCTCTCCTAGTTATCCTCCAAAAAGCAGCTGCCAGAATGGTTTTCCTACAGCACAAGTCTTTGTCACTCCCTTGCTCAAGATGCCTCAGTAGCTCCCTATCACTTCTGGGATGAAACACAGACTCCTCAGCTTGACATTTAAAGCCTCTCACCACCCCCAGCTTACCCTTCCAAACTGGGTGCTCCCCTCATGGTCTTCAGAAGCAAAAATGACTTTCTTGATCTCCCCTCTATGTGCCTTTGCATCAGCTGTGGCTCCTGCCCGGAATGACCTCCCAGTTCCTTTGTTTTCCAGGTCATCTCCTACAAGAGTCCTTCCCTAAGTTAGCTCTTGCTCACCACTGATGACCTCGTGTTTACGTGTATTTTCTATTTCTCGATATATGTGTGCATCTCTTCCCTTGATAGAATGTTAGATGATTGAGGGTAGGACTGTGATATTTTTGTTTTTGTACCTAGTGCCTAGTACAGTGTTGGGTGCATAGTAGGTGCTTGGGCAGCTAGGTGGGGCCATAATGCATAGAGTGTCTGGCTCATCTTCATGAGTTCAAATCCAGCCTCAAACATTTACTACTTGAGTGAGACCCGGGCAAGTCATTTAACCCTGTTTGCCTCAGTTTCCTCATCTGTAAAATGAGCTGGATAAGGAAATGACCAACCACTGCAGTCTCTTTGCCAACAGAACTCCAAATGGGAATGCAGAGAGTCAGACACAGAGAGAGACCCACAAAGAGACAAAGACACACATAGAGAGGCAGAATGCACAATAGCAATAGGTCAGTGAAATGAATAGAAGCTTAAATGCTTTTTGATTGATCAGTGGACAGATGAAGAGATCTGAATAATAGAATTTAAGGAGAAGAAGAGATCCCAGAAATGAACTAATTCGGACTCTCTTAGTGGAGCAGCACAACGGAGGCGTCTCAAATCTTTTACTTGAAGACATCCAGTGACAGGGGACTCACTCTCTCCTAAGACATTTCCTTCCCCCTCAGGAGAGCTCCAGCTGTTTGAGAGTTTTTCCTTATATTGTAATAGGCTTCTATATATTCGTTCATCTCTTGATTCCGCCCTCTGGGCCAATCAAAACAAGTCTGATTTCTCTTTCACATGACAGCTCTTCAATTACCCAAAGACAGCTGTCATGTAACCCACTCTCCCTCCCCCCTACCCAGGTCCTCTCTTCTGCAGGTTAAACATTCAATTGATCTTGGAGAGAAATGTTCTCCATTCCTCATCTTGCTTGAGCCTTTCTGGATGTCCTATCCCAGGCTTCTCAGGACCCTTAGATGATTTATTCCCATCTTACAGTCAAAATCTTTTCTCAGACAAAGATACGAAGGGACTGGAATCAAGATCAGAACATCTCTGTTGGATGAAGCCAGTGAGGTCGATCCCCAATTTCTATAAATTGGGAAACTGAGGCCCTGAGAAGTAAATGATTTGCCCAAGGCCACACACAGAAAGTTCTCTGCATGTGCTTCTCTGGGTAGCCCTTCGTTTCTTTGCTAAGGACAGAAAATGAATGTCCTTGTTCTATAAGGGAGGACAGAATATGGAGAAATCTGTGACCTCTGCTGCCATCTTGGTCCATCACCTTTCATTGATTGCAACAGCCTGTTCATTGACCTCCCATTCTCAAGTCTCTCCCCAGTCCAATCCATCCTATCTACTGAGGTCAAAGTAACTGTCCTTAAACATGTCTGACCCATGAACTCCCTACTTAACTAACTCCCATGGCTTCCCATTATCTCTCAACTGCAATATCGACTTCTCTGTTGAACTTGTAAAATTCATCACAATCTAGCCCTTACCTCTTTCCAGCCTTGCTGAGTAGTATCACTCCCTCTCTCACTATTCTTTAATCTAGTCAAACTGGCCTCCATTTTCCATCCAGTGCCATCCAACAGGTCACCCCCTCTTTTGGGGAGGTCTTCTCATAAAGTCCCTCTCTTCCTTAGAAGTACATCTCATACACTGCTTCCTGTATGGAGTCCTAGTCTCCCATCTGTGAGTACCGTCCCTCCCAGGCTTCCTCGCATTTAATTACATTGTTTAATATACATTATATATATATTATTGAATTTTTATGTGTATATTTTGTCTCCCTCCATGCACTTCTTGTAAGGATTGAATCATTTTTAATCTTACTAGCCCTCAGAGCCTATCGCAGAGTCTCACATCCAATAAGCAATTAATAACCACTTATTGACTGATTTATCAATTAATAGGAGTCGGGTGGCGGTACAAGAGATACTTGATCAACAGCCATGATAGATAGCTCTTAGCCAAGGAAATGACTGAGAGAGCCCTCCATCCAGTCTCAAGGAGATTCTTAAGCATAAGTGGAACAGTGCCTGGAGTAGGGTCTAAGTAGGGCTGAGGGCTTGCAGATCACCAAGCAGAGACCTTCAGAAGTCAGAGGCAGAGCCATCGAATGAGTCTTTTTTGGCCAAGAGAAGAGCCAGGAGTCAGCTCTGTGGGCTCTGAGTCTGGCTCTGCTGCTGATCCACTTGGGGCTGATAAAAGTCTGTGGGTGATGTGTACCAAACTTAATATACGGGGGCAAAATCCGCTAATGAGTCAGGGCTCTGGCAGATCCGGACTCGGGCTATGGTTCAAAAGCCAGCTCAGGATCACTGTTACGATTCAGGGCTCAGAATGGAGCAGGGATTAGGAGATGATCTCTGATGAGCAATAGGACTCAGGCTGTGGCTGGTGTTAAAGCTCAGGGCCAGGGCCAGGACACACTTTACTGACCAAGAGAACTTTCTCCATACAAGCTCAGCTGATTGAGAACTGATCTTAGGTCTGGCTCACTGGCCCATGCTCAAAGCTCATTGGATCCAATTGGGGTTTCTAGGTTTGTTTGAAGCTCTCCCCTCTGGAGCCCTCTTCTCTCAAGATGGCTAATCTTGGCCACAGATCTTGCCCCTCTCAATGGTTTTATTCTATCCCATATCCCCATTCTTCTGGCGAATCTGGGAGTTTCCTCTTAGAACCATTGGGTCTTGGGTTAGTGGAAATGATGCTTTTGAGATTCTTATCCCAGCTCTCCAGTATAAGCAGAGCATGTACAGGAGAGTGTGACTTGGATTCCCTCACTGCTTTGGCTTTTTCTTACACTTTGGTCTCAGTGATTCCACGTGTGAAATGGGAAGAGCTACCCTGATTACCTTTTTACGTGCAAAAGCTGAGTTAAGGGTCTTGAATTCCCTTGCTCCTCCATCTGGGGAAATAATATCTTGTAAAACCAAGGACATGGGGAAGGACAAGTGAGGAAGGAGGGATTTAGCCGGGGAAAATGGTCTCAGATCTAAGTCAGGTCACGAGCGTGGAGACAGAAATCAGATGGGGTGATGCAGAATGAGGGGCTGGTTTAGATTAAATCAGAGAAATAAGACCGGAGGAGGGAGTGCCATCTTCTCTGCTTTAATAAATTTACAGCTGATGTGCCGGAAGGAGGAATAGATTTTATGGTTTTAAAGGAATAAATAATAATGCAGCAATAAAACAGGTCGGGAAAGTGTGTGTGAGAGGAGGGAGGGAAAATGAAGGTAGGAGAGTATCCAGGAGTTCTCGGGGGGGGGGTCTTACTTTTTCCATTTCTGGGATCCTGTTCCTTGCCTCTGGGGATGGAGGGACAGAAGGTGCCACAGTAGGGAATCTATAGGGAGAAGAATCCTGAAGGCTGATCATTGAAAAAAAAATAAGAAGACAGGGAGAAGGGTGGTCAGTGACAGATATACACTCTATCCTAGACAATGCCTGAAGGCAGCTTCCATGGGCACCAGGATTCTGGCAAGAATCTGCTAATCTCCAATCAAAAATGAACTCAAAAATGCAAATTAAAGCAACTCTGAGATTCTGTCTCACGCCTCCCAGATTGGCTAAGATGACAGAAAAAAAATGATAATTGTTGGAAGGCTTGTGGGAAAACTGGGATGCTAATGCACTGTTGGTGGAATTGTGAACCGATCCAACTATTCTGGAGAGCTATTTGGAACTCTGCCCAAAGAGCTATAAAATTGTGCTGTCTTTGATCCAGCGATATCACTACTGGGTTTGTGTCACAAAGAGATCGTAAAAAAGAAAAAAGACCTCTAAGCACAAAAATATTTGTAGCAGTTCTTTTTTTGTGGTGGTAAAGAACTGGAAATGGAGGGGATACCCATCAATTGGGGAGTCGCCGATCAAGTTGTGCTCTATGAATGTAATGCAATACTATTATGCTATTAGAAGTGATGGGCAGGTGGATTTCAGAAAAGTCTGGAAAGATTTTAACACGAACCGAGGCTGCGTAAAGTGAGCAAAATCAGGAGAACATTGTACACGGTAACAGCAAAAGTGTATTATGGTCCACTGGGATAGATCGGGCTCTTCTCAGTAATACAACCATCCAAGACAATTCCGATAGATTTGTGATAGAAAATGCTACTCACATCCAGAGAATGAACTATGGAGACTGAAGGCAGATCAAAGCACACTATTTTCACTTCTTTTTTTTTTTTTCTCTCTCGTGGTTTTTCTCTTTTGTTCTGATTTTTCTTTCACGACATGACTAACATGGAAATATGTTTAACATAATCGGACATGTATAATCCATATCGGATTGCTGGCTGTTTTGGAGAGGGGAAAAGGAAGAAAATTTTGCAACTCAAATTCTTATAAAATGAATTTTGAAAACTATTTTAACATATAATTGAAAAAAATACTATTAAGTGAAAAAAAAGTGACCATTAGAGAAAAGGCAGAACTGCCTCGTAAGTGGAAAAAGCTCCACTTTGGGAAAGCCAGATCATTGGAACTATGTGGTCAACTACGAAGGTAGCCTCAGGAGCTATGAGAAGGTATGATAGAGGATGAGAAGAATCCTGCTTCCAGCAAGCTTGGAAGGAGAGTAGAATGTTGTGGTGACCTGAAGGGAGTATGGGGCAGCTAGGTAGTGTAGTGAAGAGAGTGCTGGGTCTAGAGTCAGGAAGATCTGAATTCAAATTCAGTTTCAGGCATTTACTAGCTGTATGACTCTGGGCAAGTCACTTAACCCTGTTTGCCTCAGTTTCCTCATCTGTAAAATGGAGAAACAAATGGCAAAACACTCCAGTATCTTTGCCAAGAAAATCCTCAAAAAAGGGACACAAAATGTTAGACGTTACTTAAAATGCCTGAACAACAACAATGAATTTTTGTGACCCCTTTTTGTTTAGACACACACACACACATATACACACATATGTTGTATATATACATCCCATAGTATATTATGTTTGTGTTTCTGGAAGTGACAGAGAGTAGCCAAGAATACACCTCCTACAGCAAAGTTTCCATAACAGAAAAGATGAAAATCTCTCATGATTCTATGAAATGGAGGTGGGAGGTGGGTCAGGCTCAGGTTCAAAGGGGATAGTGAAGATTTTGGGCATCTCTCTGGTGATCAGGAACACTTGAATACATCCATCATTTACCTTCTACAAACTCATCTCCAACCCCCAGCATATACAGGGGGTTTAGCTGCAATGGGATATGGGAGAAAGAACACAGAACTAGCAGGGAAGAGATCTGGGATATAATCCTAGCTTTGGCAAATTACTAGCCTCTGGCTCTCAGTTTCTTTACTTCTGAAATGACACTAACATCTGTTTACTTACCTACATTATTATGAAGATCAAATGAGAAAGGTCTTTGAAAATTGCAAAGTACTTGATGGAAATAAAGTTTTGCCGTTGTAAATAGGGATCGTTTTTCATTTTTGTATTTGTAGAGGTGAACCTAGGTGGAGTGGTGGTTAGAACAATAGGGCTGGTGTCAGGGAGATTTGGGTTCAAATTCAGCCTTTGACACTTACTAGCTGTGTGACCCTGGCTAAGTCACTTAATCTCTGTCTGTCCCAGTTGTCCCCCAACTGTAAAACGGGGATAATAACATCTCCTTCAAAGGGTTGTTGTAAGGATCAAATGAAGTTATATATTAGCATTGTTCCTGGCACATAGTAGGTTAATGTGCTTAATAATAATATGATTATATATAATTAATAATAATAATAATAATAATAAATGATTGCTCCTTGATTGATTAACATTGAATCTCAGGGCAGAAAAGTATCTCAGATATCTTTGTTCCCCCACCCCAACTCCCCTTCAATCTCTTTACTTTGTAGATGAGGAAACCAAAGCACACAGAGAAGTGACTTCCCTAAGCTCACACAGCAAGTTAAAGACTGAAACCTGGGTTTTTTGACTTCCACTTCCAAATTTTCAATTATTTTTATTTTCCTCTAAAAAAATTTACAAGTGCTTTATTTTAAAAAGTTTTATTAATATTTTTTAAAAAATCACTTTCTTTTCTCTGAATCATGACACAGAGTTCATCTCATTACTTGAAAAGTGCCAGGGTTATCTAGGCAATGGGGATGAGGCTGTGGAGAGTTAGTCACTTATGTAATTATGGGATTCTGGGGAAAATGCCAGCTTTGCAGCCTCTCCTATAGCACGTGGCTTCATGTAAACGCAGCATTTTGTGAAGTCGGAGAGCTGCCTTAAGGAGAATCCTGATAAAGTATGATGTTCTGGACTTTATTATTTTTCAAGTCACTTACGTATTACCTCAGTTTATTTCCACAGTGACTCCCATTAATTCATCCAGACAAGGGTTATTCTCTCCATTTGACAGAGAAGGAAAATTGAGGCTTGAGGACCAAGATCATGGGCTTCTAAGTGATAGAGTTGAGAGTAAGACCCTTCTTCTAGCCCTTGCATTAAGAAGTACTTATTCTTACAACAACTCATCAGAGCAGAGTGAAATCTAGAACAGAGAACATGGAATATCAGAGTTCTGAGGGGATCTTGGACTTTGAAGATGATTTAGTCTAGGGATTCTTCACCTCTTTTTTGTATCCTGGACCGTGATGACAGTCTGGAAAACCTGGGGATCCCTCTTTAGAATCACATTTGCAATTATTTAAAATAAAATCTTATGCATGGAAATGCATATAGTAAAAAAGTACAAAGGAATTAATAGGGAAACTAATTATAGTGAAATGTAATTTAATGATATTGAAACCAATTATATCAAAAATTAAAAAGAAAAAAAAAAACCTCCCACAAATTCACAGATTACAGTTTAAGAATTCCTGATTTGAATTCCTTCATTTTACAGATGGGGAAATTGAGGCTTAGACACATCTGTGCAAACATTTAAATAAGACTTAACAGGCAGCTCATTTGACTTTCCCAGAAAATCCCATGAGATAGATATTATATATATTATTGGCTCTATTTTACAGATTGGAAAACTGAGACCTAGAAGATTTAAATGACTTGTCTAGGATGATATGGTAAATAATAGAGACAGGAATTGAACCTGTCTTTCCTCAAAGTCCAGTGTTGTTGTTTTTTTTCCTTTTATACCAATTACTTTGACTCTTGAATAGAAATGGAGTTTGTTTCTTTGTAGCAATAATCAGTAAATTTTTATTGACTGTTATACTAAAAGACTTCCAGCAGTGGGAAATTCACTACCTTGAGAAGTAGCAAAGCATGATGAAAAAAATCACTGGATTTATTTGGAATTAGGATAAACTAGGGACCATAACCCACCTTTGAGGCTGATTTACTGTAACTTTGGGCAAATTTTTCTTACTTCTATGAAGTTGTTTCCCCCTCTGTAAAATGGGGATCATAATATTTGTGATTACTTGGGGATTGTATGGATGAGTGTTGTAAGGATCAGACGAGGTAATATATGTAAATTACCTTATAACGCTTAAAGTTAATATCAGCTAATATTATTGCCTCATTGCTCCTGGTTTTATCCTCTGAGGTTAAGCAGAACAAGTCTAAACCGTGGGCCAGAAGATGCTTGAAAGTCTTATTTCTGTGATATTTGGGGTTTTTCAACAGTCCTATGAGGGGGGCAGCTAGATGGCACAGTTGGATAAATCACTGGTGCTAGAGTCAGGAGGACCTGAATTTAAATCCAGCCTCAGACACTTAACACTTACCAGCTGTGTGATCCTGTGCAAGTCACTCAACCCCAATTGCCTCACCAAAAAACCCCTAAACAAACAAACAATCCCATAATCCCATGATGTAGAGAATTAAAATATTATCATTTTATAGATGAAGAAGCAATGGGACATATTGGAAAGGGGACTAAATTTGGAGCCAGGGCACCTGAGTTCAAATTTGTTTTCTTTCTCTTACTATCTGTGTGATCTTAAGAAAATCCCTTAGGTTATTGAGTATTTTTTTTTCCCGTTTTCAAAATTGGAGATGTTGAACTGAAGTGACTTGCCCAGGATAACATAGCTAGCACCCATCTGAGGCAGGATTCAAATCTAGTTCTCATTCCCAAGTCAGTGGCTTCTCTCTTAGGACAATGCCTCTCTATACAACCAGAGATGCTTTAAAAAATCTTTAAAAAAATTTGTACACATCTTTCATTTCTGTCTGTATTCTCTTTCTTCTGTCTTATCTAGGTAATCATTGTTTGTAGCGAGGATTTATTTTTTGAAAGGTTTTAAAAGATTTTTTAAAATAATAGCTGTTTATTTTCAAAATATATGCAAAGATGGTTTTCGACATTCATCCTTGCAAAACCTTGTGTTCCAAATCATTCTCCCTCCCTTCCTCCCCCCACCTTTCCCCTAGACAGCAAGCAATTTAATATAGGTCAAACCTGTGCAATTCTTCTAAACATATTTCCACATTTATCATGCTGAACAAGAAAAATCAGATCAAAAAGGAAAAAAAATGAGAAAGAAAACAAAAAGCAAGCAAACAAGAACAACAACAAAAAGAAGTGAAAATACTATGTTGTGATTCACATTCAGTTCCCATATTCCTCTCTCTGGTTGCAGATGGCTCTCTCCATCAGAAGTCCATTGAAATTGGCCCAGATCAGGGGCAGCTAGATGGCACAGTGGATAGAACCCCAGCTCTAAAGTCAGGAGGACCTGAGTTCAAATCTGACCTCAGATACTTCCTAGCGGTGTGACCCTGGGCAAGTCACTTAACCCCAATTCCCTCAGCAAAAAAGCCAAAAAAAAAAAAAAGTAAAAAAAAAATTGGTCTGGATCACCTCATTATTGAAGAGAGCCACATCCATCAGAATTGATCATTGTATAATTTTGTTGTTGCCATGTATAATGATCTCCTGGTTCTGCTCGTTTCACTCAGCATCAGTTCATGCAAGTCTGTCCAGGCCTCTCTGAAATCACCTTGCTGGTCATTTCTTACAGAACAATAATATTCCATAACATTCATATACCATAATTTATTCAGCCATTCTCCAATTGATGGGCATCCATTCAGTTTCCAGTTTCTAGCCACTACCAAAAGAGCTGCCACAAACATCCTTTTCCCTTTTTTATGACCTACACACCCCTAACAAGCGTTCCTCCCCTTCACCATCTCCCATCCCCTTGCTAAAAGAGGGAGCCACGTGTATTTCCCACCTGTTCTCTGAGACTTGATGACTCCTGTCTCGTGCCCCTGTAATTCTGTCCTTTCCCCAGGACATCCAACAAAAAGGAAAGAGTTCCACGCATGGGCATTGGGACAGGGGTTATTCAGACAGTCATATGCCTATAGTTTCTATCTCAGTGGATACATCAATCACCTTCTCTGGGTTCCTCGCCAGCATGAGATTGTCTCTGTCCTTCCTAAAGTGTGACACCTGATGTATAATACGACCCTCTAAAAGTAGAGTTGTGGCAGCGGACAGAGCTCTAATCATTGGACCCGATTTCGAATCTTAGGTCTGTTCTTTGTGACCCGGGTCACCCTGAGATCAAATCCTGTCTCAGATACTTAGCTGGATGGTTCTGGGCAATCCACTTCTCTCTCTGGGCCCATTTCCTGTTCTGTAAAATGAAGTGGATGGACTTGAGGAGCTCTAACTGAAGTCCTTTCAGTTTTAAATCCATGATCCTGAGGCTTCTTTTTGGGGGCCTCAGTCTCTCCATCTGCAGATGACTGGTTCCCTTCTAGTTGTTAATCTAATGGCCAGGGCAGAGGATGGGGCAATCTCAGCAGTTCTGCACCTGGGGCTTTTGTCAAGGCCCCCTCAGGCTGCTTGTCTTGGGACTGAAAAGGAGACTTAGAATTTACCTGCTTCCACCAGCCCCCTCTCTGATCTGGAGGAAATCTGGTCTCCTCTCCTACCCTCTCCCACTCTCTCCCTCCCTCCTCCCTCCCTCTCCTTCCTTCTCCCTCCCTCTCCCACTGTCTTCTTCCCCCTCCCACCCTCTTCCTCCCTCTCCCTCCCTTTCCCACCCCTCCCTCTCTCTCCCCCCCTTTCCTTCCTTCTCCCACCTTCTCCTTCCCTCTCCCTCCCTCTCCCACCTTCTCCCTCTCCCTCTCTCCCTTCTCCTTTCCCCTCCCACTTCTCCTTCCCTCTCCTTCCTCCAGCCTCAGCCTGTTTATCTGATTTCCAATTAAAGGCAGTCCCCAGAAGGGGAGGGAGAGAATCTATCAGCCCTAATCATCATGCAAACACCGGAGGGCTCGCCTGTCAGTCTGTCTCGGTCCTTAATTGCTGCTCTGGGTTAGAAGCTGAGGGATTATTCCTTGATTTGGGTGGGGTGGGGTGAGGAAGAGGGAGGTGGTGGGAGAGAAATCACCCATCTCCACTAAATATGCATCAGGCCTTGTAGGGGCTGGGAGAGGCTGGAAGGGGGAGACCTCAGGGCAGTCAGCTGGCACTCACTTGGGGGAGGAGGGAAGAAGGGATCCCCCAAGCTGCAGCTCAGCCTGACTGCTGGCTGCTGTTGGCTCCCTGCTCCTTTCCTTGGGAGGCTGCCCGCCCCAGCCCTGAGCTCTCTGATGCCTGGAGGGGGCAAGGAACCAGAAGCTAGGACTCTGAGGGACTCCATGAGATCACTGAATGCAAGATAAGATAGTCTTGGATTCACGCTTCACAGAGTGTTCAAGTGGGGAGTAACCTTAGGGATGTTTTACTCATTTTAAAGACAGATATATGGGAGCCAAAGCCCACAGAAATGCTAAAATCCTCCAGGAA
>JAJPUD010000382.1:250359-261133 GCA_023553655.1 Myrmecobius fasciatus | reverse complement strand
GGGAAGAGCTAACATCTCCCAGAAGTCCAAGGGAAGGGCTAAAATCCCCCAGGAAGCCCAAGGGGAGGGCTAACATCTCCCAGGAAGCCCAAGGGGAGGGCTAACATCTCCCAGGAAGCCCAAGGGGAGGGCTAACATCTCCCAGGAAGCCCAAGGGGAGGGCTAACATCTCCTAGGAAGTCCACAGAAATGCTAAAATCCTCCAGGAAATCCAAGGGAAGAGCTAAAATCCTCCAGAAAGTCCAAGGGAAGAGCTAAAATCCCCCAGGAAGTCCAAGGGGAGAGCTAAAATCTCCCAGGAAGCCCAAGAGAAGAGCCAAAATCTCCCAGGAAGTCCAAGGGAAGAGCTAAAAATCCTCCAGGAAGTCCAAGGGAAGAGCTAAAATCTCCCAGGAAGTCCAAGGGAAGAGCCAGGACTAAACTTCTCCTGACTTCTGAGGACTGAAAGCACTTTGGGGAGGTCACTTTTGCCTGTAAGTGGGACCAGTTCCACACCTGGTCCTTCTGAGGGTTTGCAAATCGGAGTCTGTGTTGGTTCCTGTCTCCTTTTTGCTAGTTGAGAGTATCCTAAGCAAGGCAGCAAGGTGTAAGGGATCTCGGAGGCTGTCTCCCTCATATTACACAGGGGGAAACTGAGGCCTGGAGATGTTGAGTGATTTGTTCAAAGCACTCCAGAAATAAATATCAACATAGGGATTTAGTTGGCTGGTAGCCAGTTGGCGCCATAGTGTACAGATCACCAGGCTGGGAGTCAGGAAGACTCATCCTCAAATCGGACCTCAGATACTTCTTGTCTGTGTGACCCTGGGCAAATCACTTTACCCTGTTTGCCTCAGTTTCTGTAAAATGAGCTGGAAAAAGGAAATGGCAAAGCACTCCAGTATCTCGTCAAGAAAACCCCAGATGGGACCACTCAGAGTCGGACATGACTGAGAAACAACTTAACCACAGTAAATCTCTGATTGTAGAATCTTCCCCCTTTCCAGTGAGACCAAACCATTAGTAACCAAGTCACCCTTTTAAGAGCAAGGGGGAATCATAGGATTTACAGATGAAAGGGATTTAAGGATTATCTTGCCCAAGCACATCATTTGACCGAAGAAGAAACTGAAGCTCATAGAAAGAATATGGTTTGTCCAGAGTCTTAAGATAGTAAATGGCACAGCTGAGAATTAAATCCAAGCCTTCTTACTCCCAACACACCACTCTTTCTAGTTACCTCATTAAAAGGGTGCCATATTCCGAGGATGGATTGAGACTTGTCTGCTCGAACCTGTTGCCATTTTGAATCCTGATTTAAAATTTTAAAAATTGTCAAATATTTTTAGGTGCCTACTATGTGCCAGCAGGCATTGTGCTTAATGCTTTATAAAGTGTATCTAATTTTATCTTCACAACAGCCTTGGAAGATAGGTGATATTTTAATTTTTTTTAATTAAAGCTTTTAAAAAATTTTTACAGCCTATGCATGGATAATTTTTCAATATTGACCCTTGCAAAACCTTGTATTCCAAATTTTCCCCCTCTCCCCATTCCCTCCCCTAGATGGCAAGTAATATATGTTAAACATGTGCAATTCTTCTATATGTATTTCCACAAATATCATGCTGCACAAGAAAAATCAGATCAAAAAGGGAAAAAAATGAGAAAGAAAACAAAATGCAAACAGACAACAACAGAAAGAGTGAGACCAAAAATACTACATTGTGGTCCATACAGTTCCTACAGTCTTCTCTCTAGGTGTAGATGGCTCTCTTCATCACAAGACGATTGGATCTGGCCACAATCAAGGGATATTGTTATTATCCCCATTTTATAGATGGAGAAACTGAGGCACACAGTTAAGTGACTTACTTAGGGATCACAGAGCAAAGGAATGTGAGGCCAGATTTATGTCCAGTTCTTGTCTCTAAGTCCAAAACCCTTTTCCCTGTTGACAATCGCCATCTGTCAGCCAACCCAGAATGTGTCATGTGTCCGGTCTTATGCTAGGTGAGATGGGAGACAGCGAGAGATGAGGATAGACAGAAATAAGTAGGCAGAGACAGACAGAAGTGGGCACACTTGGAGGGATGTAGACAGGGAGGAGAGAGAATTGGGGGCCCACAGATGGGAGGTATAATAGTGGGAGGTATAATAGTGGTGGGCACACATAGGCGAGCCCAGATGGTCAGATTGGCAGACATGGTGGCCATAGAGAAGAATAGGAGCAGACTTTCCGCTTTTTGGAATGAGGAGGGGGAATTCTAAGAATGATGATTCTCTTCACAGGAAAATAAGCTTGTTTTCGAAAGTGCGGTGTGATTGGTAAAGGTACCAGTTGGGGGAGATACAATGACTTGTTCAAGGTCACTTGGTTCTTAATTCCTGGAATTGAACCTAAACCACTTAATTTCTCTGAGCCTCAGTTTACCCATCTCTAAAATGATACACAGTGTTGGACTCAACAGCTTCTGGAATTAAATGGATGATTCTATGAGTCAGAGAACTGAGGTTCCAACCTGATTTCTGACATGTGTAGTTACATAAAACGTACGTGCTCATTTGTGTTTTGCATGAAATGAGTGCATCATGGGGGTAAACAGATGGGTGAGTGAGTGTGAGTTGTATTGTGGATGTGCAAGGTCTTGAGAAAGAACCCCGAATGGGGGGCAGAACCCCTGAGTTCTCTGCCGCTGGCGTGCTGTGTGACATTGGGCAAATCCCGCTACCTCTATGAATTTTGATTTTGGGGGTCGGGCGAACGGAGATAATAAGCCTGTCTCTCTTACTTCACAATCGTGTTGTGAGGTTAAAGGAAAGAACAGATGTGGAAGCACCTTGAAAACGATCAAGTTTAAGAGCTTCTGTACATAGAAGGCTGGGGAGGATGTGATGATGCTTGTGATGGGGGTGATGGGAAAGGAGAGTGAGATGGAGGAGCTCTTGGGGAGGGTGAGGGGAGGAGGAAGAAGGGGATGGGGGAGGGGAAACTCCTGAAGTTCTAGGTTAAATTCAACATCAAAGCTGGGAGCTCTGAGAGCTGCCTCTGCTCAAAGTCTGCATGCAGTTCCCTCCCTGGGAGAGACAGATTGTCACTTTGATGAAGAGATTCTGAGCTGTGAGAAGGAGGGGGCTATGGATGCTGGTGGGGGATGGGAAGTGGTAAGGGGAGATGGTTTTTTCATCAGTTCTCCACTCTTTGGTCGACCTGAGAATGCTGAGCAAATTAGGGGAGAATATTCCCATGAAGGCTTGGGTTTTAAAGAAATAATAATAATAAAAAGATGGAAATGGGAAGGGGAATGGGAGAGCTCTTACTGAAATGGTAGAGCAAACTGGTAAGAGAAAAAAGCCTGGTGAACCTTGGGATGCATTAGAAAGGTCGCTGAGTGCTTGGGATTGGAAGGGACCTTGGGAATCCCATCACCCAAACCCTTTCTCATTTACATTATTCCTTCATTTTTTTTTTTCCACCTGCCTCAACACAGGATGATGGAATATTAGAGCCAGAAATAATGAGAGCTCATCTAGACCAGCTTCCTCATTTTCTGAGGTTTGGGGGAAATACAATGACTTGCCCAGGAGCACTTGGCTCTTAAATGTCAGTCCTGGAATTGAGCTTAAATCGCTTAATTTCTCTGAGCCTCAGTTACCCATTTATAAAATGGTACAACTACCTGAGTAATCAGGGGCAAGTCATTTATATTTCTTGGGCTTGTGTTTCCTTACGATGAAGACATTAGACCAGCTAGCCTTAGAGGTTCCTTCTCGTTCTAGAGCTATGATCCTATATAACCTGGAAGAGTCCTTAGAAGGCACTGAGTCCAGATCTGGAGCTGCAAAAGATCCAAGAAGGGATTTGACCAGATTTAAGGCTGTTTGAATACCAGAGCTTCCTGGCTTCCAGTTCATGGCTCTTTCCACTGAGCCACCTACCAGTTTGTTTGGGAAGAAAAAGACTCTCCCAAAAGAAAGCATACAAAGGATTCTGGGTTAAGTTATGAAAGTGATTTTGAAAAACTCCATTTAGATTGCCTCCTTGAAGTCCTGGAGTGTGGACAGCTCACTCCTTGTTGCTACCTCTTTTATTAGGAAAGTAATCTTGGAAAGAGTAGCTAGGTAATACAGTGGATCAAGTGCTGGACCTAGATCCAGGGAGCCTAATCTTGAAATCTGGCCTCAGATACTATGTAACCCTGTTTGCCTCAGTTTCCTCACCTGTAAAATGAGCTAGAGATAGCAAGTTCCTTCAGTATCTTTGCCAAGAAATAAGGTCATGACTGAACTATCTCTTTGGAAGATTAGCACTAGGGTGGTGCATTAGAAAGAGCTCTCATTGTGAGTCAGATGATCTGATCACTTGACCACTCACTACGTCCTTACTTTGGTCAAGGAATTCTGCCCCTACAGCCTCAGTTTCCAGAGAAACAAAATCAGGGGAGTAAAGAACTTGGGAGGAAAAGATTAAGGGAAAACATGAGAGGGGAATGAATGCTAGATGGGGAAACAAAGTGGGAGCAAAAACCAGAGACAAATGTAAAGTCTTACATTTGGGTTCAAAAAGCAACTTCCCACAAGATGAGAAATGACGTGTGGGGAAATATTCCATCAACCAAACAGTTATCTCCAATGTTCCAAGATTTGTGCTGGGGGGAAGAAAGAAAGAAAAAAAAAAGTTCAACAGTTACTGCTCTCAAGGGATCATAAAATTCTAAAGGATAGCTAGATCTGAGGGTTTCAGTGGATTGGAAGTTCAATACACCTCAAATGACAGAGAAATTCTGGACCAGGCCGGATATAAGGCTGTATTAAGAGACGCGGTACATTCAGAACTAGGGAGGTGATGGTCAGTGTCTCCTCTGCCCAGGTCAGAGCAACTCCACCAATCAGCCAATAAATATTTATTATAAATGTTCTTATTAAATGACATTGTGCTAAGATTAGGGATATACAGAAAGGCAAAGGCAGTCCCTGCCCTCAAGGAGCTTACAATTTAAGGAGAGTAGAGAACACAGGAAAGGAAGCTGGAGAGCTATTGGGAGAGGGAAAGGTATCTACCTGGGATTAAGGGCATAATGAAGGGAGCAAATGAGTGGGAAATGGTTGACCTGGGTGCCCTTCTTAAATGGAAGTTCTTAGTGAATTCTTCCAGTGAGAGGGAGAAAGGAGCTCTGGGAGCAGAGAGTATGGGATGAGGATATGAGGGAGAAGTCCAGATGGTGCAGTTAAATGAAAAATGAGTGACACTGAAGGCTTGTCTTCTGGGGGCCACAATTCTGTAAGGACACTGATGTACTGGAGTGCATCCACAGGGGGGAACCAGGATCTTGAAGTACCCCAAGTTCATACCACATGAGGATCAAATAAAAGACATGGGGAACTTGAGCCTGGGGAAGAGAAGATCTGAGGATTGTCATTCAGTATTTAAAGAACTGGGATTAGACCTGCTGTGTCCTGCTTGGGTTGGGCAGGTCCTTGTGAGATTTAGTAGAGAACTGACAGTATAAATCTTTTTTTTTTAATTTTTAAAGCTTTTTATTTTCAAAATATATGCATAGTTTTCAACACATCCTTATAAAACCTTGTGTTTTTTGTTTTCCCTCTCTTCCCCAGACCTCCTCCCTTAAATGGCAAATAATCCAATGTAGGTTAAATATGTGCAATTCTTCTATACGTATTTCCATACTTATCATGCTGCCCAAGAAAAATCAAATCAAAAAGGAAAAAAAAAATGAGAAAGAAAACGAAATGCAACAAACAACGACAAAGAGTGAAAATGCTCTGTTGTGATCTACATTCAGTTCCTCTTGGTGCAGATGGCTCTCTCCATCACAAGACCATGGAACTGGCCTGAATCACCTCACTGTTGAAAAAAGCCAAGTCCGTCAAAATTGATCACCATATGATCTTGTTGTTGCCATGTGCAATGATCTCCTGGTTCTACTCACTTCACTTGGCCTCTGAACTCACATCTTCTTGATTCCAAGTCCAATACTCTATGAATTATACCATCTAGATGCCCTAAAGCTAGTTAACTTCCTGCTCGAGATGATTTCCAGAGATTCTATATCCTGTAATCAAATGGTCTGTCTCCTCTCCAACTCTCGTCCAACTCTCTGTGTCCTAGAAGAATCCCTCTGTCCAAGGTCACCTGGATTTGGGCTCTGGGCCCCCAGCAGTGTGGTTTCTCCCCACTGCCTACCACTGAAAAATAGGAACTTAGAGGCAAGATTTATTTCAGATAAACAATGCGATTTCAGCAACAGTCTCTTACCCAGAACTGGGAAAGGCAAGAGCCCAAAGGCCCTCTGTCTCCCTAGGACAGCCAGACTTAAGTGGATGTAAGTGGTACCCTGGGCAGACTCAGGGAGGAGCTCCCTCCCGGGTTAGCAGGACATAGGGAAGCCGAGCACTTGCAGGGGAATAGATGGCAGTCAGGGGAGCCTTGGAACACCCCCTCCCTTGCAATTCATGCATCAGCCAAATGGCACGTATATTAAAGCGACTAGGACAGGCGCTATTGATGGAGCTCTGTTTTCAGGAATCCCAGGTGTGGCCACCTGGAGGCCCGTGCAGCAGAGAGGGATGATAAAAGGATATGAGTGTTTGAAAAGACACCGAGGACTGGCCATAAATTCTAATAATCCATATTTCTCACAAGGAATAGCTATTGACTCGAAAACAAAGAAGCCGGCGTCATAATGTAACAAGCATCAGGTGGGAGTAAGAGCAACTGGAATTCAATTTGCTCTCACCATAGATCAACGGGCCGTGGAAGGGGTGAGCAGGGATGCTGAGAACGCTGCATCTCGCTCACTCAGTGGCTGGGTGGAGTGGGGAGGGAACAGCATAAGCTAGTGAGAGCCTGACCCCTGACTTCTGCCCCCCCCCGCTTGCTAATGAAAAGTGGGGCAGAGAGGACCAGATGGAAGACCAGCCACATGGCCCCCTGAACTCCAAAGAGAAGGGGGACTGAAAGGGCATCCAAAAAGCCCCAACCTGACAGCCCATTCCATCCTTTCTGGGACTCTCTGTTCTAGGCAAATGGGAGTCACACAAACAGGCAGGGAAGACCCAGGAAGCAGATTGGGGACAACATTAGGGTCACCAGTTTTTACTCCTATGATATTCTCATTTAAAAAGGTGTAGAAAGCTAAAAGTACTCAGAAAACCAGAAACTCCAAAGTGGAAAGGCTCTCAGCAAACATTTATATAGAGCTTGAAGATTTACAAAGAGCTTTCTTCATTTGATCTCTCCCAACTTTTTTGGTTCGATGATATCATTATCTCCATTTTAGAGATGGGGAGACTGAGGCTGAGAGAGATCAAGTCACACAGCTAGCAAGTTCTGTGAGGCAGAATTTGAACTTAGATCTTCATGACACTCCATCTGCTATGCCAGTAATCTCTTCTGCTACATTCCCAAAAGGCTCTTCTGAAAGAGTTCCAGTGATGGGGAGCTCACTACCATCGTAATCATCATCATCTCTGATTTATCACCTGTGTGACTAGTCAGGTTATTTAAACTTCTTGTCCCCGTGTTTCCCTGGGAGGAAGAGATTAGAGTGCCTAGCCTCTCCTCTCCTCTGGTCATCAGGAAGATCTTTTTCTTTCTCCTGACGAGTCAAAGCTGCTTCTCTGTAATCTTAGTTTCCTAGCATTTAGGGCTGGAAGGGACCCAGAAGGGATCCAGGAAGGAGACCCAGGAGGTCTCCCAGTAGGAAAGTGTTGAATTCAGAGTCGGAGAACTTGACCTTGAATTGGATTGCCCCGTCATCTGTGTCCTGTCTAGCCTTTGGATTCTTCTGCTTAAAAGGAAGGGATCAGACAAGATGGTTCTTTGATTGGCATTAGTTGTTGTCCTGTCTCCTCTCGCTCACTCCACTGCAAGGTTTAAGGGGGTTTAAAGTCCCTAACCAGACTTTAAACTCCTCAGAAAGATTGGGGAACCCTAGCTCCATAAGGCTGTCCACAGCACTGACAGACATGTGTCTTTTAAAAAAAAATCCAATCTTTTTTTTTAGAGATCATTTTGGGGGCTGGCAGAACTCGTGTGCCCATCAATCTCTGGGCATGACTCAGTGCCTTGAGGAAACACATGCAGAGGCTGCCAACAAGGCCTCCTGCCTCCATTTCTGGAGAACCAAACAAGCAAATGAATCGAGGGAAGGAGAGCACCTGAAAGCTTGGACTTGAATCCGAACCACAAGACCCTGCAGCGTCCCTGTAGCTGGTCACCTGGACGAATCTGGGGGAAATCACTTTCCTTTCTCTGCTCTGCAATTTCCTCATCTGGCAAATGAAGGGCTTGGAGTGGCTGGTCTTTAAGCTGCCAGTTAGTTCACATATTATGTTCTGAAGTCCCAAGCCGTTCTCACCTCTGTGTTCCAAGTACCGATGTTTTCTTCCAGCTCGACAAGCTCGGTTCTCAGGTCCTTTCCAGTTCTGACATTCTGCGTTCTTCACTCTAAGACCCAAGTTTCTATTTCCATCTAAATTCGTTGCTCTGTGTTTCCTTTGGCTGGGGTGTTTGGGCTTGTTCAGGGAGGACCAGCTGCTCCGGTGGGAGGGCTGCTGAGCCCATTTCAGAGCTACCGTTGATTTCCACCTGCCACCCAGTTCTCACCTGTGACTCACCTGGGCCCATCAACCAAGTCTGCCGAGGCCATGGCCCAGGTCTACTCAAAGAATGTGACGATTTTCCCGGGTAGAATGGGTGGATGAGAGCAATGGTCATAAAGGTGGCGGAAGCAGGCACTATGGAGCACTTAGAGCTTGGTTAGACATTAAAGATCCCAAGGTCACCCACTGCCTCCCAGACCATCATGGGTCACCTTGACTTTTGAACTGCCACTGGAAGAGAGAGCGAAACTTTTCTGCAACTGGCTCACTTAAGTCCAATTCACTCGCAAGGAAAGACATCATCTTGTGACATCATCAGGCTTCTTGGAAAACTTCTGAGCTCTAAAATTGAGTTCTAAGGCTGCCGACATCTCTGACATCCCAAGTTTTCCGTTCCAAGGATCCTCTCAGCTCGGCTCTTCTCTGATTCGCCAATTCTCTGATTCCGCCTCCACTGGTGACATCGTACCAGCTGTTCCTGAAACTGAAAAATAAAAGTTCTTGGGATTTCAGCCCCCATCCCTTCTTTAAATGATTTGACGTTTTATTTCCCCCCATCAAACTCTCTCTTCCCTGCTAATGGCAGAATAATAAAAAAATTATCCAGCCCAACATGTGAGTGAAAGCCTGAAACAAGAGCCCCCAAGGGGGAAGGAAGGGGAGGGAGAAAAGGTTATTATGAATGTGTCAGCCTTGTTTATAGCCCTTTATCAGCGAGAAAGAGCCAGGGAGAGGGAGAGCCCTGCCGTTAGCTTGCAGTTAAAAACGGTTTGGCAGCTTTGCTGGGGAATGTAAATAATTTTTATATTCAGATTGCATTTATATTTTAAAAAATATACACACATCAGCCCCGATGCTGAACTGGGAAGAGCTTGCTGGAGTAGGTTTGCCTTTTGGCGGTCCTTAATTGGACCATGTATGGTAATTAGGGCTTCCTTGAGCAATATTTACCGATAGAGCCTTTCGCCAGGGAGCAAGGAAAGAAAGCCTGGTGCATCTCGGTTTTCACCGAACCATCGGCGGCGGCGGCAAGAAGCATTCACCGGCCCAGTCGGCCTGCCAGCTCCCTGGCTCGCTGGAGGGCTAATCTAATGGAGCGGCATCCAGGAATTGGGCTGTTCGTCATTTTCTCCCCAGCTGAGACCCAGCACTCCTGGAGACATGCACGTACACGCACACGGACGCACACATGCTGTTTGCCCAGGCTGGGCGGCTGCTGCCCTGGCCCAGAGAGGGGCTGAGCTTTTGATTTACTCCATTAACTCGGATACTTGGAGGAAGGCAGGTGGGGAGGGCCTCCTGGGTGGGTGGAAGAGCCTGAGAAGGGCACTGGAATGATGCTGGTCTAGAGAGTAGGGTATCGTGAGGAGACAGGCTGATGGGAGGGTAGGATGCTCTAGGTGTCTTGGGATAGTCCCTGAAACCAGGCATGGCTTTCATAGTAATACTCCTGCTTCTGGCTGCCACTTCCAGGGGGCATCCTGAGATGGATCTTGGATCATTGAGCCCAGGGTTAGAAGGGATCTTTAAGGTCTACAGAGAGAGAGAGAGATCCAAGCTCTGCTGTAGTCTCCATGGAGGGGGAGCTAACCCAGGGAATGGCCTTCCTGGCACAATGAGCAGCCATGATAATTTCAATGGGCAGTTTGTTCTGAAGGTCTGCAAAGTACTTTGTAGTCATTTGAGTCTTACAAGAGCGCCAAGAGGCAAGCCATTATGGGAATTATTAGCTGGACTTTAAGGATGAGGAAATGGAGAGAGAGAGAGAGACAGAGAGACAGAGACAGAGACAGAGAGAGACAGAGAGACAGAGAGAGAGAGACACAGAGAGAGAGACAGAGAGAGAGACAGAGAGAGACAGAGAGAGAGAAAGAAACACAGAGAGAGACAGAGACAGAGAGAGATAGAGAGAAGGAGAGAGAGAAAAAGAGACACACAGAGAGAGACAGAGAGAGAGAAGGAGAGAGAAAGAGAGAGAGAAAGAAACACACAGAGAGAGAGAGACAGAGACAGAGACAGAGAGAAGGAGAGAGAGAGACAGAGAGATAGAGACAGAGAGAGAGACAGAGAGACAGAGACAGAGAGAGAGACAGAGAGACAGAGACAGAGAGACACAGAGAGAAAGAGACAGAGAAAAAAAGAGACAGAGAAAGAAACAGAGAGAGATAGA
>JAJPUD010000382.1:227591-250349 GCA_023553655.1 Myrmecobius fasciatus | reverse complement strand
AGAGAGACAGAGACAGAGAGAGACAGACAGAGAGACAGAGACAGAGAGACAGACAGAGACAGAGAGACAGAGACAGAGAGAGAGACACAGAAAGAGAGAGAGAAAAAGAGACAGAGAAAGAAACAGAGAGAGAGAGAAAGAAAGAGAGAGAGAGAGAGAGAAAAAGAGACAGAGAGACAGAGAGAGAGACAGAGAGAGAGAAGGAGAGAGAGAGAGAGAGAGAGAGAGAGAGAGAGAGAGAGAGAGACGGAGAAAGAAACAGAGAGAGAGAGAGGGAAAGAGAGAGAGAGAGAGAGGAGAGAGAGAGAGAAAGAGACAGAGAGAGACAGAGAGAGAGGAAGAGAGAGGAAGAGAGAGGAAGAGAGAGGGAGAGAGAAGGAGAGAGAGAGAAAGAGAGAGAGAGAGGCACCAAGTGATTTCCCTAAGGCCACAGGGCTTTATTGAGGGCCTCGTTTGGGCCCAGCCCTTCCTAACTCTGAATAGCACTCTGACCAATACAGCAGGGGGCTGAGGGGAGGGGACAGGGAAACAACCTCATTAACATTTTTCATAGAATTTCAGATTTTCCTGAGCTGGGAGAGTCCTCGGACCAATTTGTGTCTGAATTAGCAGAGGCAGATCTAGCATAGGGTAGCTAAGGTGCGCCCCAATGCTGATATCCTAAAAGGTAAGATGCCTGCCCCTGCCAAAGTGCTGGCTACTCTTGGCTTCTTCTTGACATCAGCCTCACTGGCTTGTTCTACCCCACAAGGGTTTTATGGACCTCTCGCCTTCTTTTCCAGAGTCCTGGTGGGAGATGGCACTTTCCCCCACCCCCTGACCCCAAGCTAAGTCACTGTCCTCTTCTGCTCTCTTTTGCCTTTGCACCCATTGAGACTTTTCCTCTCTTGTAGAAAGGGAGGAAATTGCATGTATTTGGAGTAACAGGTCTTGAGTTTGAGTCTATGCTACTTATATGATCTTGGACAAGGCGCTTCTCCTTTCTGGGCCTCAGTTAACTCATCTGCAAAATGGGGAGATGGGACCAGATGACCACTAAGCTCTCTTCTTGCTCTAAATCTTCCTCTTACATCCTTTCATTTTCTGCTGCTCCAAAGCCCACCTTTCTCCTGTAGATACCTCATCTTTTGCAGCCTTTCCAAGCCTGGGTTGCTCCTTATTTATTCCACACCCGCTGATGCCCTGGAGGAAATCTTCTATTTCACTTGCAGATCCTCCTCCAACAGTCAAAAATCACTTTCCTCCTGTGAAGTTCACTACATGCTCTCCCGACCCTTGCTGTTTCACCTATGGACTTCTACATCATCCACTTCCCTCAACTCATTCAGAACCTGACTCACATTTTCTTCAGTACTCCAACTCTCGCTCTCCTTGGAACATCCTGGTGCTTTTAAGTTGTCAACCTCTCATTTACTTTCTCACTTTAGGGCATCCCCCCACTCCTCATCCTTCCTTATCACCATCCCCTAAGTTTCTTTTCTTTTCTTTTCTTTCCTTTTTTTTTTTTTTTTTTTTTTTTTTTTAGCTTTTTGCTGAGGCAGTTGAGGTTAAGTGACTTGCCCAGGGTCACACAGCTAGGGAATGTTAAGTGTCTGAGAACAGATTTGAACTCAGGTCCTCCTGACTTCAGGGCTGGTGCTCTATTCACTTTGCCACCTAGCTGCCCCCATCCCCTAAGTTTCAAAGTAGATAGATTGCTGCACTCATAGTCAGGCAAGTCCCTCCTCAGATAAGAGGGAAACAGAGAGCTTCCTGGACTTTCAGAAAGACACTTTGAAGAGAGCTTAGAATTATTTTGCTTGATTTCTGGAATCCCAGTTTAGAATTTTACATTTATTTCTTGATTTCGATTCAATAAACACTGATTGGGAGCCTCTGGGTGCTGAAGACTGGAAGCTGGGTAAGTGCTGTTAGCACCCTTTAAACTCCAGGGCCCGGAGGCAAAATTCCAATCTCCCGGCCCTACTCATTGCTCTAGTTAGATTATGTGGCCTCTGAGGGTCCTTCCACTTCTGAAATTCAGTTATACTTAATATTTCAAGGCAATATGTTCTAAGGGTCATTGACTAGTTCAGATTGAAAGAGCCTTAAGTGCTGAAAAAAAAAGAGAAATATCACTGGCTTGGGGTAAGCTGGGAAAGTTTCTTTGAAATGAATCCTCCTTCCAGCCAACACATAAGCTCGGTAATGATGCCAGTGAAGGATCATACAGTCTTTGGTGTTTATAACCCTTGCTCCAGAGTTAGAATGATCCTCAAAGACCATCTAGGTCACTCCCTCATTTTATAGATGAAAAAAACTAAACTGAGGTCCATGTCATGAGATTAAGTGTCTTGGACAAGGTCACACAAATAATAAATATCCTAAGTGGAATCTGTATCTTGAACCAACGCTCTTGCCATGGTACCACATACTTCCCCTCTGATGATGATGACCTGAGTTTTGAGTAAGGTCAAGAAAAGAGCTTGTCAATAAATTTCATATTTAGTCTAAGGATTTCAGGTCATCTAGGGCAGGGCTTCAGTTTTTTTCCATTCATGATCCCTTTGTGCCCAAGAAATTTTTACATGGCCCAGGGTATATGGGCATATAAAATAAGTATACAAACCAAACATTTGCTGATAATAAATCTTAAATTCATGATCCCCATATTCTGTTACAATTTAAGAAACTGGGATATAAGGAGTCTAGAGATCAATGTATTTCCATTTTCTATAGTCTATGGCCTTAGGAACCAAGAGAGGTCGGTGGTATTAGTTGTTTTGAGAGCTACTTGAACTCTTCTGCTATCCCTTCAGGGAGTGACAGTTTTGAACCCTCATCTTGCTAACCCTTCTCAACCTTTCCCATGCTTTCCTGACTTTTTCATATTAGATTTTTTTAAATAGCATTATAATATTCAGTTAACATTCATTTACCACAATTCATTTAATCATTTTCCAATTTATGTCCATCTACGTTGTTCTTTTTCTTTGTTATGACAAAAATCCCTGTTTGTATTTTTTCTTGATAAGGGATCTTGGTCCATGGTCAATTGAGCAAAATTTCCAATCAGTTCAATGACATATTAAAATAAGTTGAACAAACAGGAAACCTCGAATCTACACTATTATAAAGATTTACACCTCTCAAGACTTCCAAGCAATATTAAGCCAAATGTGGACCCCACTCCATGTAAAAGTTCCCATTTCTTGAAATCCTGTAGTGTCTCCCTCCAGCTGGGGAAACTACATTTCCCAGCAGTCATAGCTACCAATATAGGGCTACACTTAATATTTTCCCCACAACAATTCTGACTTGTAGTTAGTGTTCATTTTTGCTCTCTCTCTTTTTTTAAAATCGATGTGAAAATTGAGAATAAGAGAGTCTAAGGGACCTGTCCAGGGTCACACAGCTAGTGACATAACCTGTGCTCTCCTACCTCAGCATCCACGCTGCCCTTCTACATATGGCACCCGTGAGCCTGAACTAGTTCTGGGGAAGAAATTGGCTGATGCTTAGGCGCTAATCCAACCTGAGAACC
Source organism: Myrmecobius fasciatus (assembly GCA_023553655.1). NCBI lineage: Eukaryota > Metazoa > Chordata > Mammalia > Dasyuromorphia > Myrmecobiidae > Myrmecobius > Myrmecobius fasciatus. The sequence goes on along the minus strand of JAJPUD010000382.1, from coordinate 246,826 downwards.
TCATCACACAAGCCATTTTCTGGCGTATTAATATTCATTTTCTGCTAATGTGGGATGAATACATTTAAGTGTTCGGCCAGGGCCCATCCGTCATTTTTATGTCACGCTCGCTGAACGTACCCGTGTGATGTATCGTGTATTTTTACATCACGCCAGACAATACCATGCATTATTTCACCAGGACACCCAGGCCCAGGCGAGCCAGGCATCAGCTGCTGGCAGACACAGAGCATGCTCAGGGAGACCGAAATAAATTAAAATATATTAATCGGGAGTGAATGCCATAGTTTGAATAAATTACCGGCAGCCGCCAAACTTTTCAGTGGCTGTCATCTATTTATTAGGTTTTCCCCTTATTTTTCTTTGTTCTCTCCCTTCCTGGGTGACCGTGGTGGGAATGAGGACCTAAATTTAGTCTCAATTCAGTGAAAAATTTGAGAATTCAACTTCAAAGAAACAACACATGAAAGGAAGGGGGCCGGTGCTTCCAGCCAAACCTCAGACTCAGTTCATGCTGTTGGCAACTCCTTTTATAGCTCTTGCTTGTCTGCGGCTCTGTAGCCAGGAAGCCTTGGGGGGCTCAGGAAAGGAGAGATAATAGGGGGAAGTCATCACCCACATGGCTCAACTGAAATCTCACTTGTTCATCTGCACCAGCCCTCCCTCCAACCCTCTAAAAGCTGGAAAGGTGATGCTATATAAACCACCATCATGGGTCTTTCCTTGCTAGTGATTCTGATTTTCTTTCCACCACCTCTGGCTGGGTATTTATTTCCAAATGGGGATTTTCTCTATGGGGAGGGAATGAGGGAAATTAGGTATACATTATAAGACCAAGGAAATTCAGGAATGGAAAAAGTCCGACCCCTAGCCAATCTAATCTGTTAATGTTAATCTAATTAGTGTTAATGAGCTTTAGGACTGATGACAGCCTACTGCTTATGCCAAAAGAAGCCTGAGGAACTCCCTCAGAGATGGAGAGGAGGCAGTTTGTAAGTCACCATCCACACAGTACAATTGTGCTTTCACCTTCATGGTAGGATGGCCATAGTCTGCAAACAAAGAAGTTAAAACTTGGATTCTTTCTTTTCTTTTGTGTATTTTCTTACCCTGTTTGATTATAATATAGACATATATATTATATTGCATGTATTATAGATATAAATGTAATATAACTGATGGCAGGGATTGTCTATTTGCATCCTAAATCTTTCATCCCAGACACATAGTAGGGGCTTAATCAATGCTAATGAACTCTTTATACAAATCAGCCCTAAGGAGTCTTTCAAATTTGGGTGATTTTGATTGGTTCTCTAGGAGTCTCTTTCTTAGTATTTATTTAGAAAAAAATTCTAAAAATAAATTAATTTAAAATATTTATTAAAATATTTTTTCCTTTCCTCCAGTCTTACAATTCCACCAACAGTGCATTAGTATTCCTATTTTTCCACATCCTGTCTAGCATTTAGCATTTTTCTTATCTGTCAGGTTAGGCAATCTGAAAGGTATAGTTATTTTAATGTACATTTCTCAGAGTTATTTTAATGTACATTGCTCTAATCATCAGTGATTTAGAGCATTTTTATATGACTATTGATAGATTTGGTTTCTTCTGAAAATTGCTTGTTCATATCCTCTGACTATCAGTTGAAGAATACCTGTTATTTTTATAAATATGATTTAACCCTATTTGAGAAATGAGCCCTTTATCAGAAAAATTTGCTGTACCTTCCCACCTAGTTTCCGGTTTTCCTTCTATTTTGACTACATTGATTTTGTGCAAAACTTTTAAAATTTCTTACAACCAGAATTATCCATTTTACTTTCTATGATCTTCTCTATCTCTTGTTTGCTCATAAGCTCTTCCATTATCCATAGATCTGACAGGTAAATTTTTTCATACTTCCCTAATTTACTTATATCTCCCTGCATGTCTAACTCATGTACCCAATTTGAGCTTATCTTGGTATACAGATACCAAGTGCCTAGTTTCTGCCAGAACTAGATTAAGAAGTGGATGTTTCACAGAGGCAGATTTCTGTTCCACATAAAGTAAAATTTCCTAATCTGGAGGGTTATTCCAAAGTGAACTTCCTTGGGAAAGGATGGTTTCCTCCTCACCAGAAACAAGCTTATAGTGACCTTTTGTATATTGTCTTCTCCTATTAGATTGTGAGCTCCTCAAGGATAGTGACTCACTTTCTTATTTGTATTTCTAGCACTTATTATAGTGCTTGGCACACTGTAGACTCTCAATAAATGTTTACTGAATGGAAAAGTCTTCAAGGAGAGTCTGGATCACTGCTTTTTGTCTACAGATCATAGAGTAAATTCTGGGGGAAGTCTAGACTCTGTAGTCCCATGAAACCAAGAGTCTGAGATTCTGCAATTCACTAAATCTAGATCACAGATCTGACAAGTCACAGTGTGTAAAAATCAGTTTCCTCATCTGTAAAATGAGAATAATAATAATTGCCCTTCCCTCCCTACAAGTTTGTTGTGACAAAAGGATTTTGCAAGCTTTAAAGTGTTATGTAAACTCTGAGTTGCTATTGTGATTATCTTGACAAAGCTATTCTTTTGGCTTAGAGGATGATCCACTTTCATTTGCTCCCTCTTGCCATCTAATACTAATTCCCATTGCTATGTAAGGTTTCTAAAACAGTGAGGTACAATAGTAGCACATTGGTCATTGCTTCTAGAATCCAAACACTTGGGGTTTCTGGGAGGAAATGACTAATCAGAGGGAGCCCTAGAGTGTGAAGTGATTTGTCTGATGTGAGAAGCATTGTTAGGATTTGAACACAGCTCTGGCTCCAAATTCAGCATTTTCTCTACTGCATCATGCTTCCTCCTCCTATATTTTTTCTTCCTGTTATTTATCGTGCACATGTGTTTGTCCCATCTTGTCTTTCCAACTTGACTGAGGGCAGAAGATGTGCCTTTGTAATCTCAAGATGGGCAGCTAGGTGGCCCAATGGAGTTAGAAAGAGGAGGATTCAGATCCTAGTGACAGAAACGTATTACTAGCGGTGTGATCCTGGACAAGTCACTTAACCCTGTTTGCCTCAGTTTCCTTATTTATAAAATGATACTACTCCAGTATCTTTGTAAAGAAAACCCTTAATTGGGTCACAAAGAGTCGGACATGACTGAAACAACTGAAAAACAACCAAAAAATCTGCAGATGGTAGCTAGCACAGGGTCCCTTGCATAGTAACAACTCAGTGATGGTGCTGCTCGTGGTGCTGAAATAGTGGATGTTGATGATGTAGATGATTGATAATGATAGGGGATATTAATGGTAATGATGATAGGATGTGGTGTTGATGGTGGGGATGTTGATGTTGCTAGTGACAGGGGGTGTTGGTGGTTCTGGTTACAGAAATGTTGATATTGATAGTTATAGGTGGTATTAATGATAATGATGATAGGATGTGTTCATGGTGCTGACAATAGGGGATGATGTTGATGGTAGTATGTTGGGAGCAATAGGTAGAGTTCATGGAGCCAATAGTAATGGATATTGATGTTGATGATGGTAGGTGATACCAATGTTGGTAGTAATCGATGATGTTTCATGGGTGGTAAGTGGGAAACTCTGTGTTCATTTGGCTCTTTTCTCCTTTTTGGATAATCCTCAGAAAATGATGATGATGATGGACAGACTGGATGAATCCACAGAAGTGATGAAATGAACACTGCTGGGACTGGGGAGACAAGGAAGGGAAGAGAAGAAGGATTTGTAGGAGGAAACTGGGACCTCCTGTTTGCTCTGGTGACTAGGAGACAGGGCAATTACTAACCTGATTTGAGTCTTGTTTTTATTTTTGTCATGCTTTGGCCTGGGGCAGCGGTGTTTAGTAATTTAGTCCAAATGTATTTTGAAGAGTCTCAGCAAAGGGTAGTTCTAAAATCAATGGTTGTTAGAAAGAGCCTGCTGATGTTACAGAGAGATTAAGAGCTTGGGCGAGAAGAGAGGCAGAGCTTCTGGGAGACTTTGTGAGGACTTGCCCCTCAGGGAGCCAGAGGGAAGAAAGGAGACCAGAAGGCTGCAGCACTCCTTCTACCATTCCCCATTTCCCTTCCTCCCCCTTCTCCCTCTTCTTTTTTTTCTCTCCCCTGGACTGAGATAAGGAAAGGTTAAATTTTGGAGAACAGAGTGGAACAACTTTGGGGAGATAAAGGAAGATGCTGGAGGGTTGCCTGGGGGATACAATGATGACAGGGAGAAGAAATGCCAGTTCATTTTGTGTTAGACCCAGACTGACCCTTCTGAAGCGGTTATTGGGGAGGGCAAAGAGTTTTACAGAGGCTGAGAGTTGGGAGGAAGATCACCCCATACAACTCGCCCATCAAGTGATCCTCCAGCCTTTGCTTGAATACCTTTAAAAAGAGGGAGCTTCCTTCCCATGATCCCTAAATCAACATGCATCTCTTGGCCAGCTGAAAGAGCATCATGGCGCAGTGGAAATTAGAGTTTCAGGATCTGTGTTCATATTCCAACTCCACCACTTACCATCTGCATAACCTTCGGCAAATCACTGTACCACTTCTCCTGACTTTTATTGCCCCATCTGTAAAATGAGGGCAGTTCAGTTTGATGATTTTGGAATTTCTTTACTGGATAACATGTTGGACTCGGAGTCAGGAAGAGCTGGATTCAAATCCTACCTGAGACACTACTAATTATTCTCATATTATAATATTTCAGGGACCCATGCTTTCTTGGATGCAGATATTCTATATTTGGATACAGCCCTTGGGAGATAGTATGCAAGAGTCACTGCAGCCAAAAATTTATTATCTTGCAGATAACGTGGTGATGAAGCTCTGTGAACTTGGGTAGACTGGTCCTCCGACAGAAGAAACAATGTTTCTCTATTATCAGGCCTATGTTGAAAGTCTTGTCAGCCTGCCAGGACCTGTCAGAACTTGGGCTCTACTGGCCCAGGCTTCTAATAGAATGTGTCCATAATTTAGTAAAAGCATTTCTACCCACATTTACAGATGAAGAAAGTAAGTGACTTACCCAAGAACATAGAGAGAAAGAAGGTAGCAGAGGATTCTCAGATTTGCTGACTCAGGATTTTCTGCTAAAGGAAGTAGGGACATTGAACCAAAGAAGGAAGAATTTGCAGGAGAGAGCAGCTGTGATTATTGTCTTTTATGAAGAAGAGGGATCACACTTATTCTGCTTGGCACTGGAGGGCCCAGAACTGGGAATGGTGGATGGAAGCCATAAAGTTCAGTTCCAGCTTGACATAAGGATCATAGATTTCAAGCTGGGAGGGACATCAAAGGAAATTTAGCCCAAGCTTCTCATTTTACAATTGAGGATACTATGTCCAAGGGAAATGGTGTAGGTGTTGCGTAGCTACACACAGGCAGCAAGTGGCAGAGTCAGGATTTGAAGTTAGGGCCTTTGATGCAAAATCCATCCCTTCTTTGATGGTTCCATAGTGTTGTCCTTATGGAGAAACTTCTGAACAATGAGAAGTGTCCTCAAAGAGCTCTTCCCCAAATGGAATGGGCTTCCTCCAAAGGTGGTGAATTCTCTATCCATGGAGTCTTCGAGAAGAAACTAGATGGTCACCTCTCAGAGATTCTAGGGAAGGGATGGCTGTTATGGGGTTATTTAGATTGGATGAACTCTGAAGTGCCTTCCAACTATGAATGAGAACATAGAGGTGGGAAGGACAGAAAGAGGGCATGCTCACTGGTGTTGCTATATCTGACTATGGCATCAAAGGGCACGTGATTTGAGTAGTGATCTAGTCAACAAGCACCAACTATGTGCCAGACACTGTTCCAAGCATGGGGCTTATAAAGAAAGGCAAAAATCATTCCTGCCCTTCAAGGAGCTCAGAGTCTGTTGGGGAAAACGATATGTAAACAATTATGTACACTCAAGATATAGATAGGAAAAATTGCAGATTATCTTAGAAGCCACCAGCATGAAGGGAGAACATGGAAAAGATTCTAATATAAGGTGGAATTTTAGCTGGGACTTGAAGGAAGCCACTGGGCAGAAATGAGGAGGGAGAGCATTTCAGATCTGGGGAAGTCAGTGAAGAGACCTAGAGACCTAGAGATGAATTGTCTCGTGTGAGGAACAACAAGGAGGTCATTTTCTCTGGATCTCAAAGCAAGTGGAGGACAGTGACATCTAAGCAGACTGGAAAGGTAGGAAGAAGAATTTAAAAAGCCAAACAAAGGATTTTATATTGATCCTGGAGCTGATAGGGAGTCACCAAATTGAGATCATTTTGAGGGATAATGGGATAGAGTGAAGAGAGACTGGAGGCAGGCCAGTAATAGTCCTGGGATAAGGTGATTAAAGACCACACCCAGATGATGGCAATATCTGAGGGCTGAAGGAAAAGTATATGAGATGTTGGGAAGGAGGAATTGACAAGATTGGACTTAGATTCATTATTGGGAGTGAGAGAGGGTAGAGTTGAGGATCACCCCTAGATTATGAACTTAAGTAACAGAGAAGATAGCATGACTTTGCCAGAAATATGGCAATTAGGAAAGGGGAAAGAGATTAGGAATAACAACAACAATAAATAACAGCTATATAACACTTTAAGGTTTTCAAAGTACTTTGCATATGTGATTTCATTTGATCCTCACAACAACCCTGCAAAGTAGATTGCTATTATTATCTTAATTTTACAAATGGGGAAACTGACCCTACAAGAGGTAAAGTGATTTGCCTAGGATCATACATTTAAGTAAGTATTTAGGGCAGGATTTGAACTTAGTTCTGGATTCCTAGTTATATCCCCAAGCTTTATCTAGATGTGCCATCTCACTTCCTTGATAGACTTAAGAATAGCCTTCCTTCTTGAAACAGGCTGAATTTTGATCTGTCCTCTGGGAAAGCCATAAGGTGCCAGGATTTTTCCTAACAATATGGAAGGATATAGAAGGGAGAGAGGTGTGGTTGATTCAGTTTCTGTAGTTCTCCCTTCTCTCTTCCTTGTGGCATTAGAGCAAAAACTCTGCATTTGGATCTCCAGGATAGAAGGACTGCTATCTCACTGCAAAGTCCCTTGTGATGGGGGATCTGGAAATATCTTCATGGTGCTGAGTACGTATTTATAGCATTTGCCATGGAGGGATCAAGGAGAAAGTCAATCTTTGAGGTTCACAGAGGAGCAGAGAACTTGTTGGGATCAGAGACTCAAAATGATTTCTTCCATTCTCCCCAAATTAGAGGTCAGGGGCATAAAATAAAATGGGGGGAAAGGTTACTCTAGTGCAGGGGAAGCAGTGGGGTACCGACTTAATCCCAGAGCATTGTAGGGGAAGCAGGCAATGAGATATAATGATGATGATAAACAGCAGCAAACTCAGTTTCCCCCTATGTAAAATAGGGATAGCATCTACTTTGCAGAGTTGTGAGGATCAATAGATAGTATTTATAAGGTGATTTAAGGTATATTTTATTTATATAGGATAATAGCTAGCATTTATAAAACATTTTAAGGCTTATAAAAAACTTTATAAGTATTATCTCATTTGATCCTCATAACAACCCTGGGAGGTAGGTTATGGGATATGGGGTGTAGTTATATCCATTTTAGAGAAGAGAAAACCTGAAGCAGATGGAAGTTAAATGACTTGCTCAGGTTCACACAAATAGGAAGTATCCAAGGTAGGATTTGAACTCAAGTCTTTCTGATTCCAGGTTAAATGGGCCACCTAGCTGCTGTTATGGAATAAAACTCCACTATCCTTAAAGCTATGAATGCTGGTTCAAGCTTCACTTGTTACACTTATTTGACTGAGATTGATTCTTATATCTACTTGTCTAACCCTAACCTCTGCTGACCTCCAGACTCACATTTCCAACTGTCTTTCAGATATCTTGATCTACATGTCCTGCAGATATCTTAAACTCAGTATGTCACAAATGGAACTCATCATCTTTTCCCCAATTCCCTACTATTATTACTAAGGGTACTATACAACTTAGATGTCCTTGAAAACAGGAATTGTCTTTTGTCTTTCTATATATCCCCCAGTGCTGAGCACAATGACTGTTATGCAGTATTCACTTAATAAATGCTTATTGATTCCCTGAATTAGATTCAGTGCTCAGCTTAGATTTTAGGTAAGATATTCTTCATTTGTAAAATGGAGAAGATAATCTTTGTGCTGACTGTGGTGAAGAAATTGTAAACCTTGCAGCACGAGTGAGAATTCTTCTTCTTCTCCTTCTCTTGCACCTCCTTCTCCTCCTCCTTCTTCTCTTTCTCTTCCTCCTCTCTCCGCTCCTTTTCTTCTCTTCTCTTCTTCTCCTTCTCCTCCTTTCCTTCCACTTCTCCTTCTCCTCTCCTCTTCTCCTCCTTTTCCTTCTTCTTCTCTTCTTTCTCCTTCTTCTTTTCCTTCTCCCTCTTCTCCTTTTCCTTCTCTCCTTCTCCTTCTTGTTCTTGTTCTTCTTTGTTCAGTCATTTCCCAATTGATGGACATCCTTTTATTCTAATCCTTTGCCACAGGAAAAGTACCATTATATTTTTCTACATATAAATCCTTTTCCTTTTTAAAAATCTCTTTTTGAATAGAGACCTAGTAGTGGAATTGGTAGGTCAAAGGAAATGTGTGATTTTATAGTCCTTTGAGCATAGTTCCAAATTACTCTAAAGAATGGTTGAATAAGTTCACAATTCCACCAACAACACATTAATATTTAATTTTTCCACATTTCTACCACATTTATCATTTTCCTTTTCTCTTCTATTATTCAGTCTAATAGGTATGATGTAGTACCTCAGAATTATTTTAATTTGCATTTCTCTGATCAATAGTGATTTAGATCACTTTGTCATATGGTTCTAGATAGCTTTGATTACTTCATTTGAAAACTTTATATTTTTTGATTCATTTATCAATTGGGGAATGGATCTTATTTCAAAAATTTGACTCAGTTCTCTACATATCTCTCACTTAGTGTGACAGACTTTTCCTCTTGACTTTCTAACTTCTCATTGACTGGAACAATATTTCACTGTATCCTTTTATGTCTGGGGCTTCACTAATTACTTTATGGTATTATCTTAAAGTGTTCATAGGGGCTTGGGGGGCATAGATGAGTTGCTGCCTTTTCTCTGCCATCTTGACTATGCCATCCCCCCTGCATTTAATATTTCTGAAAGTGTATGTTAAGATTGGTACTGCAATGCTGCTAATTGCTTTAAATGTGTTCTTCCTATTTTATTTTGATTTGTGGATACCAAGAAATTATTATTTGACCTACAAAGCCCCAGGTCTTCCCCTGATAGTTTCATGCTCTGTGTGTCTTACTGAAGAAAACAACTTTCACCAGTTGTTTAATATTAACTCCAGATTTAAGCTTAGTACCTTTGGTTTCTATTTGTCCTTGACATGTATTAAAAATTTTGTACTCATTGAGTTTGATTATTTGGAGTAGAGTCTGAATAGTTTCTGCAGTGGGAATGGGAGGAGGAGGATGTCTGAGGCTATTGTGGATATATTCATTAGATTCACTTTTCCTCCAAATACTTCAAGGTTTTAGGGTTGGAAGGAAATGCTGAAAGTCTGTGAGACTCCCTCTGAGAATGCAGCAGTCCCCAACAATGGTTCCCAACTCCCTAGCGTGACAGATCTTCTTCTATGTGAACTTCTGGGAGAAAGGAAAAGCCCAAAGAACTAGCAGGTTATGTGCATAGAAGTGACACATTTTATAAAATCTGTCTTATTTTATGCCACAGGGAATTTGAGGATTCACTTCGGTTAAATTCAGTTCTTTTGAAGTCACATTTATAATTGATTAGGCAAGAGGTGATGGGTAACTGCACTGGGAAGGTGGTCATGGAGGGAGGAAAAGATACACTCAGAGAATCTCTGAGTTGGAAGAGAGTTTGGAGACCATTGAGACCAACCTGTATCTGATAATGAAAGCCCCCTACAACAAGCCTCACAGAAGATTACACAATCAGTCCTTGATTAAAGACCTCCTCACAAAGTAACTCTCTTTGGGGTAAATTAATCATTGGGGAAATTTGCTTTTTGCAACCATACAACCAAGTTTAAATCCTCTTCCAGTTGATAGTTTTTTGAGAGGTGACATGGCTTAGTAGAAAGGACACTTATCATAGAGACAGGAAGACAAGTTCAAATTCTACTCAGATATTTATTTGCTGTGGGATCCTGGTCAAGTCCCTAAGTCTCCTGTGCCTTATTTCCTTGTTTGTAAAATGAAGAAGATGGATTCCTTGGCCTCTATGGTCCCTTTCAGATCCAAATATATGGGCCTATGAAATCAGCTTTGAAGTCAGCTTGAAGTCAGCTCTCATGTTCCTGCAGAGACTTCTTTCTCTAGACTACAGAGGAAGGAATGACTGGGAGAGGTAGAATCAAAGGGGACTTCAAGGTGATTGACCTGGTGATTGGTTCTTTCACAAGAAATAGGGAATTTAACTTGGGAGGACAGTTTGGGGAAGGAAGGTCATTACTGGCCTGCAATATGATTATTTCAAAAAGGTCTTTGTAAATTGTCCAGAGCTACAAATCATCATTATTACATAATACAGACATTATCTTCATTTTATTGATGAGGAAGCTCAGATCAAGACTCATCCCTGGTTCCACAGCTAGCAAGTACTACTCTTTAGATCTGAACCCAGGTCCTTTTCCTCCAAGCCTAGGGAAAGAGTTCCACCACTCCTCTCTAACTTACTAGTCATTAGCACTTACTAAGTCCCTGAAAAGCAGAGTATAAATTGAAGTCTGTAACTAGATGGCTCTTTTGGATTCATTGAAGGCACTCATCATTTAATAGATCCTGTGGTAAATCCTTTTGTGAAAGGAAAGATTTTTGGTAAAAAGGAAGGTAAAAAAGACATTCTGAAACTACTTTAAGCTTCACAAAGTACTTTCTTCTAAACAGCACCATGATGCAGGTAGTATAATTATTGTGATTCAAGAAGGGAAACTTCTTGCCTAGAATCCCATGAAGCTCTGCAGTGGTGTTAGGATTCAAACCCAAGCTTCCTAACTAACTCCTGGTGGCTGTAATGCAATAAAGGTCACTTTCAGCTCTACATCAGAATCTAAAGCTAAAGTGGAGTACTCCATAGATCTGTCCTTGGTCCTGAATTCTCAATAGTAATGACTCATATGAACACCTAAATGATGGGAGGCTCATATAACTTATGGAAGACAGTAAGCTTAGAGGGGGTAGCCAATATGTTGGATGACAAAACTGGGATCTAGCAGTATTAAGACCGACTAAATCAAATTTGTTAATATAAAATTTGATTTGGAAAATTGTACAGGGCCATGTTTGGGTTTAGAAAATACAATTTAACAGCAATAAGATTAAGGAGGCACGTACTGACCATATTAAATGTGAAAAAAAAAAAAAACAACTCTGAGTTCTAGTGGACTGTAATCTCATCAGGAGTCAACAGACAAAAAGGTGTCCAGAATGAGATAGATGATAAAACCTATGGCATTCTATCCTAGTCATGTCTCATTTGGTATATTGTATTTAGTTCTGATAGCTACATTCAAGAATGATTTTGACATATTGATAACCATCCAGAGGAGAATGACCAAGATGATGAGAAGACTGAAGTCTATGACATATTAAGGTGGATCAAATTGACCAAGGATGTTTAGTTCGAAGAAGAGAGGTCTTAGGCTGGATGTGATTGCTCTCTTGGAGTATCTGAAGAAGGATCAGATTTGTTCCCCTTGGTCCCAGAGGGTAGAAATAGGAACAATGAGTGGAGCTCACAAAGGTTCAAACTTGGGCTCATTGAATTAAAACCTTCCTAACAATTAAAGCTGTTTTGAATCTAGAATGGGTCATCCATCAGTAGAGACCATCAAGTCAACTTTCAGAGACGTCAAAGGATACTGCATTTCCAGGTATGATTTGAACTAACTAACCTCAGAGATTCCTTCCATCTCAGGGTGTTTTTGATGTTGAAGTCCTCAGTCAAGACCCTGCTGTCTTGTTAGATGACTTGGGTTGAATGACTCCATCTTGGGGCTAACCCATTCTCTTCTATCTTTTTGCCCCACTATGAGAAAAGTTAGAGCCCCCAGGCATATGGCTCCTTTTCCTACTGGTACGATAGGCTTCTCGGAAACCCATGGAGAGCACGACTTTGCCTTGTGTCCCCAGCCACCCTTCTCTAGAGAAGCTCTTGAAGGATCTCCCCATTCTTCCCCTGCTGCTCATACTCAATCACATTTAGCTTCAGCAGCTGCTTAATGGTAAATGAGCCCATTGTGCTTGAGGTTGAGATAGTACAGCAGGGGCTTGTGGGACAGCAGGGGGCCTAGGCAAGGCAAAGATGTAATTTCACAGACCAGTTCATTCTTCCCTGGTCCACCTCATCTCTGTGATGATGGGAATATCACATTGTATCAAAAGCCAGCATCAGGAGAAACACCTGGGAGAGTCTGGGTCAGAGACAATCTCTGAGTCACTGTCTGAATTGTTGAAGTAGTTGTGTCTTGTCCAATCAACCAGTCAATCAATCAGTGTTTTCTGATCTCTTACTGTATGTCTAGCCCAATGCTAGATACTAAAGCCAATACTATACTTATATTCTAAGAATCGTGGAATTTTAGAATAATAGAATCAATCACCAAACAGTTACCATGTGCCAGGCACTTTGTTAGGCACTATGGCTATAGAGTCAAAAGTGAAATAATTCCTGCCCTACAGAAGCTCATAATTTATCAGAGTCAACAATATGTATATAATAGCATACATGATACATAATCACCACTCAATAAGCATTTATTAAGTATCTACTGTGTACCAGGCACTGTGGTAAGTGCTGAATATACAAAAAAGAAAGAAAAAGGAAACATTCTTGTCCTCAAGGATCATACATTCTAATACACAAAAAATCCAAGATATTTTATTTAAAGGGGGGAAGGAGAGGAGGAAATCAGGACAGACCTTTTGTAGATCAAGGATCCTGCTTCTCTCTCTCTCTCTCTCTCTCTCTCTCTCTCTCTCTCTCTCTCTCTGTATATGTGTGTGTATATATATATATATATATATATATATGAGTGTGTGTTATGGCCCCATCTGTCAGTTTATTAGACATCTACTATATACCAGATACTGTGCTAGGCGCTTGGGATACAAAAAAGGGGAAAACACAGTCTCTGCCTTCAAGAAGCATACATTCTAATTTACGAAATAAAAACAATCTACTTTTGATGGGAGAGGGGTCAGAGAAGAAGCAGTTCTGAAGTTGAGGAAATCAGGAAAAGTCTCCTTTATATCATGGATTTTTCTGTCTCATGCCCTCTTTCCCTTTGGCAATTTGGTGAAGTCCATGTATCCTTTCTCGGAATCATGTCTTTAAATAATTGAAGAAAATGTTAAACTTTAGTTCAAGATGGAGTGAAAATATAGATGTAATTTTTTCTCCTATTCAAGTATTCAGACTTCCTGAAATCTATTCATGGGAAACCTGACTAGAAGATGGTGGAGTACAGACTGGAATCCAATTAGAGTCTTTCAATATCCCCTTACCTCCAACAACTTGGAAATTACATCAAATCAAAATTTTGGAGTGGCAGAACTAACAAATTTTGGTCAAAGGAAGACATTTTTCCAGGATAAGACAACTTGGGAGGTCCACAGAAAAATTCTGTAATACTGGGGTGCAGGCAGGGTGTGTCAGGGACACTAGTGGTAGGTGTTATAGGCAACTGTGACAGCAGCAGCACTGTCAGGAGCTCTCAGCCCAGAGATGGTGAGGGGATCAGATAACTATCAGAAAGAGATTATAGGAAACCCTATGATTGCATTGGGAGCAGCTGGTGCTGACTGGCAACTCTATTGCCCATAAGCAGCTCTGATTTGCAATTTCAGGATAGAAAGGAATGCTTGTGATTGATCACAAAAGAGGAGTGGTCCTGATCACTGGGCTGAGTCATACTAATATTGGTGGCTACAGTTGAGCAGGGGTCTCTCCTGGATACATGTCAGAAATAAACCAGGAGAGGAGTGACTACACCTCTTCCAGGATAACAATACTTTGGAAACACTAAAAGCTTGCAGATCCTTAGAACTAAGCTCTAAAAACAGCAGCACAAAAAAAGCTGGAGACTTGACCTAGTTCTTCCTCAGTCCCAGGTGAGCAAAACTCAAGTTTAACATAAAATTCATAGCAAAGAAATTGTCTGGGAAAAAGAACAAACAAACAAAAGATCTTAAGACATGAACTTAGATGAAAACAACAATGTAAAAACAGCTACAAGCAAGACTCCAAAGAAAAATGCTAATTGGACACAAGACCAGCAACCCATTTTTGGAAGAATTAAAGAAAAAAATGGAGGGAAAAAATTGGGAAAATAAATGAGAGTGATACAAGATTATGAAAAAGTTAACAGGTTGGTAAAAGAGGAATGAAAAATATTGAAAAAAATAACACTTTAAAAAACAGGATTGGCCCAATGGCAAAAGAGACACAAAAATTCACTCAAGAAAAGCATTTCTTAAAAAGCAGAATGGCCAATTGAAAAAAGCTCACCGAAAAAAATAATTTTTTTAAAAAAAATTGGAATTGGGATACTGAAAGCTACTCTGTGAGACATTAAGAAACAATAAAGTAAAGCCAATAGAATGAAAAAAATAGAAGAAAATATGAAACTGACATGAAAAATAAAGTGAGGAAAGAGAATTTAAGAATTATTCGACTGGGAAAGCTAGGTGGTGCAGTGAAAAGAACACCATCCCTGAAGTCAGGAGGACCTGAGTTCAAATCTGATCTCAGGCACTTAACTAGCTGTGTGACTCTGGCCAAGTCACTTAACCCCAATTGCCTCATCAAAAAAAATGGACTAACTGAAAACCATGATAAAAAAAGAGCCTCAATATCATATTTCACAAAATTATCAAGGAAATCTTAGATCTAGTGGATAAAATAGAAATGGAAAGATCTTCACTGATCACATCTTGAAAGACATCCAAAATGAAAACTCCCAGGAATATAACATCCAACTTCCAGACCTCCCAGATCAAGGAGCCCAAAAAGCCCATTTCAAATATTATGGAGCCATAATCAAAATCACACAAGATTTGGCTGCTTCCACATTTTAGAAGCAGAGAGCTTGGAATATGATGTTCTGGAGGCCAAAAGAGTTAGTATTATAACTGAAAAAAAAGCTACTCAGAAAAACTGAGTATATAATCCTTCAGGAGAAAATGGATATTTAATGAAATAGGAGACTTCCAAACATTCCTGATGAAAAGGCCAGAGCTGAAAAGAAAATTTGATTTTTAAATACAACTCAAGAGAAGTACAAAAAAATAAATATGAAAGGGCAATTATAAGAGACTCAATGGAGTTAAATTATTTACATTCCTAAATGGAAGGATACTACATGTAGTTCCTAAGAACTTTATCATCATTAGGGAAGCTAGAAGAAATCTGCATAGACAGAGGTCACAGGTGTGAGTTGATGATCACCAAAAAAAAAAAACGAGTTGGGGAGGGGTGGAGAAAAAGGGATATATTGGGAGAAGGGGGAGGGGAGAGATAAAATATGGTAAATATTCTCATGCAAAGAAAGTGCATAAGAAAGAGCTTTTATAGTGAAGAGGAAAAGGGACAGATGACAGGCAATGCTTGAACCTCACTCATTTAAATTGGTTCAAAGAGGGAAGAATATATACATATACACACACAAACACTTACACTTACATATGCCCACACACATTTAGGTTGTTGGGTGTAGAAATATATCTTACATATTAGGGAGATAAGAGGAAAAGGGGATAAGAGATATGAGGGAGAGATGACAAGAGGAAGGGTGGCAAAACCGATTTCTGAGGAAGAACAGGAAAGAGAGAGAGAGAAGGATAAACAGAGGGAAATGGGATGGTGGTAAATGCACACTTGGTAATCATAATTGTGAATATGAATGTGATGAGCTAACCTAAACAATAGAAGCAGGTAGTAGAACAGATTGGAAACCAGAATCCAGCAATATGTTTTGTTTAAGAAACACATTTGGGATAAAAAGACACACATAGAGTTGAAATGAAGGGTTGGGGCAGAGTATATTAATGCTTTAGCTAAAGTAAAGAGAATAAGGGTAGCAATCATGATCACATACAAAACAAAAACAAAAATTGACCTAAGTGAAAGAAATAATCATAAAAACCTCATTTTGGTTAAAAGGTGCCCTACATAATGAAATAATATTTTAAAATTATAGCAAGTTTTTCTGATAAAGGGCCTCATTTCTCAGTTATATGGAGAATTGAATGCACTTTATAAAAATAAGACCCATTCCCAATTGATAAATGATCAGAGGACATGTACTGGCAGTTTTTCAGAAGAAGTCAAAGCTATGTATAAGTTATACAAAAAAATGCTCAAATTCACTATTGATTAGAGAAAGGCAAATTAGAACAACTCTGAGATACCACCTCTCACCTATCAAAAAGAATTAATGCTGGAGGGATGAGGGGAAATAGGTATACTAATGAACTATTAGTGAGTAGTGAACTAGTAAAAATCATTCTGCAGAACAAATGGAACTATGTCCACAGAGTTGTAAAGCTGTGCATTCTCTTTGACCCAGAAATACCACTGTAGCCAAAAATGTTCCAAAGAAAAGGAAAAGGAATGGCTCCTGCCCCTAGCTTTTGTGTCCTATGTATTTTTCTGTCCTGTTGGCAGCTGTAACCTTATATGACATAAGTGGCCCATCACTTCTGTCATTTCTTCCAGGACCATTAGTTACCTCAACTCTTTATTTGTCATTTCAGATATATTTGATTTTTTTGTGGCTCCACTTGGGATCTTTTTGACAGAGATACTGGAGTGGTTTGCCATTTCTTTCTCCACCTCATTTTGCAGATTAGGAGACTGAGGTAAACAGGATCCAAGGCCACATAGCTAGTAAGTGTCTGAGGCCAGATTTGAACTCAGGAAAATAAGTCTTTGACTCCGTGCTTGGCACTCTGTCCACTGAGCCACCCAGTTGCCCCTTTACATTAGAAATTATTGAGCATGTATTGCCAATCCCATTAGCCTTCCCCCATCTTTGTTCTTCTTCATTTTTTTTGGCTTATGCAAATTCTAAAAGATCTAGTTTGAATTCCCCCTCACTCCAACAGCCTAAGGTGATTTCTTCATCCATTGAGGAAGTAGTAGTAGTAGTGGTGACTCACTCTGAACCAACATTTGAACAAAGATCAAATGAAGCTTGGGGCTTGTTGGCTAATCAGTGACAGCCAGAGTGGTTTAGGTTTAAGCATGGTCCTTCAAAAAAGAAGCCTAGTCTATTAATTCCAAAATATCTTGTGAGATTTCAGTGATCAAAATGTATCTTCTTTTGAACAGAGCATCCATAGGTAAGGGTATGATTCCCTATGTGAACAGAGAGAAAGGAGGGAGGAAGAAGAGAAAGAGGAGGAAGGCAGACAGGCAGGCCATAAATAAACAATTGTTAAAAAAAAAAAGAAAAGGAGGGGCAGCTAGGTGGTGCAGTGGATAGAGCACCAGCCCTGAAGTCAGGAGGACCCGAGTTCAAATTTGGGTTCAGACACTTAACAACCTCTTAGCTGTGTGATCCTGCAAGTCACTTAACCCCAATTGCCTCAGCAAAAAAAAAAAAATGTAAGAAAGAAAGAAAGAAAAGGACAAAAATATTTATAGCAGCTCTTTTGTGGTGTTAAAGAATTGGGCATGAAGGGGATGCTCACCAATCAGGGGATGTTATAGTTGTAGTATATGATTATAATGAGATATTGTGCTATAAGAAATGATCAGCAGGATGCTTTCAGAAAATCCTGCAAAGACTTTTATGAACTGATGCAAAGTGAAGTGAGCAGAATGAGGTCAACATTGTCCATGGTAACAGCAATATTGTATTATGATTAATTATGAATGGCACTTAGCTATTCTCAACAATACAATGATCCAAAACAATTCTAAAAAAGTCATGATGCAAAAATGCTATCCACTTCCAGAGAGAGAGAACTGATGAACTCTGAGTACAAACTGAAGCATAATTTTATGCTTTCTTTATTTTTTGTCTTTTCCTTTTGCAATATGGTTAATATAGACACATATTTTGCATGATTTCACATGTATAATTGATATATCATTTGCCTTCTCAACGGGTGGGGAAGAAGCGAGAAGAAGGGAAAGAATGTGGAACTCAAAAATTTGACAAGAAAAGAATGGTAAAAATAATTAATTTTTAAAAAGAAACCTTGCTATAGAAGGTGATCATTAAAGGAAAGAAGACATTCAGACAGGTTGAGGCAAGGAGGCATTTCTTATGCCTTTAAACCATATTTTTAACAGTGTGGAGGCAGGGGATTGGAGTTTTGTACAAGGAATAGTCAAAAGAATAATAAATCCTCAAAATTGTAGTACCTTAGAATCTTAGAAGTCATTTTCTAGCAATTTAGCCACCAAAAATCCTTTTCCAGGTTGGAAGGAGGCAGATGTGATGACCCCTGAGGACATAGGGGCCCATCTTCCAGGATGTCTGAACAACAAGATCTGTGAGGCAGGGAGCAGGGTTCCTTCCCTCCCCCCCCATCCTAGTTAGTTTACTATGTTTAATCCCAATTCACCTTGTCCTCTTTGCTTTGGCCTTTCTCTGCACGCCCTCCCATTGTGAAATTTAATAAACTTCAGAGGTAAAGCATGGGGGAGGCAATTATTGGGGAGATGAAAAGGGATAGAGATTGAGAGATGGGGGACTCTGAAGGGAGAAAGCATGGGATGGTTCAGATATACTCCCCGTGCTCTGGAGCCTGAATTCAGGGCTGCCAAGATAACAATAAGCAAGAATAATAGAGGAACAAGAAAGAAATGTCACACATGATCTGGTGCCATTAGTCCAACACAGATCTGAAATATCACATAATTAGTCTGAGTCCTTTTATGTGTGTTTGGAGTGGGGGAGGAGGATATTAAAGAGAGAAGAATGGAGGGGGAGGGTCAGGGCCAGAGGGTGAAGCTGGTTTGGGGGATATTTTCTCAGGGTAATCACAGGTGACCCTGAGGTCTGAAGCTGTAATTTCTACTGTCAATTTCAGAGAAAAGAGATGAAATTTGGAATGGAATGGAATAAAATTATGATAGCTCTCCAGTCCTTCTGTCTTCCTTCTGTATTTTGGGATACTGCTCTATTTTTCTTTGATCCCCTTCGCCTCCAGGGTAATTGAACAGGTTACCAAGGGAAATTCATTCATT
>JAJPUD010000382.1:184118-220660 GCA_023553655.1 Myrmecobius fasciatus | reverse complement strand
AGAGAGAGAGAGAGAGAGAGAGAGAGAGAGAGAGAGAAAGAGAGAGAAAGAAGGAGGAAGAGGGAGAGGGAGAAGAGTACTGTGTTAGATTGTTTGCACTATCACAGGCTTCAGAAATCTTTTCTCTGTGGATCCGCCCCTGAGAAGTGCCCTGGGGAGGATCTGGTGCCCAGTCTTTGCTTGGTAACTGTCACTTGAAGATCTGCTCGAAAATTGAAGATGACATTTTGTGTGGCTGCAGCTTCCCCAGGGGGCTGGTTGCGGTTCAGAGAAGCCGGCTCATGCCTAGTGCCCGCTGGTGGGACCTGAGCTGCCCCAACTCCCTCCTCCTATTCCTCTTCCTTCAGAGCATCCTTTTCATCTTCCTCTTCCTCTGCCCTCTCTCCTTTTCCTCAAATCTCTTCTCAGTTCTTCTGCTTCTCTCCATTAGTTTCTCTTCCTTCCATCTCATCTTTCTTCCTCTTATTTCCTCCTATTTTGCTTCTTCTTTTTCCTTTCTCTTCTCTCCTCTCTTCTCAAATACTTCTCATCTTTTCCCACTTCCCTTCTTCCTTTCTCTTTTTCCTGTTCTCCCTAATCTCCCTCATTACTTGTCTTCTCGCTTCCTCCTCTTCACCTCCCCTCTTCTTTTCAATACTCATCTTCATCTCTTATCTTTTTCCCTTCTTTTCTAACCTTCCCTCCAACTCTGTTCTTCACCATATTTCTTCCTCTTTCCTCTCTTCTATTCCTCCTCCTCTCTTCCCATTTTCTTCTCTTCCTTTTCCCACTTACCTAGTTCCCCTTCTTTCCCTTTTCTTTATCTCACTCTCCCACCCTTTTCACTTTTTCCATTCCTCTTTTCTCCCTCCCCCTTTCCAATTTGCCCCTTCCTTCTCCTTTATCTCTCTCATCATTTCCCCATCTTTTTCAATTCTTTTTCCTTTCACTAGTCCCTTTTCTCTATTGCTATTCTTTCCTTCCTCTCTCTTTATACTTTCTCTGACTCTCTGTCCCTTCCCGGTCCTCAGCATGGAACAATAGAAAAAAAAGCATTGGTTTTAGAACCAGAGGATCTGCATTCGAATCCTAATTCTCCTACTAACCTGCTGTGCAACACTGGCCATCACCTCACTTTTCTGGGTCTGTTTTTATTTTCAAAATGAATAGATTGGACTAGGTGATCTATAAGATCCCTATCAACACAAAATCCTCTAATTTTCGATCTTCCTGTCCATCTTTCCCCTTCATATGCTTGTGCTCTTTCGCCCTCTTTTATTCTTATTTCTCTCTCTCTTTTGTCCTTGGATGTCTCTGCACTCCTTGGATGGATGGAGCCCATAATGGAATCTTCAGCTTTTGGCCTTCAAATCTAAGGAATGGTTTGTCTCTTCAAGTTCTATTGGACCCCTTTGAAGAGGGGACCTCTGTGGCTCAAATACAGAGTTGCTAATCTCAATTCACGAATTCAGTTCACTCAACAAACATTTGTGGAGGACCTACTCTGTGCAATGTACTACGCTTCGATATTTGGAATATAAAGACAAAAATAGAATGATCTCTGCCTTCAAAGAGCTTACCTTCTACTTAGGGGATACAATATATATATACAAATAAGTATAATCCAGGATAACAAGTTAACTGTGAACCTAACAACCCTTACCAAGGTGATCTTCTTGAAGGGATAAGAAGGTAATATTGTGCAATCAATATTTCAAAGGTTGCCATCTATGGGATCCTTACTTTTTTGTGCCCCTTTCCAATCACTTGGATCTCCTATTCTTTTTCTTCCAAATTTCACTGATACATTCAGGGTGCTCAAATCAATATCAAATGCAACCTCAAATGCAAGCTCCAAAATTATTCGTATCCCCTCAACATACCTCAGTCTTAGCATACACCTAGATGAATTCACACTGAAGTGTAAATTACTTGTAGATCCTTAGACCTCACTGAGGAGGCAGGAAAAGCGAATGGGTTGGTAGAATATCAAAGTAATGGATTTAAGCAATTCTAGGCATGATAGGGAGCTACTTTGTGAAGGAGCTTTCTGGAGTCCCTTAAGCTTTTTCTTCACCTCCATCTTCAAGTCTGCCATCATCCTATCCCACAAGCTCCTTGTTAATCAAACCTCAGGAAGAACCTGAAGAAAGGAGAAAGAAGGAGATTTCCCATTCCTGGTGACTTTTTTTTTAATTTTAATTTTTTTATTTTATTTGCATAACGTATGTGTGGGTAATTCTTCAACAATAACCCTTACATAGCTTTCCGTTACAAATTTTTCCCCCAACTCCCCACCCCTCCCCTAGATGGCAGGATATCCACTACATGTTAATTATGTTAAAATATTGGCAAATCGAATATATGTATACATATTTCCAAACTTGTCATTGTTGTGCAAGAAAAATCTTGTCTACACAAACGATATATCAGATAAAGGAAACACAATGTAAGCAAACATCAATCAAGGAGTATGAGAATGTTATGTTGTGGTCCACATTTCGCATCCCTCTCTCTGGGTGTATATGGCTTTCTTCAGTGAACAATTGGAGGTGGTTTGAAACATTTCATTGTTGAAGAGAGCCATGTCCATCAGAATTGATCGTCATATAGTACTGTTGTTGCCGTGTATAATGATCTCCTGGTTCTGCTCATTTCACTCAGCATCAGTTCATGCAAGTCCCTCCAGGCCTCTCTGAAATCGTCCTGCTGGTCGTTTCTTACAGAGCAATAATATTCCATAACATTCATATACCATAATTTATTCAGCCACTCTCCAATTGATGGGCATCCCTTCAGTTTCCAGTTTCTAGCCACTACAAAAAGGGCTGCCACAAACATTCTTGCACATGTGGGGCCTTTTCCTTTCTTTATGATTTCTTTGGGATATAAGCCCAATAGAAATGCTGCTGGGTCAAAGGGTATGCACAGTTTGATAACTTTTTGAGCATAGCTCCAAATTGTTCTCCAGAATGGCTGTATCCGTTCACAGCTCCATCCTGGTGACTTTCTAACACTGGCTCTCTGTGAAAGAAGAATAGATAGCTATCTAGATGATATAATGTGAAAGGCTTTATGAAAAACCCCCAATCATCACTTAATTCCAATTGCCTTAGCAAAAAAAAAGAACCCCCAATCACAAATAATTCCCTGTATACCTGTTGCCAGTGTCTTAAATTTTACTATTAGAGCTTCATTTTTTTTTTTTGCGGGGAGAATAAATCATCAAAGTTACAATTCAAATGTTCCTGAAGTCATAATCAATTATCAACACTTTGGCAGGGATTAATACAATTTTTCCCAAGTCTCCATGAAAAATCAGAAGATAACAAGAGAGCTCTTGCCTCAGAAATCAGATCAACAAAAGTGGGGAAAAGGCTGTAGGATTGGGTGGGAAGATTTGGGAAGTATAGAAAAGAAACTTTGCAGTATAATCTTTGATAACTGTATCCCTTGATGAAATAAGACTCATGCTAACCATGCTCCAGCCCCAGGAGAGGTACATTTTAAAATTTTAGATTTACCCTTAGGAAAAGGGGGAATAAGTTCAGAACAAGTTTAGCATGATACATGATACATGAGAAAAGATATGAGATCTAGAGTCAGAGGCTATTTACTGTTTGTCTGATCTTGGGCACATTAACTAACTTCTTTGAACCTCAATTTCCTTATTAGTCAAGGGCTGAACCTGATGGTCTTTAAGGTCATTTTCATCACTAAATGTTCTAAAATTCTGATTCCAGAGCAGAAATGCAGCCTGGGCTAGAGGTGAATGACTTTATCTTCAGGGACTTAACTCATAGCAGAAACTGAATCCTTGACCCTGAGGATACACAGCAGATTCTGAGCAAAGCCAGGGAAGGGAGGCCAAACTGCTCCCCCCTCCACCTTCTAGTGAGCCCATGATGAGGTTGGGGTAGCAGAGACACAGACATGTCAGGGAAATTTCCTGGGGTATTGGAACTCAATGGCTGACTTTTTTCTTGCTCACTCTCAGGAGACTGAGCTAGTGACCAGTTTAACAGTTAAGTGTTAGTGACCCTTACAACTGTTAAGCGTTTTTCCTTTTTTCTTTTATTTTCTTTTTTTTTTTTTTGAGGCAATTGGGGTTAAGTGACTTGCCCAGGATCACACAGCTAGGGAATGTTAAGTGTCTGAGACCAGATTTGAACTCAGGTCCTCCTGACTTCAGGACTGGTGTTCTATCCACTGCATTACCTAGCTGACCCTGTGTTTTTCCTTTCTAAGGCAGCATGTTAGAGTGGAAAGTGTCTTTGGCATCTGAGGACCTGAGTTCAAATCTCACCTCCAGTCCTTACTACCTCTATCACTGAAGGAAAATCACTTAATCTCCATGAGTGTCAGTTTCCTCAATTGTAAAGTGAGGGGATTGTAGCTGAAATCTCTTCCCCTTGTGATCCCATAACTTGGCTCTGAGTCCCCTTTACTACCTGTATGATCTTCCCTCCTCCCATCTTGCCCTTATTTTCTAGAGCCATCGCCACTCATTTTGACCTATGTCTTGCCACTAGATCATAATGACTCTGCAGCGAGACTGGTGACTTTGTTCAGGTCTGCCTCACTTAAATCTAATTCACTTGTGAGTCAAGACATCACCATCCTGATGTCATAGGTCCAGTTGGAGAATGAAACAACAACAGTTTCTAGAGGCATGGACTATTTTTGTCTTCTGGGCATGGAGACAGCCAGGTGGTAGATGGAGTATGGAGCTTGGGCTCAGCTTCAGACACTTATTAGCTGGAGAAGGAACTCAGTTTCTTCATCTATAAAAAGAGAGTTGGACTTGATGGCTTCTAAGATCCCTTCCGGCTTTCTATCTATGGCCCTAAGCTTTTGCTTTTAAGGATGAGATAGCTGGGGAATCTTCCAGGGATCCTACAATCCCACACTGCCCAGATGACCGCTGCCAGTCCCTTGGTTAGCAGTGTAATTAGACATCCCAGGAGAACTGAGCAAACCACTTCAAACAATTGTGCTCACTGGGTTATTTAAAGAGGATCATGGGACCATAGGTTTAGAGCTTAGGGACTGATTAGTTCAGCCCTTTCTGTTTACACAAGCAAACCCAACCTCACAGAGGTTAACTGACTTGCTTGGGGGCTTGATACCTGATAGTAGGAAGCAGAGCCAGGGTATGAAGCCAAATTTAAGGCCCAAATCTAGTCCTTCTTTCACAAAATCATGCTGTTTCTTTCCTTCTCCTTCCTCCTCCATCATCCCCTTCATATATATTCATAATAAAGGACCCGCCTTGCTTCCCATTCTCCCAGGCTTAATCCGAATCACACTTTCAATCTGGCAGATGTGCATTTGGTTTGGGACCCCACATGGAGCCCATGTGTATGTTAGCAGGACTCCTGTGGCAAGGGGAAGAGACCTTTCCAGGGTTTAGCTGATTGGTCCATTTCTTTGCCTCCATCTAAGGTCATTTCCAGTCACAGGTTTTAAAAGAACGAAGAACACAGAAAGAAGTCAATTGGAGGCCATTGACCTTCCTTCTAGTTCTAGCCCTAGAGCACCACTTTATAAGGCCCAGTTTAAATCCCATCCACTCAACTTTGGTAAGAAATTTACTTCTCTGGGCCTCAGTTTCCTTATTTGTAAAATAAGGGAGTTGTACCAAATGACCTTTCCACCTCTAAATCTATGCTGTTTTAATCATATTCTAAGAATCTTTGACTATGATAGATTTCAGACCCTCAAAACTTCTAGCCTGGACTCTTGAAATCACTCCCCAATTGGTCTCCCTGCCATTTCTTTTCCCTTTCTGTTTTCACACTGAAACCAAAGTGACTTTCCTCTGAGCATGTCATTCCCCTGCTCAATAAACTCAAGTGGTTCCCTATTACTTCAATTAAATAATTGAAGTAATGTTACTAATTAAATCATCTCCTCTATTTAGCATTTGAAGCTCTTCACCTTCTTGCCTTTTCAGTCTTTTAATGCATTTCTCTCTTTCCTATCCACTATGGACTAGCTAACCTGGCCTTTTATCCGTTCCTCTCAAGAATCACTCCATCTCCCCAGCTCCCAGCTTCCTGCTTTTGCATTGGCTGTCTCTCATGTTTGGAATTCTCTCCTCACTTTCCCTTCCTAGAATCCTGAATTTCCTTCAAGGCTTAGCTCAAAAACCATTCATACATGAAATCTTTCCTAATTGCTCCAGTTATGAATGCCTTCCCACCTCACAGCCCACTTCCATAGGCAGAGGCCTGGCATTTTCTAACTTTTGCCCTTAGCATCGCTGAGCACTGGTCCAGGTCCATTGGGGATGCTCAGTGGATGCTCAGGGAATAAGTGGATGATAATGGCTAGCATTTATGAAGAGCTTTACAACTTACCAATCATTTCATATATGTTATTTCATTTGATTCTCACAAAACTTTTATTATTATTAATAATACGTAATAAAAATAATAAACATTAAATAGATGAAAAGAAAGGGAGATTAAGTGACTTTCAAGATTTAAACTTAGGTTTTGCTGACACCAGATCCTGCATACTATCCCTGTATTTATGTATCCACATATATTGAACTCAGAGAACTGAATTCAAGTCAGTTCTGCCATTAACTCTCTGTGTGACCCTGATAAATCCCCTCCTCTCTCTGGGATTTGGTTACTTCGTTTGGCTAATAATGACTCTTAACTAGAGGATCTCAAAGCTCCTTCTAGAGCTAATATTTTATGTTCTACAGTGAGCTGAAAGGAACATTGATTCAGAGTTGAATGATCTGGGTTCACTTGGCTCTTCCATAGTTGGGTAACCTTAATCAATCTAGGTCTCTGTTTCCACATCTACAAAACAAGGAGGCTGGAGTAGCTGGTCTCTTAGGCTCCTTTGCGTTCTAGAAGGATGAGATTTAGCCATGAAACTCCACAATTATGGAAATGAATGTGAAGCCCATTGTTTCCACTAGCCTGTGCTCCTTCCCTTTGGATGAGCAGAAGTATTGACCCCTCTGTCTCACCCCCAACTCGGAGTTTTCTTTCAAGAGCTGGAAACCCTGTGCTGCACCTAGTATAGGACAGTAATCAATTGGGCATTCTCAAATATTTATGAAATCTTGATGGATTTTCTTGGTCTGAAGGTGTAGCTTTCATAGAATTCAGTTTTGTTAGCTGGGAAGTCAATATTTTCCCAAGGCTGCCTCAGCACTACATGAATTCCTGGTCTAATGGCAGTCTGCCAGGGTGAGGGGCTCCCTGCCCAGGCTGACTCAAGATGTGCTCAGAGCCCTGAGAGCTCAAAGAGAAAGAAAACAAAATTCACACTGAATCTTAGGCTGCAAAGGACATTAGAAGTGCCATATTCCCATTTTCCAGAGGAAAGCTGAGGTCCAGAGTAGTACTGAGGTAGTACTGAGATTTGAACCTTTTTTCTCCCTCCTCAAATAATGCTATTTTCACTTCACCAGAATTTCACCTAAAACTTTTGCTTTAAAAAAAAGCATATGCTGGTAATGGAGTCTTGTAGGAAACTGAGCTAATGGAATAGGGTCACTGAAGTTCATAATCATCTGAGGTTGTCAATGAATGGCAAGAAGAGCAAAAAGGGCTTAAAAAAAGGGAAAGGGGAGCAACAAAGAAGACATAGGATTGACAGGATAGATATCCTATCAAATCAAAGAGGGTAGTACAATTGATTGCTTATGTTAGGGAGAGGGAAGAACTACTCAATTCTTATCTTCCTTTTTTTTTCTGTCAGGAAAATGGCCTTTGGATTGGGATGAAGAGAACAAAAACAGCTAATAGGGAATTTAAAAAAAGAAAGTACATATAATTTAAAATTATATTTAAAAATTTAATTTAACTTTAAAAAAGAAAGTACATTTTCATATAATACTGAAATCCTACCTTCTCTATGAAGCCTTTTCTCATCCCTCTTAATTTTAGTGCTCTGCCTTTGCTAATCATTTCCTATTTTTCTTATAGTTAGCTTGTTTGCATATTTTTTTCCCACAAGATTTTGAGTTGCTCAAAGGCAGGGACTGTCTTTTACTTTTCTTATCCATAGAATTTAGCATAGTTCTTGAACTATAGTAGGTGTTTAATAAATATTTATTGACTGACTATATTATCTTTTCTAACCCTCATGGCAACACCATGAGATAGATACTACAAGTATTGTTATTTCCACTTCATAGAAGTATAAACTGAGGCCCAGAGGTTTTAAATTACTTTCTCAGGATCATATCAAGCAAATAAGTGTTAGAAGTTGGAGTAGGACCCTAAATCTTGTTTTGCTTAAGATCACACATTTAGTGAGTGTTGTGTTTGAGGCCAGATTTGAACTCAAGTACACCTGACTTCAGAGCTCATGCTCTATCCCCTGGACCATCTAGCTGCCCCTGAATCTTATATCTTCTTGACCTCAAGTCCAGGACATTATCCTCTATTCCATGTTATTTATAAAGTAAATAAAAAAGTACCAAGAGAGCACCAGCTCACTTCAATGAGTTTAAATCAACAGACCTAGATGAACTCTATTCTAGGGTTCTAAAAATATGGACGTATGTGATCAGTGAACCATTTCCAGTGGTCTTTGAAAGATTGTGAATAACAGAATTGAGATCAGAGAACTGGATAGATCACTGGCCCCGGAGTCAAGAAGACTTGAATTCAAATTCAACCTCAGACTCTTGACACTAAATAGCTGGGCAAATCACTTAGCCCCTGATTACCTCACCCAAAAAATGATCTGTTTTACAAAAATGGAAGAAATTGAAGTTTGCAAACCATGAGCTATTAAGCTCAACTTTTATTTTTGGCTCCATTCTAGAAAGTATTAGAAAAAGGATGGTGAGTAAGCATTTAGAAAAGGAGACAGTAATTGCCAAGAGCCAGTGTGGTTTCACCAAGAATAGATTATGGTACTTGCTAACTTCATTTCTTTATTTTTTTAAATAGAGTAATTATGCTAGAGAACCAGGGGAATGTTGTAGACATAGTACAATTAGATTTCAGCAAAGTCATTTTCTACAAAGATTCTCATGACATTGCCATGGACAAGATAGAGATTTTTGAGTTACATAATAATTTAGTTAGGTGGATTTGAACAGGTCATCTGATTGGACCTAAAATATTGAGTCAATGACAGATAGTGGAAGGCCCCAGAGGTCCCTCATTGGCCCCCTGTGTATTGTTTATCATTCTTACCAGTAACTTACATAAGATGTGCTGAATTTACCTATTTAAAACATATACACATGGCACAAAACTGAAAGGGGATAATTAATGTGTTTGATGACCGTCAGGATCCAGAAAAATCTCCACATGTCAGAATGATGGGCCATATTCCATAAGACAATATGAAATAGGGATAAATGTTAGCTCCACATTTAGGTTAATCAGTGGATGAAAAATGAATTAGTTTGTTTATTGAAATACAGCATTGGTAGGTATAAAGCCCCAACTTTGGGCTTAAAAAACAATTTTTGAAGTATTTGATGGGCAAGTATATCTGGACAATACTTTGTATAAAATAGAGAATGGGCCACAAGCTCTCCTTGAATCTGCAGTGTGATGTGGCAGCCAAAAACACTGGTGTGACCTTGGGTTGAATTAAATTAGACAGCACTAAAATGGAAGGACATGTGTATCCTGATGTTCTTTGCCTTGGTTGGGCCAACTCTGGAGTAATAATAACAATGATAATGGCTAGCATTTAAATAGCGTTTTAAAGTTTGTGTTATATTTTTATGTATGGTAACTTATTTGATTTGAGTATTTGAATATTAAGTTTTGGGCATCATATTTTAGGAAGTATATTGACAAACTGAAGTGAATCCAGAAGATAATAACATGGGGAAATCCTGGAGGCCAAGACATAGGAGACTCAATTAAAGGAATGGGGGATGTTTAGTCTGGAAGGCTTTAGATTTAAGGGAGACATGATAGTTGCCATTAACTATTTAAAGAATTATCTTAGGGATGAGAGATTAAACTTGTTTTTCTTGGCAACCTAAGATAGGACTAAGAGACGTGGATAAAAAAAAAAGGAGAAAGGGAAGATTTATGTTCAACAGAAAACTTCCCGGCGCTTGGAGCTATTCCAAAATGCTTTGATTCCAAAGGCTGCTTTGGTAAGTAGTGAGTTTCTTGGAAATGATCAAGGTTGTCTGGATGAGCATTTATGAGGGATGTTGTAGAGGGGATTTCTGCTCAGATATAAATTGGTACTGGCATGTTACCTCAATTCGGTTTAATTTAATAAGTCTTTATTAAGTAACTAGTATTTGACAGGCCCTGAGTTAGGCACAGGGAATAGAAAGGTGAAAATGAAAAAGCTCTCAAAGAATTGGACTTTTATTAAAAACTAATTCTCTGATTCTGTGAAGTCATGAGAGATCCCAAACTCATGAAAAGGATATATGTTTGTGTGTGCATGTAATGGGGATTGTTGGGAGTTAAGAACCCTAGAGAAGCTTACCAATAAATTGTCATCCAAGGAGAACCTTCCTATTAAGACAATGGGAGAGCCAAATTACATTTAGTAGAGAATCAAATCTAATTCTCGATAAAATGACAACACAGGAGTATGGTGCAGTGGAAAGACCTTTCTGGATTTGGAATCAGGAGATCTAGATTTGAATTCTAGCTCTGTACTTGAGTATTCTACCTGTAAAACACAGAGGATTTATGATCTCTGTCAATGGAAAGATTATGAAATTACAGTTCCTTGAAGTATGCTAATTTTACAATTATTGGTATTTTTTTTTTTTTTGTCATTGATGGCAGTGGTGGAAAGAGGTCATTGCTAGGAGATGGGTCAGGAAGACAGGGAACTAAGTAAGAGCCAGACAAGGACAAGGACAAGAACTAGGGCAAATACTCAGGATCATGGAGACCTCCAAGGGCAGCCTGAAGCCCCAAGACCTGGTTATTTGGAGGTGTGCCCAAGCCTACCTGGACAACTCCACCCCAGAGACAGGGCCTTTTTGGATGTACCAAGTTTGGTTCTCTAGTGTCAGTGGCTTTCTTTATCTAGCAAGGACCCAAAGAACCATAAAACATCAGAAATGGAGAGGACTTTAAAAGTCATCGAGTCCAACTCCTTCATTTCTCAGAGAGAGGAAACATAGACCAGAAAGGACTGACCAAAGGTACTACTTAGGTTATAGGTAGCAAAATCTGGATTTGAACACAGGTCCTCTGACTCCAGAAGAATTATGCCCTGAGGTCTTTCCCCTGTATCCTGCTTTGTAAGACAATTAGTGTAGTGGAAAGAGTGCTGAATTTAGACTCATAGTACCTGAGTTCAAATACTCATTGGTCTTTCTTAAGGTTCCACTTGAAATGAGAAATACACTTGATTTGGGATTGGAGGACTTGGGTTCTAGTTTTACCTTGAATATTTTCTACCCGTGTGGCCCTGGGCAGGTCCCTTCATTTTTTTTTTGACCCTCTGTTTCCTCTTCTGTAAAAGGAGAGCGTTGGTCTGTATTGTCTCTAAGCTCTGGATCTATGATTCTATTCTCGTCTGTCCCCGGACTGGGAATTCAGCAAGGGCAAGGATCGCATCTCTCTTCCATCTCTTATCTTCCCCATAACACAGCTGTGCACAGGCTTGCATTTGCAGGGAGAGTGGAGGAGGGACATTCAATAAAGATTTATTGGTTGATTGATGTAAAAGTTTGTCGTGAAGGAACAAGGATTGCCTTTGAGGTTAAACGGGCCCTGAATGGGAAGGTGGGAAATCTCCGTTTTTGCCCCCAGCTGTGGCCAACAACATTGTTGTTCATCTCTGGGCAGAGAGGGTCTCTCCATGGAAAGCCTGGCCCCCTGCATAGGGCAGAAAAGAGTGGCTTCGCTTAGAAGCAGCGATTTTCAGCATGACTGACAAAGGCCCGGGAGGCAAGCTATTGAGACATGCAGATCGATGGACGTAAAAAGACAACTGACTATTGCCAGCCAGGGATACAGATAAGGTTGGAAGGGAATGATGAGACTTGGCTCATGTCACGAGGGAAGGACATGGTGTGGGAAGCCAGGATTCCAGGTTGTCTCTCAGCACATGGCCCCAGGAGAAATCCCTGTCATCAGAGATAGCCCTTTGCAAAGTTATCAAATGGGAAGGACAGAAAAAGCATCTCCGCTGTTGCCAGCTGGCTTCCCTTCCCTGTGGCTTGGTCCTTTCCCTAGTCTTCTTCTCTAAGAGGCCCGTAAGTTCTTCAGGAAGGATGTAGTAGAGAAAGCACTTGACTTGGAGCCAGAGGACCTGGTTTCAAATTTGGCTAATTGCTGCCTATGTGACCCTGAACAAATCACTTCCTCTATTAGTGATTCCACTTCTTTATCTGTAAAATGAGGATTATTGGAGAAAATGGCCTCTTATACTGGTCTTTGACCTTATGATCAGAAGCTTCTTTCCAGCTCGAATAGTCAATGCATCTGTGATTTATATTTGGTGCAGCAATCTCTACTAAGATGGAAAAGCTCTGATTGTCGAAGGAGCGTATGTATTAAAACAGAGAGTGTGTATGTGCACAGGTGTCCCCCTGTATTCGTGAATGCTGTACATGTGTGCAGTATGTACTGTATATATACACACGTGTCTGTGTATGTAAATACCTGCACACATGAGGTCAATAACTGGGGTCCAATCAACTTCTTTATTAACTTAATGATCGCATCCTCTAACCAAAAAAAATGCTGCATTTGGACTCAGAGACAGGGGGTTGACTTCTACCTCTTTCACTAACAAATATGTGATTTTGGGGGAAATCAGTAACTTCTTTGGGCCCATTTCCTCATCTGCAAAATTAAAGAAATGTCTTAGGTAATCTTTATAATCTTGACCAGTTCTAACTCTATGATCCTATGAATGGAACGCCATAAGGGCCACCTGACGTCTTCTTTTTTTTTTTCTTACTTACTTTTTTTTTCTGAGGCAATTGGGGTTAAGCGACTTGCCCAGGGTCACACAGCTGTTTACATGTCTGAGATCAAATTTGAACTCAGGTCCTCCTGACTTCAGGGCTGGTGCTCTATCCACTGCGCCACCTAGCTGCCCCAACCTGACGTCTTCTTTCTAGAATTCTTGTTCTTGGGGTAAGAGGCGAAGGAGGAAAGCGTCCTCTTGCCCTGAGGGTCCTCCTATGCTGGGTGAGGGAGACCAGTTTTATGCGAAGGAGACAGATCAATTTTTAAGCACCTTTGTGGGTTAGATAAAATTTGTATGAATTAAGAGGAAAAAGAGATGAGGGGATGGGAGTAGTTATAGAAAGATCCCTAGAGGAAGTGAAACCTATAGAATTATGATTCAAAGCTAGAAGGGGCCTGAGAAAGTCATCATATAATCATAGAATTAGAACTGGGAGGACTCATAGAGGATATTTAGTTTCCTGATTGGGAAACAGAGGCACAGAAAGGTTAGAATCCTTGCATTAAGCTACCCGACAGGGACAGGAATCCAAGGTCAAATTTAGAACTGTTTCTGCTGCATAATTTGGACCTTAAGATTATGCAGTGGGGGGAAAGGGAGGAAGGATAGTTTTTGCAGGTACAATCTGAGCAAAGGTACTGTAACACACGGAGTGTTTTAGGTACTCTGTTTATCTTGGATGGATAGCACCTGGGTTCTTTTGTTTGTATATCTGGATATAGAAGAAGATTCATTATCTCCAAGCTTTAGGAAAGTAGTGGAGGGAGGGCCTAGAAGAAAAATTAGAGAGTAAAATGAAAAGAGAAAGAAGAGAGGACACAGAGAACAAGCAAAGAAAGAGACTAGAATTGGAGGAGGGAAAAACAGGGAAAAAGAGGATAAATATACAGAACTGAATGGCCTCAGACAAGCTGCTTACCCTCTATAGACAACAGTTTAGACATTTGTAAAAGAAAGTGTTTGAGTTAGATGGGCTTTAGGTCTCTTCCCAGATCTGAAATTCTATGTTTATTGTTCTAAGGTCCCGTCCATCTTCAACCTTTTATTGCCTATTTACTATATTCCCATTTAGTAAGAGCCCTTCTTGCTCTTCCATATAAAATGCTTCTTTAACTGTTTGTGCTAAGCTCATTCATTCCACCTTTTATTTTAACCAATGGCTTGTGACAGTGGGAATGGGATTCAGGGTGTAAGGAAACTGAGCATCCCCAAGTGGGAGTCCTGGGGGAATATCAGTGTCCTATATATCTCTAGAGATAGGGAGAGAGTAGAACCCTGATGCCAGTTGGAGGTCTCTGAAATGGAGTGCTGGTTATCATTATACCCTACTGACAGCTATGCTCTTCCCTTGGGAATCTTGGGGTGACCTGTGATGGCAACTATGCTCCTGCCCCACCCCCTATGCCAGACCCTCCTTTGAGAACAGTTGTGACAACTCAGGAGCTGGGCTGTCTGCAAGTGCCCCCTGCCACCTCTGTGTGTCTCATTTGCATGTATATTTGCATAAATCTGCATAATTTAGGAAGCAGGTACTCATCTCCTGCAGTCAAATTTTAGACAATTTCATGAGCTTTGAAATTGCTTTCCTTTATATATTTATTCTCTCTCTCTCTCTCTCTCTCTCTCTCTCTCTCTCTCTCTCTCTCTCCTCTCTCTGTCTCTGTCTCTGTCTCTCTTTCTCTCTGCCCTCTCTCTCCCTCCATTATTTATTTTTACCCTCCTTTTCCCTGTTCTAGTCTCTTTCTTTGCTCTTTCTCTCTGTCCTCTCTTCTCTCTCTTTTCATTTTACTCTCTAATTTTTCTACTAGGCCCTCTCTCCACTACCTTCCTAAAGCTTGGAGATAATGAATCTTCTTCTATATACCTTAGAGATGATACCAACTTAGAGCCAGGGAGCAGGATCTGAGATTGACAGGGACTATGCTACAAGTAGGGATGCCCTGGCTTACTTGTTGACATATTATAATCATGATTTGCATTCTACTCACATTCCCCACAAAAGTCACAGGATGTCAGGGCTGGAAGAAACATAAAGATCATTGAATCCAACCACCCCATTTTGCAGAGGAACAAACTGAGGTTTGGTGATGGGAAGGGTCATATGGCTAGTAAGTAACAAAAATTAGTATCCAGCTCTTCTGACTCCAAGTTCAGTGTTTTCTCCACCAAGTCACATTTCGTTCTCTCCTGCTATGTTGGTCTTGGAGATGTTAGTTGTCAGACACATAGCATCATTATAAAACTGAAGGATCCAAGACCTTTAGGCTGTTCTCACCCCTGCTGTAAAAAAAGAACTTCTCCAATCAATAAATGGTCAAAGGATATGAACAGACAATTTTCAGATGATGAAATTAAAACTATTTGTAGTCATATGAAAAGGTGCTCCAAATCACTGTTGATCAGAGAAATGCAAATCAAGACAACCCTGAGGTACCACTTCACACCTGTCAGATTGGCTAAAATGACAGGAAAAGTTAATGATGAATGTTGGAGGGGATGTGGGAGGGCTGGGACACTGATGCATTGTTGGTGGAGCTGTGAACGGATCCAGCCATTCTGGAGAACAATTTGGAGCTATGCTCAAAAAGTTATCAAACTGTGCATACCCTTTGACC
This sequence comes from Myrmecobius fasciatus, assembly GCA_023553655.1. Lineage (NCBI taxonomy): Eukaryota > Metazoa > Chordata > Mammalia > Dasyuromorphia > Myrmecobiidae > Myrmecobius > Myrmecobius fasciatus. The sequence continues at coordinate 205,160 of JAJPUD010000382.1, read as the reverse complement.
CAGCAGCATTTCTATTGGGCTTATATCCCAAAGAAATCATAAAGAAAGGAAAAGGCCCCACATGTGCAAGAATGTTTGTGGCAGCCCTTTTTGTAGTGGCTAGAAACTGGAAATTGAATAGATGCCCTTCAATTGGAGAATGGCTGAATAAATTATGGTATATGAATATTATGGAATATTATTGTTCTATAAGAAATGACCAGCAAGATGATTTCAGAGAGGCCTGGAGAGACTTACATGAACTGATGCTGAGTGAAATGAGCAGAACCAGGAGATCATTATACACGGCAACAACAATACTATATGACAATTAATTCTGATGGACATGGCTCTCTTCAACAATGATATGTTTCAAACCACCTCCAATTGTTCACTGAAGAAAGCCATATACACCCAGAGAGAGGGATGCGAAATGTGGACCACAGCATAACATTCTCATACTCCTTGATTGATGTTTGCTTACATTGTGTTTCCTTTATCTGATATATCGTTTGTGTAGATAAGATTTTTCTTGCACGACAATAAGTTTGGAAATATGTATACATATATTCGATTTGCCAATATTTTAACATAATTAACATGTAGTGGATATCCTGCCATCTAGGGAAGGGGTGGGGAAGTTGGGGGGAAAAATTTTGTAACGGAAAGCTATGTAAGGGTTATTGTTGAAGAATTACCCACACATATGTTATGCAAATAAAATAAAATTAAAAAAAAAAGAACTTTAGGATAATCCTTCATACAGACTCTCCATCACTCTAGTCCAGCCTCTCTTCATTTTAAAAAAAATCGACATTGTTGCAATGACCTCCTTATGGATTTTCAGGAGTTAGCATGGCATAGTGGTGAGTGTTGAATTTGGAGTCAAGGGATCTTGGTCCAAATTCTGGCTCTGCCACTTACTACCTTGAGCAATCAAACAATCAATAGGCAACTACTATATGCCAAACAATAGGGATACTGGGGCAATGGGAATAGTCCCTGAACACAAAAGGCTTAGCATATAGCTGTCAGAGGAAACATGTCACATGCAAAATATATACAAATGGTACAAAGTAGTTTGAGATGGACGGCTCTAGCAACTGGAGAAGGTGAGGAAAAGCTTCATATATAAGGTAGAATTTAGGGAATAGTCCATAGGACACAGCCTTTGCAAAGGCATAGTGATTGGAAATGAAGTGTTGTGCATGAGTAACAGTAAGAAAGCAAGTTTGGATGGGCCATGGAGAATGCAATAGATGGATTTAGTATAGAAAATGGAATAGAGGGATGGACTATGGAGAATGGAATAGTTGGATGGATCATAAAACTAGAGAGATAAATTGGAATCAGACTATGAAAGTTATTAAGTGACAGAGGAATTTCTACTTGATCCTTGTGAGCCATGTGAGTTTATTGAGCAGGGGAGTGACATAGACAAGCCTGTACTTTAGGAACATCAATTTGGAAACCATGCAGAGGACGCATGGAAGGAATAGAGAGACAAACCAGAAGACTGTTGTAATAGTCCATATGGGGGAGCTGATGAGTGTTTAATTGTTGGGTCTTTGTTTCATCAATTGTAACATTAGAGGGGATGGGTTCTGACTTCTCAGGTTCCTTTTATTTCTAAATCTACTCTCCTAATAAACTGCCATGAGCACTTATACCATGCTAAGGAGCTGGGTTCCTTTTCAGAGATCCTGAGCGCTGGTGATAATGTTGCTGAGCAGGGATCAAACCCACTCATAAGAACAAACAGTTTTTGGCTTGTGTCTCTCAGAACACGAGCTCACAAATGGAGCCACTGGCTCTGCTATAGCACATCCTCTCTGTTTTCCTCTGGCTCTTGACCATACCTCTGGCTTAATTCTTATTTTTTTTCCACCTGTTTTGTAGCATATCCTAGTCTAGGCTCTTGCTCTCTCTCCAGATGGTTCTTCAGTTGTGAGAAAGACTCTAGAAAGCCCTGCCCTCATTTGATCGGCTGCCATCCTCTCCTCCAAGGGACCCTGACTTGGTATGAATTTAATAACCGCATCTGACATTTTTATAGGTTTGAAGGTCGGCAGAGTTCTTTTCTCACAACAGCCTTGGGACCTAGGTAATGCAAACATTATCATTCCCATTTTATGGATGAGGGTCAGAGAGGTTAAATGCCTTGCCCGAGGTCACACAGCTAGTAGGTATCTGGCTCTGTATTGCTTCTAAAATTAAGTACAATCTCCTTCACCTGGCATTTACGTCCTTCCACAATCTGACTTCAAACTCCCTTTCTGACCTTGTTTCACATTACTCACAGAATCTAACAGCAGCAAAGGGGATAAGAAGCTCTTTAGTCCAGTCCATTTCTAACCAATCCCCATCCTCAATAAGTGGATATTCAGTTTTCACTTGAAGACCTCCATCTAATGGAAATTTACAACTTTCCTTCATTTTATGTTCCAGCCCAACTGAACTGGTGGCTATTTCTAGAATTCAGTAGTCCACCTCCAACATCTAAATATGTCTTTAAGGTGTCATTGCCTCATGCATCCAGTAAATATGTAAGGTTCTCTTCTTTGAAATTCAGAATGTTTATCTGCCTTTAAGTCTCAGATCAAGAAGTCTTGCTCCTTTCCAAATGCTATCTTCCTGTCATTCTACCCTGCCGTACTCTTGGAGAAGTTGAGAAACTCAACTACTCTACAACCATGTTGTTCTGATTGATAAGACCTTATAAACAGATCCTTTCAGATTTTGTATCATTTTTCTCCTAGAACAATTTCTGAAATACCACTATTCTCATGTTACCTTTAGCTCTCTCTGGGGACAGTATCTGCAAAGGATGTTTCGATTGATGGTCCTATCCCTGTGACTTTCTGGACTAAAACACCTTTCTTTAGCTATCCCTCTCTATATGTATTTTCTTCCTCTATTAGAATGTAAGCTCCTTGAGGTCAGGGACTGCTCACTATATTTGTATCTCTAGCATTTAGCACTATGGTTGGTACATAGTAAGTTCTTAATATAGGCTGTTTTGTCCATTAATTCCTATGTCTCTGATATATCTCCTGCCCTTACTTTGCCCCCAATTGTCAGTGTTCTTTCAACCCTCTCTACACCACCAGTAAGTTATAAGTTCTTCCAGGACAAGATTGTGCCATTTTTCATTTTTTCTTCCCCAGACTCAGCACAACTCTTTGTAAATAGCAGGTACTTAATAAATATTTGTTGAATAGATTTGGGTAGTTGAATTAATGAGCTGACAGATTGTTCTCTAGATGGTGTATTTAGGAGCGATCCTCAGTCTTGAGACGTTCTACCTTGTTTATGCAGATGATACACAGCTAGGAGGAATGGCTCATGAGTTGGTTGAATGGCTGAATCTGGAACCAAAATGGCATTGATGGGCTAAAATTGTGGTCTGATTGAACATGATGAAATTGAATAAAGAAAAATATAAAGTCTTCCACCTGGGATGAAAATTTCAATACAGAATAGGTTGGACTAGAATCGGAATCTGCTACTATTTAATTTTGTGTGGCCCTATACTAAGAATGGTTTTTTACATTTTAAATTAAAGTTTTGTTGTTACTTAAAAATGTAAGAGCCATTCTTAGCCGATGGGCCACAAACAAATTGGCAGATTGGATTTGGTGCTATAGCAGTTGTTTGCCCACCTCTGGACTAGATGGTCTTGGCCATTAAAGAATTCTGTATCAGATTTGGAATTTAAATACAGGTGACCCATTCTAATATGGCTTCTATTCAAGCAATTTGGTAACACTGGGTGAGATGCAAAGACCAAGAAATATATGGTCCCCAACTATTAACAATCTGGTTCTTCTCAGTGGTTAAGTGATCCAAAGCAGTCCCAATAGATTTTGTACACAAAATGTCATCTGCATCCAAAAAAGAACTAAGAAGACTGAATATAAATCAACCCATGCTATGTTCATTTCTTTCTTTTTTTTCTATTTTTTCTCTCTCCCATGGTTTTCCCCTTTGCTTTGATTTTTCTCTCCTAACATGATTCATAAAGTAATGTGTATTAAAATATATAAATTTACTAGGAAAAAAAAAGAAATATATGGTCCCCATCTCATATTTGGAACTCTGGTGTTATCTTTGCCATTTATGAGATTCTATGACTTCTATTTCTACAATTGCTCTCTCTATTCTCCCTGCCTTCAGCTTAGTATGAACCCTCATGATCATTTCTGGGGACTAAACCAATTGCAACATTTTCTCCCTCACCTCTCTACCCCTACTTCTGAGTTTCCAGATGTTACTACCATGCCTCAGTTGCCATATCACCCTGGAACTTTTCTCAGCAATTGGGACCTCCTTGTCCTGGAACTTCCATCCATCCCTAAAGTCATCTGCGCTGGAATATCACTATACCGTACTGGCTTCCATCTTCCATCTTTGGTGATCACATTCTTCTCTGAGTCTCCATTTTGGGAAGGGTCTCACACTGGCCAACTTACATTACCTTCCAATTTCTGCTTCTAATTTCCAGACTTCAACACCAAATACTCAGAATGGGAAACTTCTACTCCCTTGAAATTTTTCAGCTCCCTTTTGTATTTTGTCTTTCCCCACTGGAATTGAGGGTTCGGTTTTTATTTTTGTTTGTATTTGTATCCCCCAGATCTTAGCAGGGCCTAGAACATTGTAAATGCTTAATGTGCATTGCCCTGTCTTTCCTCAGTTTATCCTTCACACTGCTGCCAGATTTACCATGAATTGTTGAGTATCCTACATATATTGGCATTTAATCCCCTTACTAGACTGAAAGATCCATGCCAGGTACAAGTCATATCTTCTCAGCCTTTTGTCAAATCCACAATAAATGTTTGTCATATGCTTGAGTTTAATGCCCTGTAGTGTCCCTTTGGGGGCACAAAATGAGATGGGCTCCCAAGGGAGGCAGTGGATACCCCTTCTCTTGAGGTCTTCTGGCAAAGACTGCACGGACGTTCTTTTGTCTGTTGTTGATAGGATTTTTGCTCATGTGTGGGTTTGCTTAAATGGCTTCTGATCAACCTTCTAAAACTAAGTTACTACAACTCTACTCTTTTTAGCCACTCTCCAGATGGATGTGGAAGTTCTAGAGCAATGTCCCCTTGGGTTAGAAAATCTGGCTTTGATTCCTGCCTCTGTCATTTTTAGCCTGTATGACCTTAAGCAAATCACCCTCTCTGGACCTCAGTTTTCTTATCTATTCTAAGGGACAAATTTTGTTCACAAGGAATTATTTTTGTTATTAGCATAAATAATTTGTAAATAATAATACTTAATGGATATCCTCTGGTAGAGAAATGGAGATAGTCTTTAGTAGCAGTTCTTAACTTTATTTGTGCTCTGGACTCCTTTGACAGTTCTGTAAAACTTATAGAGCCATTTTCAGAATAAGGTTTTGAAATGCATTAAATAAGATGCATGAGATTACAAAGGAAATCCATTATAGTCAAATGCAGTTACCAAAATATTTTAAAAAGAAGTTCACAATCCTCAGGCTAAGAATTCTTATTTTGACTAACATGGACATGTTTTATATAATTGCACATGTATAACCTATATCTTATTGCTTACCATCTCAAAGTGGGGGGAAGGGGAGAGAAAGAAGAAGGGAGGATAGAATTTGGAACTCAAAACTTTAAATAAAAATGTTAAAAAACTGAAAAAAAGAATTCTATTCTAGAAGGGAGAAGGGTGGTTGGAAGAGAAGTGCAGTACGAGTGTGGAACTATGTGCATTTGAGTGTGTATATATATGTGTGTAGATTTTTGTGGAGGGGGAGGAAGGTTAGTTATTTTCTTTTAACATAAGAAGATCTAGAGCTGGAAAAGATTTTAAAATAATTTTTTGTTCCACACCCTCCTTTTACACATAAGGAAATGGAGATCCAGAGAGGTCAAAGTTCTTGCTCGAGGTCACATAAATAGTGAGGGGAAGATGCTTGAATCCAGAGTCGCCTACCCTCCTCTCTGTTCCCACTGGCCTCCCTCTGGCACAGGCCCTCATTACCACTTCCTGGGACTTAGTCCAGAGAATTATTCTCATTCCAGTGCTTTTTGCATTACCTAAAGCTGCCTAAAGTTGGAAGGATCATAAGATTATAAATTTAGAGCTAGAAAGGATCTCCAAGCCAATCTTGTCAAACACTCTCATTTGATGGATGAAGAAACTGAGCCTCAGATTGGGGAAGGGTCTTGCTCAAGGTCATAGAAGAAGTAAAAAGTAGAGCTGGAATTTAAACCAAAATTCTCTGGTCCCAAATCTAGTTCTCTCTCCATTGTACCATGCTGCCTCCCCACAGGAGCAAAAAAAATAAAACATCCTCCTCTGGGTACTAAAGAAGGCTGGAGAGAATGGAGCGCCATAGAGACATGTAATTTCCAAGTTGAAAGGGGCTTTAACAATCATCTAGAGGCAGCTAGGTGGCCAGAGACTAAGCCCTGGAATTAGGACAACCTTGTTCAAATCTAGTCTCAAACACTTGACACTATCTGTGTGACCCTCAGCAAGTCACTTAACCCCAATTGTCTCACAAAAAAACAGAACAAAAAATAATCAGCTACTACAGTAGATGATCCAGAAGAAGGTCATGGCTACATGGAAGGAAGGAAATAAGCATTTATTAAGTGCCATATATTGTAGTAAGTGCTTCACAAATATATCATTTAATCCTCAAAAACAATCTTATGAAGTAGTTTCTACTGTTACCCCCATTTTATAGTTGAAGAAACTGAGGCAGACAGATTAAATGACTTGTTTTGAATCACACAGGTAATAAATAAATGCCTAGGGTAAAATTTGTACTCAAGTTTTCCTAACTCTAGGCCTAGTGCTCTATCCATTGTCCCACCGAGCTACCATGTAGATTCTTGTTTTATCCACGAGTGAAACTATTTAAAACTGAAGAAGTAAATTTCCATTCACTAAGCATTGAGGTTATCGGGGCCTTAAAACAATACTTTATTTTTTTTCCAATTACATGTAAAACACTTTAAAAGTTTTTGTTTTAATTTTGAGTTCTAAATTTTTTTCTTTCTCCTCTCCCCCCCCAGTAAAAAAAGCTGGTATAGATTATATTTGTGCAATCATGTAAAACATTTCCACATTAATCATTTTGTGCAAGAAGGCTTGAAGAAAGAAAGAAAAAGCTAGCAAGCAAGAAGGAAGCAAAGAAGAAAGGAAGAAAAAAGAAGAAAAAATAAAGAAAGAAGTAAAAAACAGTATGCTTCAGTTTGTATTCAGACAGCATTAGTTCTTTCTCTGGAGGTGAATGGCATTTTTCAACTTGGGTCTTTTGGGATTGTCTTAGATCATCATATTGCTAAGAATATTTAAGTCATTTTACATTCTTTATCATATAATATCTGTTACTGTGAACAGTGTTCTCTTGGTTCTACTCACTTCACTTTGCATCAGTTTTTCCAGGTACTTTTGAAATCATCCTGCTTTTCAGTTCTTATCATACAATAAGATTCCATTCCATATATGACAACTTGTGCAGCCTTTCCCCAATTAGTGGGCATCCCTTCAATTTCCAATTCTTAGTCACATCAAAAAGAACTGCTAAAATATTTTTATATGAAAAGGTTCTTTTCTTTTTTCTTTTTGAGCTCTTTGGTATACACACCTAGCAGTATTTGCTGGATAAAAGGGTATGCACAATTTTATGGCACTTTGGTTATAGTACCAAATTGCTTTTAAGAATGGTTGGATCAGTTCACAACTCTATTAACAATGCATCAGTTTCCCACACCCCCTCCAACAAATGCATTTTTCTTTTTTCTTATATTAGCCAATCTGATAGATATTTGGTGGTACCTCAGAGTAATTTTAATTTGCTTTTTTCTAATCAGTAGTGATTTACAGAATTTGTTTATATGACTATAATTAGATTTGACTTTTTTGTTTGAAAACTATCTGTTCATATCCTTTGGCCACTTATCAATTGAGGAGTAACTTGTATTTTTTTTTTAAAGTAATTTGCCCAGGGTTATATAGTTTTTTAAAATAGTATTTTATTTTTCCAAATACATGTAAAGATAGTTTTTCAACATATTTTTGTAAAACTTTATGTTCCAAATTTTTCTCCCTCTCTCTTACCTTTCCCCTTCCCAAGAAGGCAAACAATCTGATATAGGTTAAATATGTGCAATCCTTTTAAACATAGTTCCATATTTGTCATGTTGTGGGGAAAAAAATCAGACCAAAAGGGGAAAAAATGAGAGAGAAAAACAAACAAACAAACAAACAAAGAAAATACTGTGCTATTCATATTCAGTCTCCATAGCTGTCTCTCTTGATGTCACAGGCATTTTCTATCCCAAGTCTATTGGAATAGCCTGGAATCCTCACATTGTTAAGAAAATCCAAGTCCATTACAGTTGATCATCACATAATCTTGTTGTTACAGGTACAATGTTCTCCTGGTTCTGCTCACTTCACTTAGCATCAGTTCATTGTAGGTCTTTCCAGGCTTTTCTGGAATCAGCCTGCTCATCATTTCTTATAGAATAATAATATTCTATTACATTCATATATCATAGCTTATTCAGCCATTTCCCAATTGATGGGCATCCCTTCAATTTCCAGGTCCTTGCCACTATAAAAAAGAGCTGCTTTAACATTTTTGCAATATGAGTCCTTTTCCCTTTTTTTATTATCTCTTTGCTATACAGATCCAGTAGTGAGATAGTGCTGAATCAAAGTGTATGAACAATTTTATAGCCTTTTGGGCAGAATTTCAAATTGCTCTCCAGAATGGTTGGATCAGTATACAAATCCACAAATAATATATTAATTCCAGTTTTCCCATATCTTCTCCAACATTTTGTAAAGAACATCTTGTTTGAGCCTAAATTCTTCCCTTATCCATAGAGCTGACAAACTATTCTATACTCTTTTAATTTACTTGGGTATCACTATGTGTATATCTTGTACCTATTTTGATCTTATCATAGCATACAACGTGAGGTGTTGGTCTATATCTAGTTTCTGCCACACTCTTTTCCAGAAAGAATGGATAAATTCTCTCATATAAAGGAGGTATAAAAGAGCTACTACAGTGGAGTGGAAGATAGAAAGGTAGAAAATAGAAATGACTCCAAGATGGAATAACATACTCAACTGGATATAGAAACTTCTTACCCTACAGGGAACTAAAAAGGGACAAAGATAAGAGAAGGAAGAGTAAATTGGGGGAGGTGGTGATCAGGAGTAAAAGATTTGTGAGGAGGGACAGGGTGGAAGGTGAAAAGAAAAGAGAAAAGGATAAACAAAGGAAAAATAAGATGGAAGGAAATATATAACTAATTATCATAACTGTAAATATGAATGTAATAAAATAATAATATCATACATCATAAATGTAAGTGTGAATTCCATAAAATGGAAGGAGAGAGCAAAATGGATTAAAAACACAATTCTATGTATACAAGAAATACATCGAAGCACAGAGACATACACGGAGTAAGAGTAAGAGGCTGGAGCAGAAGCTATTATGCTTCAACTGAACTAATAAAAAAGCAGGGGTAGCAATCATGAACTCAGACAAATAAAAAGCAAAAATAGATCTAATTAAAAAGTAAAAAAGGAAACTATATCTTGCTAAAAGATACCATAAACAGTGAAGTAATATCAATACCAAAAAGATATGCACCCTGTTCAAATTTCTATTTTGCCCACTGGTTTTAGGATATGAGGGCAATTTTTCTTGAGAATTTCTTGAAATATGATGTCTGGGCTTTTTTTTTTTTTTTTTTTGATCATGGCTTTCAGGTAGCCCATAATTCTCAAATTATTTCTCCTCAATTCCAGATCAGTTATTTTTCCAATGAGAAAATTCACATCTTTTATTTTTTTAAATCTTTTGATTTTGTTTTATCATTTCTTGGTGTTTCATGGAGTCATTGGCTGCCAGTTGTTTTCAGTGAGCTTTTGTACCTCTTCTTCAGTTTGGCCATTATTTAAGGAGTTATTTTCTTCAGTGAATATGTTCTCTCTCTCTCTCTCTCCCTCTCTCTCTCCCCCAAGCAGGTGACTCTGTTTCATGATTCTCTGGCATTGCTCTCATTTCTTTTCCCATTTTTCTTCTACTTCTCTTACTTGCTTTAAAAATTTCTTTAAAGCTCTTTCAGGAATTCTTTCTGGGCCTGAGAGCATTTCATATTTTTTTTTTTTTGAGACTTTACATGTGGACATTTTGACACTGTTATTCTCTTCTAAGCTTGTTCCTTGATCCTCACTATCACAATATTAACTTTGTATAATATAGTTCTCTTTTTGTGTTTTTTTTGGGGGGGTTCATTTTTCTGCCTGTTTTGTAACTTTGTACTTTTGTGTAGGAGTTGGGCTCTGCTCCTACGCTGTCCCAAGCTTCTGGTGCTAGACTTAAGGACCTAGCTGCTGACTTGCCCTGGAAGGAGGGGACTCTCTGCTGGCTACTACTGGGGGGAGACCTACATGTTGGCTTGCCCTGGGGGTGGGATCTCCATTCTGCCTGACTCTGGGGGCAGGGCTTTGTTGGTAGCCTATGCTGGGGATGGGGCCTTGCAGTTGTGCTGTTGGTCTGGAACTTCTGTCTTGTCTGAAGGGCTGCTGATTTGTATGGGGTTGGAGTCTTGCTAGTTGTTACCCTTGGGCTTGGTACTTTGCTTTAGGGCCCCCCGTAGTGTGGCTTGCCATTGTTGATAAATGGGCTCCCCTCCCACTTCAGTGAGACAGATCTTTCCTGATGAACTGGTAAACTGCTTCCTTTCTCCTAAATTGGTTCTGAGGAATTTTTCAAGGTTGTTTGGAAAGGAATTTGGGAGGGCTTCAGGGAATTCCTTCCTTATTCCACCATGTTGGCACTGGAAGTCCAATCTGAGCCTTTTAAAGACAGAAATCAAGGGAGGGAGCGAACAATTATGTACAGATACATGAGAAATGGAAACCAAACAAAATCCCTCATCAACAACCCATCACTCCCAGGTCAGGGAAGTGCTGAATTGTGGCTTCTTCCCTTGAATGTTCAACTCAGCATTTTCCCTGCCTAATTCAATCCAGGAACAGGCTGAAGTTGGTCAGTACTCTCAGACATATTCCCCATTAGAGCATCTCTCTTCAATCTCATGTCCCAAACACAGCACCCTTCACTTCTGACAGAGTTAGAACTAGGCATTGTTATCCCTGGGGCAAATCCAGTTGGGGCTGAGCATAATAGTCTAAAGGACTAATCAAAAGGGAATTTGGGGTAAGAAGGAAGCTGTCATAGAAAAATCCCAATGGAAGGAGATGATAAAAGAGGCATGGAACATGGCCCAAACATAGGTGAACAGTCTGTCCTTTGCAAGTGTTGGCAGGGATGGAGAGCGGTATCAAAAATGGCATGATTGAAACAAAACCTGCAGAGATGATTGTACCTGGAACTGCTGAGGATGAAGGAAGGCAATATGGGGATGGATTAACCATCCCTAACCCAAGAAGTGGAATTCTTGTTGTTGGAATCTTAGCATTCTGTAGGGGTCAGAGAGTGTTTAGCAAAAAAAGACCCTAGGAATCATTGAGCAAATCTCCTTCCTTTTACAGAAGAGGAAATGAGCCCAAAGAAGGGAAGGGATTTACAATTTGTAAGTGATTGGGATTAAGATGAGTGGATGGGATTAGTAAAAGCTGGGATTCAAACTCAAGTTTTGTGGATTTTAAGACTCCAAATCTAGTTCCCCATGAGATATTAACTGGCCCTACTTCTCTATTGCTTTATAGTTTCTGAAGGTTATAAATGCAAATATTCCCATGCCCATTTTGTAGGTGAGACTCAAATGTGAAATAGCTTTTGGGTGATCACATGGTCACATGGCTATTAAAGATCAGAGCTTGGATTCTATTCTAGGTCTTGTGGATCCAGATGTAGCATCTATGGACTACTGGTTTGGGATCTGGTTGTCCTCTCCTAATATCATTATGGTGTAGGAGAAAGAGCACTGGCTTTGGAGGCAGAATAGTGGAGTCCAAGTATCAACACTACTTAGTTATGTAATTTTTGGGTAAATCATTCCACCTCAGAAATTCAGTTCCTCTTTATAGATATTATTACAATGTCTTCTTCTGAGGGTTGTTGTTGATGAGTCAGGTCAATAACTATAGATATTAACCATTTTTTTTGTATTTCTAGACAATGAAATTTCCTGGAGCTCACATAGTTGCAGAGAGAGAATAGAGTGTTCAAGGGAAATATCACTTCCCAGACAGGCTTAAGATCTTTATGCTGAGATCCAAGATCATGCAGGTAGTAGGAAACAGAGGTGAGAGTCCCACCCTGGTCCCCTGTCTCTTCATGCAGTTTTCTTTCTAACACACCAGGAAATTATTCATAGAAGTTAGATAAGCATTTTATAAGCACCTGGTAGGTGTCCTTCATTTTGCTAAGGCTTTGGGGAGATCACGGCAAAAATATGAAACAGCCGCTGCTCTTATGGAGTTTGCATTCTACATCCTAAGTTATTGGTAAGATCAGTTGCATGAGTAGATACCAGGTCTTATGATATATTGCTAGAAAATTTAAGGAAAGCAAGTGGTCAGCCTAGGTTTCCCATTAAATATTTCTGAGGAGGTCTCCTGCAATCTTTTCTATCTAGATTGGAGAGAGAACAACTCTAAAGTCAACAAAATAACTGAGTATTGTAATTATTTATTTGAAATAGAGAAGATAGAAAGATAGTAGCTAGTTCTATTTCTTCTTGTCCTCCACCATATTCCCTTAGACTGGAGCCTATCACCTGAGGTTGTATTCCATGGAATATCTGGGGAAATAGGGCTTGTCCTATGGAAGGATGCGGAGTTTTTCTAAAAAGTCTGGGGACAATACTGAAAGGATTAGTGCTTTTAGATGATAAGCAACTGAGTGAAGGCTGTGGATTTAATGGGCTTTTAAAAGGAGTAACCCTGCTTTGAAACCTCTCTTCTCTTTCCAGATGATGAACATCTAAGGAATCTTTAAGCCTCTCCCTGAAGGGGTGCAGTGGATTATAGTTGGTATCCTTCCTTCATCTGGGCAGAAATGTTGAACTATGAATATAAGGCATCTAAATTATGTGTGAGGTCTTAGGCAAGCTTGAGCCTGAGTCTGGTTTGTGGGCCCTTAATTATTGTCTCCATTTTATTTTTTCCTGATTAGAATTGACTAAATGACATTCCCAAGAAGAATATATCCAGCCTTGCAAACAACCTTGGAAGTTCAAGAGTTCTGAGATCCTGGGCTTTTTGGTTAGAGATGACTGGTAGCTGAGGGATTTTCTGTATCAAAGAGAATAATCACTAAAAGGGGTAAAAAAAAAAAAAAGCTCGGCTCCTTAATGGAGCTAGTTAGAACACTAGAGGGGATTGTTTGGACAGTGCAGAGGCAAGGTGAAATGTAAAAATGGCTATTCAGCAACCTCATAAATTGTTTTATGTTGTGATGACTTTTTCAGGAGACTATAATAGTAGCTATAAGTTATTCTCATCCCTTCTCTGTTTTTCTGTCACTTATGAGTCTTTTGTGTTCATAATTTCTTTTGTTTAGAAGAAATAAGTAGCTGTTCTATACTTGACTTATATGGTACATTGAATGTCTTTCTACTTTTCCCTTTAGAGAGACTTTAGATACAAATCAAAATCTAAACTTTAAATAATTTCCCCCAAGGCTTGAAGACAGTTAGGTGGTAAAGTAGATAGAGTACTGACTTTGTGGTCAGAATGGTTTAAAATCTATCCCCAGATACTTACTAGCTGTGAGATCTTGGGAAAGCTACTTCACCCTGTTTGGATGAGTTCTTCATCTTTAAAATGATCTGGGGAAGGAAATGGCAAACCACTCCAGGATCTTACTTCAAAAAACCAAAAACCAAAAACCAAATGGGTTCATGAAAAGTCAGATGTGACTGAAATGACTCATCAACCTAAGCAGACATTGCAAAGAATCAGAGAATATGAGAAAAGGACCTGACTCTCCTTTTTAGGTAGTCAAGCTCCTCTAGGATTGGTTAGTTCGTGACTGAATTCATCTAGAGTTGAGAGTGCAAAGGGACCCTTTAATAGAAAACAAGAGGGAGTAATATCTTAGACCATTGGATCCAACAACAGTTGCTATTATTACTCCAGGATCTCAAGGTTGCCAGGGTTATCAAAAGGCGAGAGACCGGTTCATGGAATATGCCAATCAGATGAAGGAACTGGGCATGTTTAGCTTAGAAAAGGGAGGATTTAGGGTAGGATGTGCTCACTGCTTTCAAGCAGCTGAAAGGCTGCCATATGTGTCAAAGCAAATAAACTGAATCACTCAGCATTGTATTTAGGACTCTGATCTATTAGGGATACATATTTATGAGTTATATCAAGTCTGGTTCAGGGGAAAGAAATGAGAGAGGCCAAAGACTTGTAGATTATACAGAAGCCTTGCACCTTTATATCATGAACATTTTTTTAAAAAAAAATTGGTAGGTACTGGACATGGTAAGCAGCAAATAATCTCACTAAAAATGAAAATGACTACATTCTGACAGACATGGCTTATTACGAATGTAGGAATTATCCTTAAGTCAGCTGTCTGTGCACAGTGAGACTATCGAGTTATCAGAGATAAGGCCTGAATTTAAAATAAACAAGAAGGGCTACTAGTGATAAAAAGATATGGCATACAAATGAGTCGGTCCTTAATTATCCGAACAAGCAGTTGAAACATTTTAAAAAGGCAAATGGATAGCAGAAATGGCATTGTCACCAACAATTATAATTTCATCCAGAAGTTAAACCAACTTAAACTAATTTCTACAATAACGAGAACAAATGATCCCAGAAAGCATACGAGTCAGAAAATGTTTGACTTACTCGCCAAATAAAGAGTGATAGCTGCCAAGGAAACAGTGAATTACAATTTCATACACACATATCTATATCTATATATTCACATATGTATGTATATATATAATTTGTTATTATATATATACATTATCTATTATATACATACATACATACAAATGTATGTACACATACACACACAAGCAATGTACTAAGTGCTAATATTGATACAGTGCTTAAGGTTACAAAGTACTTTACAAAAATTATCCCCACAATAACCCTTGGAAGTAGACACTATTATTATACCTATTTTGCAGATGAGGAAATTGAGGCAGACACTTGTGCAAGGTCTCACAACTAATAAATGTCCAAAGCTGGATTTGAACTCAGGTCTTTCTGACTTCAAGTCCAGCATTTTATCCACTGTGCCACCAAACTCCTGTAGAATATAAACTTATCCTTAAAATATTACAAAGAAGGATAATGGATGATTATGAGCACTACTGTCTTAGAAAGTAGAGAGAAGCAGCAGAAAGCAAAATCAGTTTAGAGAAATCTTGGTGAAGTATTCAACTCAACAAAGTCATCCCAAGGGCATTTAAGGATGAAATGAAAAGATATGACAAATAGCAGAAAAATGGAAAAGATTTGTAAAAACTATTATAACAAACTGTTCTTTCCTTTAAGGATTGTGGAACCACCACACTTAGACCTTGATGTTAGTCCCCATGGTGATTAGAATGGAAGTAGAAATAACAAGACGAGGACAAAGATAAAGAAAACAGCTTATTTGGATCATCTAAATGCTGAAGAGATCTGTGCCAGAAGTGATAAAATTTTGGTGTCATTAAGGGACCGATTACAAGGTCTATGAAGGAGAATATACCAAAGACATGAACAAAAGATTTCTGAACTTATTATTACAAAAAAAAGATGACCAAGAGAGCATCCCAAAGCACTAACCTTTATGACTAATCTCCCATCCATCCAAAATCTTTATGAGGGTCATCTAAACACAAATTGAGAGATGTCCTCCATGAGGTTATTAGTAGGGGAAAAGGAGACTTTTGTATTTGATATTCAACGATGGACCACGTTTTTACTGTGGTACAGCTAACTGAAAGATATAGGGAACATAAGATCCCATTAAGATTTTTGGTTGGATATTTTGAAAATAAACAAATACTTGGTTTTTTTGCCACAGTGTTTGTTAACTATATATTATCTTTGAGGATACCTTGAAAGACATACCAATAGGAATGACTTTGTTCAATGACCCTCTGATAATAAATGTCAGGAGAGAAGTAAAAGGATGTCATGGGGACTACAGTAATGGAGGACACTCCACATAAAGTACAGGTGGAGGAAGTATTCTCTGAAGATGATGAGGTCCTCTAGATGCTTCACTTTGTGAATGACATTATGTGGATTGTACCCAGGCCTCCATCACAGAACCTCCTTCAAGAATTTGTACTCAATATAGAGAGTTTGACCTGCCCATCCACACAAGAAAGATCAAGTGGATGAAAAATGTTTGGCTAATGCCCACATTTTAACCTACATTTGATCAAACACTCTGTAGAACTTGTCTAATAGTATGTATATCTTGGATAAACAATACAATGAGTCCAGAGTTGAAAAGAAGAAGGATGAGCTTGATTGCTTTAGGGAGACTTCATGGTTCTTTTGTTGATTCCAGATTTCCCATGAAAAATTAATCTTTTCAATAGCAATTGAATACAACAGTCCCTTAACAACCCAAATTCTTAGTTCTCTAGAACAAAGAAAATCTGGGCTTCTAGTTTCTACCCAGGGACTGGGTAGAATTCCATAATTCTAAGCAATTTCTGTTGACCCCAAAGTTTGTGTTAATTACCAGTGAGGAACAGGGTGTCTATCTGATGGAAAGTAGAAACAAGTTAAAGATATATTGATGGATAATGACAAGTCAATGACTCTAGGATATTAAAAAGGTATTTCAAATCACAGAGACTCTAAATAATACTAAATTGTGAGGTCTGTCCAAAGGGTATCTATCTGGTCACCCTCCAAAGGCTCCTGGAATCTTCTTGGTACTTTGTAGTACTCAGGTGTTTTGCTTTGATCCATACCTAGTGGCCTGTTAAATCAGCTAAAGCTTTAGAGTCTTTTAAATTCTAATTTACTGAGAAGGTTGAAACTTTAACATTTTGTTTCTTCATATAGAAAAGGAAATGGACTCTTTCTAGTTAGTCACAGAACACTGGACTAGAGGCAATGAATGGGAGTTGCTGAGAGGCAGATTTAGGCTGGAAAATCAGTAGAAGTACCTCCCACTGAGAGTTGTCCCCCATGGGTGAATCTCCTCAGGACATTTCAGGTTCTTTGTCCATGGAGGTGTCTAAATTGAGACTAGATGAACATTGGTCTGGGCTCCATACAGAGGGTTCTTATTCAGGTATATTTGGAATATGGCCCTTCACATTCTGAGATTCAATTACCTGAAAGTTTATCTGATCTAGATAGATGAAACAATCTCTTGGGTGGTCCCTGATGCTGCACGAAATGTTTTTTATTCTAGGCAGTGGACATCTGTTTGAAATTCTCCTCTAAGTCCTTGTCTCCTCAGATGCTCGGGAGCAGGGACATTTTGTTCAGTTACTCAGCAACGCAACAAATATTTGGGCCAGTCGGGCCTGTTTACACTCCAGTCAGCTTATCTGACTCTCTAGACATAAAGCAACTTTTCATTTCTTTTTTTAAATTTTTTTTTTAAATCTTGGAGCTTAGTAAAAATAGCCCAATGTGGGAGTGGGAGGGAGAAAAGGTTTAGCAACTTGGCTGAACCCTTCTAGGACATCTTAGTTTGGAGAATTACTATTTACGGCCCTAAGTGGGTGAGGACGACAGGAATGTCACTTCTAGGGGTGGAGAGAAGGTTGTCTTGACCGGTGATGGTTTGTTTCTCTCAGGCTTCCTGGGTGTTCCAAAAAAAAAAAAAGGACTGAGGGCAATACCAATCCAGAAAACCTTAGGGGTGAAAGATCTCAAGGAATACTGGACTGGTGGAGGTGACTCAGTGGGCCAAGGAACGGTTGCTTACGTGTAGGCCCTGATATTTAGTGATACCTTGGTCTGAGATCCCACCTTACTTCCCTTCAGTAAATTTAAAGCTTGTACATTTGATCTTTTCCCAGAATTTCCCTTCCTCTACGATTGAATAGAGAGTGAGTGAGAGGTCAACTAATATGAAATGCTTGCATTTCATGGGTAGGACGGTGAGCCGCAAGACAGATGAAATGATAGAACAGAAAGAGAGCATCGTTTCTGATCCCATCTCTGCTACCTCTCACCTGTGTAAAACTTGACAAGCTGCTTCATCTCTCTGGCACCAGATTGCCCATCTGTGAGACGTTGGGTTGGACAAGGGCAGGGCTTCGGTACCTTTTCTGTGCTGGGTGCCAGTGAGGAGGAACCTATACATATCTCCTCAGAATCGTGTTTTTAAATGCATAAAATAGCAAAGGAAACCAACCACCGTCAAAAGTCATCAAAATGTATTTTTTAAAAAGCCCCAGAATCCAGGTTAAGAAACCCTGCATGAGATCATCTCTACTGTCTCCTGCAGCTCTGAATCCTGGTGTTTCCATTTGATAGCTATGGTTTTTTGTCTGGGTCTGTGATTTCACTGGCATAAGGAACTGCAGATGATGAGAGCCTTTTACTAATGGGGATCCACGACTTTTTTTAGAGAGTTGTTGTGACCTTAAGAGGTTGATTGATCCCTGCAGCTAGTATGTGTCACACACAGATCTTGAATTCAGAGCATCCTAATTCTTTTTTTTTTCTTTTTTGCTGAGACAATTGGGGTTAAGTGACTTGCCCAGGGTCACACAGCTAGGGAATGTTAAGTGTCTGAGATCAAATTTGAACTCAGGTCCTCCTGACTTCAGGGCTGGGGCTCTCTCCACTGTGCCACCTAGCTGCCCCAGAGCATCCTAATTCTAAGGCAAGCTCTCTGACCACTCTACCAAGATGTACCTTTAAGCATGTGCTTCCTTAACTCTGGGCAAATTGTTTTGCCTGACTTCATGTATGATGAATATTGTATTTCTTGCCTTCTCAGTGGGTGGGAAAGGGGCAAAGGAGAGAGAATTTGGATCTGAAAATAGAAATTTTTTTAAAAAAGGAAGGAAGGAGGGGCAGCTAGGTAGCACAGTGGATAGAGCCCCAGCCCTGAAGTCAGGAGGACCTGAGTTCAAATCTGGTCTCAGACACTTAACACTTCCTAGCTTGAGACCCTGGGCAAGTCACTTAACCCCAATTGTCTCAGCAAAATAAATAAATAAAAGTTAAAAATGAGTGAAACTGAATAAATTGGGGTTTTTTGTTTGTTTTTGTGAGACAGTTGTAGTTACGTGACTTGCCCAAGATCACACAGCTGGTAAGTGTCAAGTATCTAAGGTCACATTTGAATTCAGGTCCTCCTGATTCAGGGCTGGTACTCTATCCACTGGGGCATCTAGCTGCTCCAAGTAAATTGTTGGATGAGAGGCAATGTGGAACAGTTGGTAGAAAACCAGCCAGTAGATCAAGTTTGGCCTCTGACCTATGCTGGCTATGCTTTGTGTGATCCTGCACAAATCATTAAATTCACCATACCTCCAATCTCTAATAATAGTACTAGCTAACCCTCTAGAGTTTTGGGGTTTGGGTAGCCCTTTCCATATGTTGTTTCATTTGATTCTTACAACAATGCTGTGACATAGATACTATTATTTCCCCTATTTTCCTGATAAGGAAACTGAGGCAGATGGAGAATGAGTGCCCAGGGTCTCACAACTAGTAAATGCCTGAGGCAAGATTTGAATCCTAGACTCCTGACTCTAAGCCCAGCTTGAAAGACTATCAATTGCAATTCCAGTGGTGATATAAATGGGTAGAGGGAGGTTCTTCAAGTATGTCATAGGATCATCCCCAGAGAAGCTGTTCAGTCCCACAGAGCCTCAGTTTCACCATCTACATTTAGTGCTAATAATGCACTTCCTTTCTACCTTGCAAGGGTTTTGCGAGGGATGTATTTCCTCTGACTTAGCGTCCTCTGGAAACCTGAGCTGCTATTGCTTCTTGGATAGAAGGGGGACATAGATGGCAGTTGAGCTGTGACATCCTCTTGCCCTTCTCTCCATGGGAATTTGCCTAGTCCTGGGCTCTGGCTCTCACCAAATCCCCAGCTCCCTTAAAAGGCCTTTCTGTGGGAAACAAGACACTTCCGCCACTAGCTTCAAATTGCCAATTCCAAGCCCATTTTCACAGCTGCCGTATTCCAAGAGCACTATTTAAAAAGCAAGAGATCTAATCTTTCCTCCATCCTGCCAGATCGTTTCTGGGTAAAATCAAATATTTTCATTCTCTACCTTGTGCTTAATATACTCATCTCTCCCTCTCTCCTTACGTGCCTCCCCCCCCCATTCATTCTTCCCTCCCCACCTTCTTTGCCTTCTACCTCCCTCCTGCAGGAGCTCCGGGGAATGTTATGTATGAAATTATTTTGTAAAAATCCAATAAAAATTTTAATCAGGTCAACATCATTACAGGAAAAGGAAATGATGGATCTTCTGTGATGCAGAAAAAATGTAAAGGAGAAAAAAATCCTCCTTCCCTCCTGCTCATGCACAAATCCATTCTCAAAGAAGGTTGTTCGTGCCCACTTGGTGGGCGCTGACTCGATCAGCAGCCATTCTTAGAACCTCCTGGGGTCTTTGGGCTCACCAACTGCACACCCCCCAACTCCTCTCAACTATGGCCACGATCGTTCGGCTTCTCTCGGAGACTTTCTCCCCTCGCTGCTCCCAGGGGCAAACTAAGGTCCCCAAATAGCCCCAACAAGGCAGTAAAAGAGCTCTGGATTTAATGTCAGAAAAACACAACAAAAAGTCATTCCCCTTCATTTTATAGGGGCCTGGGAAGGGCAAGGGACCTTAAGGCAGTGAATGATACAGCTGGCACCTTAGGAACAAAGATGGGAGCCGGGAGGCTCGTAGAATATGAAGCAAGGTAAGATCCAGGAGGGACAGGACGACATAGATTATCAGAGATGGGAGGACCTTCGAACATGGAAGAGAGAATATTAGAGCCATCTCAGGTGAGAACTGGATGCTAGAAGAAGACATTCCATGTTCTAAGGGTCCTTTGTGCTGAATTGAAAGGACTCTTAGAACATAGGAAGTCAGAAGTGGGAAGGAGCTCAGAACATAGGATGTC
>JAJPUD010000382.1:123691-184108 GCA_023553655.1 Myrmecobius fasciatus | reverse complement strand
GGAGCTCAGAACACAGGATGTCGGGAGTGGGAAGGAGCTCAGAACACGGAATGTCGGGAGTGGGAAGGAGCTCAGAACACGGGATATCGGGAGTGGGAAGGAGTTCAGAACACGGGATGTCAGGAGTGGGAAGGAGCTCAGAACACGGGATATCGGGAGTAGGAAGGAGCTCAGAACACGGGATGTCAGGAGTGGGAAGGAGCTCAGAACATGGAATGTCGGGAGTGGGAAGGAGCTCAGAACATAGGATGTCAGGAGTGGGAAGGAGCTCAGAACATAGGATGTCGGGAGTGGGAAGAATCTTGAAATATACACTACACTAAGCCAAAGCTAGGAGGGACTGTGGAAGACAGAACAAAGAATATTAGAGTTGGGATGATCCTAGCACATAATGGGAGAGCTGGAAAGGCCCTTAGAACAGAATGTGAGAGTTGTCAGGTCCTTTGACACATGGAACACAGACCCTCGGAGCAGGGAGGGGCCTTGGAACCCAGCACAGAATGCCAGAGCTGGAAAAGCCTTGGCCAAAGAGAGCATCTTGTCTGATCCTTTCATTTTATTGATAGGAGAACTGATCCTGAGAGATGGGAAAACCTTATGCAAGGTCACGAAGGTGAGTGACAAGCCTTGGATTAGGAAATCCTTTCTTCTGGAGCTTGGAAATTTTGAGGAGAGACAAAACACACTCTGCCCAAGAAACAACAGCAAAGCACAGCAAGACTGTTTGTAATTAAGCATTCGCTGGTGGGGTTGGGTTTCTTGGAGAGGGAGCTCAGTGAATCCTGGCAGCTGGAGGAGGCTTCTCAGCCTGGAAGGGGCCGTGAAGGGGGGGACAGTTCAGGGGGTGCTAGGGGCTTCTGAAAGCCGGCCTGGATGGTTTGGATCTCTCCTCCCTCCTCCAGTTGGATTTACATAGTTTAATAAAACGGGGAAATTTCACTCTGGCCTTGACATTTACAGAGCCAGCAGTGGCGAGCTCCAGCTCCCTCCTTTCCTTTCCAAATTAAAAGTTTATGTTTGACTGTGCCAAGAGGCCTGGATGTGGAGTACCTGGGTAACAGGGGATGGCCGTCGCTCAGCTGGATGTTAGGGGAGCTTGCAGAATTCACTGCCGGCCCTCCATCCTCAATCACGGCTTTGTACCCTGAGGGCCACGGGCCCCTGGGAGACTGAGAAGTTATTACACGGAGTTTGGGAAGCCTTGCAGACCACCAGCCTTGTCACCCTGAACTTTATCTGGCTTTGACAAACTATGCAGCGGGCACCAGCCTAATAAATGAGCGAGTGGGCCTTCAGTGCGCCGAGCAAACAATCCAGTTTGAACAAAAGCGCCAGACTAGTTTTCAAATGGCTGTAGATGCTGGGATGAAGGAACCTCAGACTCATTAGCAAGTGTCTCTGAACTCAGAGAAGCTTTTTGTCATCATGGCTTTTCTCTGTTTGCCCACACCCGCGAGCACTTTGGGAGGGCCCGGAACGTCTCTGACGGTTAAGAAGTGGGCATCCTTCTTAAAAAGGTTGGGAAATAGTGGGGCAAAGGAATGGGCCATCCTCCTGCTGCTTTGGGGAGGGAGCTTAACCCAGATGATTTGGGACCCACTGGGAACGAATGGATGCATTCTTCAATTGAACTTTAGAAGGTCAAGTTTTTAGAACCGGAGAATCTTTAAATCAGAAACATAGGATCCGGAAGATCAGAATCACTCGGGCATATAGTAGGCCCTTAATTAATTAATAATTCAACCAATCAACAAGCATTAATTAAGGGCCTACTATATGCCCCTTAATTAATGCTTGTTAATTGGTTGAATTATAAGATCATTTAAGTGTGGAAATCTGTATACATATATTCAATTTGTCAAGTAGTTTAATATAATTAACATGTAGTGGATAACCTGCCATCTAGGGGAGGGGTGGGGAGTAGGGGGGAAAAATTGTAACAGAAAGCTCTGTAAGGGTTAATGTTGAAGAATTACCCATACATATGTTTTGCAAATAAAAAAGAAAAAGAATTATAAGATCATTTTTTTGGGGGGGGGACGTCATGTGGTGACTCCTGATGGGGAAAAGCCATCCCCCACTTTCATGTAGATGAAAAACTTGAGATAAGGAAAGGGGGGCCTGGGAAGTTCACAGGATCATAGATTTTAGGGAAGAGAAAGACCCCTGAGACCATTTAACTCCCACACTCCTTCACTTTACTAATAAGGAAACTGAGACTGAGGGAAGCCAGATGACTTGCCCAGTGTCACAGAGGCAGTACCTGGCAAGGTTTGAACCTGGTTTTGCTGACTGCAAGGCTGGCCCTCACTCCTCCACATCAAGATGTCTCTCTGTGGGCCATTAGAATGAGAGAACTTCAGGGTGTTCTTCCCACCTTGTGTCTCTGATTGGGACTCTCAAACTCAACTATTCCAACTCTCAGAGCAAAAGGGGCTGTGAGCCTGTGTGTGATGAGTAGGGGGTGACTTAGCTTTCTTGCCTGGGCCCCACTCTTGTCCCATTCTTCCCATCTTCTCCTCCACACATCTGACCGTGCTTGCTGTCGGTTAGTCATCTCTTCATGTGCCAGGAAGCACAGCCCCACTCTCCCATCACCCCCATTCTTCCCTCCTTTGACTGCTCCCCTTCCCCCCAGCAGGATGGTTGCCGTGAAGGGCATGGGGGAAGGAGGTAGAGGGTGATCACTCAGGCGGTAAATAAATTTTGTGGGCTGGGCAATATCATAAAAACCACCGGCCTCTGCCCTCATGGTTTATTTTGTAATCAGGGCCCTGGGATTGATTTATGGGGTAATCCATCTCTCCTTGTCCCTCCAGCCTCCCAGCTCTGGCTCTCCCTGTCTTACCCAGGATGCAGGGCCAGCCCATGGCTGAATAAATCGCCAAGCCAGTGGAGTTTGTCTTGATGGACCCCTACCTCCCTGACCTTTGTCCCCTCTCCTGTTTGGTGGGGCAGGTACCTGTCTGAGTGTAAGGCCAGGCTTGCCAAGGCTTCCCACAAAAAGCAGAGCAGCCACTTTCAGGGGCACAAAGCAGATGGGCAATGGGGGCCTTTCAAAGCTCAATGTTAGGGAGGATACAAAGTTGAGATAAGATATCCGACTGGCCCACTGCCTGTTCTCCTGACCCTGTGGTTCTGCTCCTATCTTTGACACGCCAGATGGTCCAGACTGTACCCCTCCTCATTTTGGCCTCTTGGGATCTCTAGCTTCTTTCCATGTCCAGCCCAAATTGGATCTCCTAAAGCATACTTTTCCTACTCCCCCATTGTTAACTCCATTTTGAAATTGCTTGTATTTTGTATTTATTTCTCACGCTGGATCATTCAAATAGAATATAACTCCTTGAAGGAAGGGATGGTTTCATTTTGATCTTTCTCTCCCGAGGGTCCAGAACTGTTCCTGGCATTTAGTTGGCACTTGAATTGCTGAGGACCTGAGTTCAAACCTAACCTCTCCCTGACAGTCAGAAGATTACAGTCTTTGGAAGAAAACTGAGTGAAGTGAGGTGATTTAAAGAGGCAGAGAGACAGACAGAGGGAATCAGAGAAAGACAGACAGAGACAAGCAGAGACAGACAGAGAGAGAAAGGAGAAAGAGAGAGGTGGAGACAAAAAAGAGAGAGAGACACAGAAAGAGATTTAGAGAAACAGACCACACACACAGAGGAGAAAGACAGAAAGAAAGAGGCAGAGACAGAAGAGAGAGACACAGAAAGATACATAGAGGAGTCAGAGAGAAAGAGATAAACAGACAGACACACATAGACACAGAGAAGCAGAGAAATAGAGACATAGACAGAGGAGAGAGAGAATGAGAAAGAGACAAAGAGAAAGAAACATACACAGAAAGACACACACAGAGAGAGAGGGGGGTGAAAGAGAAAAGAGAGAGGATGGAGGGAAGGAGGAGAAAGACAGAAAAAGAGAGGCAGAGACAGAAAAGAGACAGAGACAGAAAAAGTTAAAGAAGTCAGAGAGAGAAGCACAGACATACACACAAAGAAACAGAGACAGGGACATAGAGGAGAGAGAGAGAATGAGAAAGAAAGAGACACACACACAGGGAAACACCCAGAGATACACAGACACACAGAAAGACAGAGACACACACACAAAGACAGAAAAAGACAGACAGAGAAAAAGAGAGGAGAGAGAGAGAGAGAGAGAGAGAGAGAGAGAGAGAGAGAGAGAGAGAGAGAGAGAGAGAGAGAAAGAGAGAGAGAGAGAGAGAGAGAGAGAGAGAGAGAGAGTACTAACAGCTGGGGAGTACTTGAAGAGCTTCATGAAGGAAGTGGTTGATGAACCTTGAGAAAAGAAAAAGATTCAAAGCTTTAATATTATTTTTAATGCTTTTTTGTTTTTACCTCACTTTCATTTCTGAACAAACCCCCTCCTCTCTAGGAAGATAACAAACAAACATTAGATCAGAAAAAAGGAAAAAAACTGAGCGATCCATACACTATGATGGGCACACCATAGCCCCCTATTTCTGTTAAGAAGGGCAGGAAGGTCATTTGAAAGAAAAACATCTTGAAAGACACTTTTAGAAGCACCTGGCATTCTGCCTTCAGTTCAGGGGCACTACAGTTTAGAAAAGACATGATACATCTGTAAAACTCAGGAGGAGATGAGCAGGGTGGGGAAGGACTTCAAGGTTATGTCATGTGAGGGTCCGCTGAAAAAGCTGGGGGTGTCCAACATGAAGGGGGGAAGGCCCAGGAGGAGGTAACAGCTATTTCAGGAATAGCAGGGCTGAAACACATGAAGAAAAGCCTGGAATTGTCTGTTTGGTCCCAGAGGACAAGACTAGAACACTGGGTAAAACAAAAGAAGGGTAGATGGATCGATTTAGACTTGAGGTAAAGAAGACCTAGAAGAGCTGTCTCCAGATATGGGGATGAACTGCCCTGGAACTGCTGGGCTCCTCCTTATTGGAAGTCTCCAAGCAGAGGTTGGGTGACCACTTTACAAGACTACTGGACAGAGAATTATTGTTTAGGTCTAGGTGCCAGAGGCCCATTTAAGCCCTTGCTGATTGCGATTCTGTATTAACAGATCATATTTCTTGTGGTTATTCCCCCCCCTTAGGGAATAAATGAGATATGATTTGTAAAGTACTTAGCTTAGTCCCTGGCACAAAACAAGCACTTAATAAATGCTTCTTCCCTTCTCTTCCCTACTTGCCTTTGGGGAAACCCTTATTGGGCTGTGGAAGGCAGAACGAGAACCGATGAATGGGTACAAGCTGCAAAAAGACCAGTTCAGACTGATGGCATTGGACCTTGGCTTGATGACTTTCCAATTGTTAGATCTGCCTCAAAGCAGAATGGGTCCCTTTGAGAGGGAGTACGTATGTTCCCCTTCTGGACGTCTCCAAGCAGAGTCTGGGATGGCCACTTGTCTTGTATGGGGGAGGAATTTTTTTCCAGTATGGGTGGGACGAAAGCAAAGATCTCTTCTAACTCGGAAATTTTGTGATCTTATGAAATGACCCTTTGGACATCTCAGGCCTGAAGACCCTCCTGGGTGCCCCAGATGTACAGATTTTCTATGTCCTCCATCCTGCTGTGCATACTAATCACAGCTCAGGACCTCTGGGCACTTGTTTATATAGCTCTGAGGTAGCAGAAAGACAAGGACACTCTATATTTCCTTTGTTGACATGAATAATGCCATTTTAGAACAAATCTCTATTTTAGTACATACAAGAGTGTTCATATCTCACAAAGTTTTGCCTTTCTTTATCCTAGGCCTTGTGCAAGTACAAACCAGAAGATAAATAGAGTACTCTGTGGAAGACTCGTGGGGCCAACAATAGGTTGGCAAGTTAAAAAATCCCTCCCCCAAAACTCAACAAACTGCCTCTGAGGGTAGTGACTGACCGGTTGTGGGTCAAGCATGACTATATTCCCTGTGGACTATAAGAACTGTTGGAATGGCTCATATTCAGAGGTCCATTTGCTCCACAGAATCCTCCTTTTATGTGCCAACTGATGCTTCTCCCTGCCTTGGCTATGGGTGAAACTAAAGTCTTTTAGTGACATGCCCTAAACTGTAAACAGGAAACAGGACACTTCTATTTCTCTAAGGCTTCACAGATTACAAGGGGTTTGCCTCACAATGGCTGTATTAGAGAGGGAGTGTAAGCATTAGTTTACAGTTGAGAAAACCCAGGCTGAGACTTTCGCTAGGGTGAGGGAGCACTGGGTTGGAGCACTCCCCTTGCCTAAGGTGGAGAAGGCACGGTGGTTTAGTGCACAGGAAGTTGGACTCAGAGTCAGGAAAATGTGAGTTTGAATCCTCCTTCAGACAATTATTTGTTGCCTGAATTTGAATAAATACCGAACTTCTCAACCACCATTTTCTCATCTCTAAATCAGAGGTAATAACAACACTTAGGGAGTTTTTTTTTTTTAAGAATCAAATGACATAGTGTATGTAAAATGCTTAAAGCTTTGTAGACATGTTAGTTATAATTAGTAGTATCATCGCCATTATCACCACCGCCACCATCATCACAATCATTTTTGGATCAATGACATGAATTTGGGAGCTTGTTTTCAGCCCAGGATTGAACCATTGGCCCACTTGCTATTTCTTGTAGAAGACATTTCATTCCCCCATCTCTAGGACTTTGCTGTTCGATGGCACAGAATGCACTTCATCCTCATGCCTGCTTCTTAGAATCCCCTTTCCTTCAAGGACCTGCTCAAATGCTACCTCCATATTCCAGGTCTTTCTTGATTTCCTTAGGCATCTTGTACCTTGCTTACATGTTGTCTCCCTGAGTTAGAATGTAAACTCCTTGAAGTCAGGGGCTATGTTTTCCCCTTTCTTTATACCACTATCCCCCAGCACAATGCTACCCATTATTGAGTAAGCACTCAATAAATGCTTGTTGATTGTTGATTTAGTTCCACTTCTTCACCCATTTATTTTCCACCAGACCTCCCTGTTGTTCCTAAGTGCTGCTATCAAACTGCCAGTTACATATTGAGTAAGAGTGTTCTCTTTTAACTGCAAATTAAAACAACTCTAAGGTACCACTTCACACCTCTTAGATTGGCTGAGATGGCAAGAAAAGATGATAGATGTTGGAGAGGATGTGGGAAAAGTGGGACACTGATGCATTGTTGGTGGAGTTGTTACTTAGTATTTACTTGGTGTATGCTTAGGATTTGCTTCTCTTTTGTACACAATATATACACACAGTCTATAAACTTTGTGAGAACAGGCACTGTTTTTTTACCTGTCCTATATTTTCAGGGCTTAGAACAGTGCTTGGCACATAGGAGACAAACAAATGTTTGTCAAAGAGCTTCCTAAAACATTGAAGCATTGACTGACAGAATGAATGGTTGGAGTCAGGGCTTAAAGCTGGAAGTGTTGTCAGAGGCTATCTAGTTTTACCCTCTCCCATTTTACAGAGGAGAAAACAGACCTGGAGAAGGCCATATAAATAATAAACAAGCCAGCTAGAACCTGGCTGGTTCCAACCTCTGGCATTTTTTCCATTAGTCCTCCCTGTTTCTCCTAAGTGCTATCAAAATGCCAGTTACATATTGAGTAAGAGTGTTCTCTTTTAACTGCAAATTAAAACAACTCTAAGGTACCATGTCACACTTCTCAGATTGGCTAAGATGACAGGAATAAATAATGATAGATGTTGGAGAGGATGTGGGAAAGGCAGGATACCAATGCATTGTTGGTGGAGTTGTGAAATGATCCAGTTACCCTGGAGAGCAATTTGGAACTATGACCAAAGGGCATGATCCAGCAGCACCATTATTAAGTCTGTATCCCAAAGAGATTATAAAAGAGGGAAAAGGCCCCATATATGTAAAAAATATTTGTAGCTTTTTGTGGTGGCAAAAAAAATAAAAGAATGAGTAGCCCAAAGAATGGCTAAACAAGTTATAGTACATGAAAGTAATGGAATATTATTGTTCTATAAAAAATGTTGACCAGGCTGATTTGAGAAATCCCTGGAAAGATTTACACAAACTGATGTTGACCGAAACAAACAGAAACAGGAATACAATGTACACAATAACCCGAGAATGTGTGATGATCAACTATGACAGAGTTGGTACTTCTTAGTGGTTCAGTGTTCCGAGGCAATCTCAATAAACTTTGGATGGAAAACGCCATCTGCATCCAGAGAGAGAACTACGGAGGCTGAATGTAAATCAACACATGCTATGTTCACTTTTTTTTCCTTCTGTTTTTTTTCTCTTGTGGTTTTCCCCTTTAGTTCTGATTTTTCTCTTCCAATATGATTCATAAGGAAATATGTAAAAAAATGAATGTACATATATATATATATATTATATATAGCCAAAAAATGTTGGTTTTGCAATTAACTGGGGAAAATAAGAATTAAAAAAAAAAGAATGCTTCTCTTCTGTTGGAATCAATCCTGTAATCTCCAAATTCCCATATGGTCACCCCAGCTCTGGGAAATCCTGACCATGCCCATCTTCCCTCCACCCCCTGGCCCTTCTTCTGCCCTTTACATTTTCCCTGGCTTCTGTCCCCTTTTTGTTTTCCTGTCCCAGTTTTTTAGACTTTAATCTCAATTTGTCCTTTCTCCATATCAAGGTTTGTACGTCATCATTAAAGGTCAATGACAAACTGAGGGGAAGGAGGTGGAGACAGAACTGGGTGACACTGGTCAGGAAGCTTTGGTTTGGCCTTGGCACATTGCCACCTCAGTAGCAAGCAGCCCCTTTCATCCAGAGCTTTAGTGAATGCTTTGTGTGGTGGGCGAACTTCCCCTCCTATCCATTCCCCCTTTCTTCCCACAGCTGGAGGTCGATCATCCAGATTTTTATCCTTGCTCAGTCTTCATTTTGTTTTTTTAGGACTGGGCCCTGATCATCTCTATTTACACTGTATAAAACTTGTAGGTACATTATTGTTTACATGTTATTTCCCCCATTAGAATGTAAGCTTCTTGAGAACAGGGACAAGTTTTTGCCTTTCTTTATATTTCCAACCCTTGCCACAGTGCTTGACATATAATAGGTGCTTGTTGATTGACTGACTTTTGGACTATTGTGATCAATGACAGATACAGGGTCTCTGGGGCCTGGAGTATGGAAACTTGTAAGACCTTTCCTCATAAATGTGCCATAGAATAATAAAAATAGTGCTAGGTTTACTGTGAGGAAGCCTGAGTTCAAGTTTCAGCTCTTGACACTATAATTGTGTCCCACGGAGGAAGCCACTTAAGTCTCAGCTTGCTTTTTTGTCACGTGAGGGGATTAATACTTGCCTTGCCATTCTCATGGGATCATTATGAGCAAAGAGTTTTGTAAATCTTTAAAGCATTATGAAAATGTGAATTATTATAATTCCTATAAATTGTAAGGGTTTCTTTAAAAAACAACAACTTCAAATAAGGAGATAGTATGGTGCAGTAGGGAAATGAGTAGACTAGGAGCAAGGAGAATGGGACTCAGGTGTTGGCTCTGCTATTTGCTAGATGTGTGAACTTAGGCATGTTGGGTAGGTGGGAAGGTACAAGCATCTTATTAATTAAACACCTACTGTGTGTCAACCACTGTGCTAAGCACTTTACAAATATGATCTCATTTCATTGTCTTCACATCAACTCTGTGTTATTTTACACTTGAGGAAACTGAGGCAGGCAAGTTTAGTGACTTACTCAGGATCACACACTATTAAGTGTCTGAGGCCAAATTTGAATTCAAGATGTCTTCCTGACTCTATGTATTATGGTGCCATGTAGCTGCTCTATGTGCCTTTGGGGTTTAGCATCCTTTCATTCTCACCCTGGGATTCCTGAGTTATAGAGATGGCATGGGGTGGGGTGGGGTGGCTGGAACTGAGACTGGGTTTAATTCCCTTCACTTAGAGCTCTAGCATGGGGGAGTCTCCCATCATGTCCCTGCTGGGTAATTCAGCACTAATTACACCTGACTGTTCTCCCTGCCCCTCCTTGGTTGCTCCCCTTTTTCATCTCTCATGTATGCAGTTGCCAAACTAATATTCCTAAAATAGAACTCTGGATCATGCTATTTTCTTGCTCAAAAGCCTTCAGAGGCATAATTTTGGGAAAATGGAAAGAGCACAGAATTCAGAGTTGGAAGATTGTTGTTTAAATTTAAGCTCTGCTCCTTACTAATTGTTCGATCCTTTTCTTCTCTTGGCCTTAGATTTCTTATCTTGGTGATACACAGCTCATTCCCAAAATGTTGGGTAACTCCAGCATGTGGACCAGGTTAAATACTGAAGGCTTCCCATTACTTCTCTTTGGTTTTATAGCGCAGGTGAGAGAAATGATTATTAATAAAACAATGATTTGGGGAGATCCAGAGTTCCCCCTTTTATAATCCTCATATCAAAGACAATGCTGATAATGAGATTGAATTAACTCTCCTCACTTTTGGTCAGACCCTATGCAACTTTCTACTCAGATTTGGATGGGAA
The DNA here is from genome assembly GCA_023553655.1 of Myrmecobius fasciatus. Lineage (NCBI taxonomy): Eukaryota > Metazoa > Chordata > Mammalia > Dasyuromorphia > Myrmecobiidae > Myrmecobius > Myrmecobius fasciatus. The sequence continues at coordinate 173,650 of JAJPUD010000382.1, read as the reverse complement.
CAAATTGTTAATTGGTAACTTAGAGGTAAATAAATGACACAATCAAAATGCATTAGAATAAGTTCAGTTCCTCATTGTAATATTCATCCTCTCGTTAATTATTAGCCAAACAGAGTTGTTTGCCATCCTAAGGAACACCCCTTGTCCAAGGCCATATAAGCCATGAGCCCACCATCATGATTATCTTTGGCATTCAGGTATTTCTTTGACACTTTATTAAAATTCTAGCTTGAAAAATAAAGGGATTAATTACCCAGAAATTATTTTTCAAACATCACACAAGTTCTATGGAACACTGGGATTCCACTAAACACTGGGATAAGTTCCACAAAGAAAATGGTTATATTGTCAAACGAAGCCCCTCACAGCTTTCCTAAGTGTGTATTTTTGCCAGTCTGGAAAACCAGTAGAGATTAATCAAAATAAGTCATATCACTGAAAGACTGGCACCTTATCGATCTAGGGTCAACTGCTGACCATGCCCATCAATATAGGATGCCTAATCAATTGAATCTTGGTCTGTCTTGGCAGACCATATATAGAGTAAATGGACTTTACACTTGGCATTGTGTCATACATTTTTATCAATGACTTTGAAAAAGGTATAGATGAAGTCCTCATCAAATTTGAAAATGACACAATACAGGGAGAGAGAATTCAGGCAGGGGAAGGCCCCGTTAAGATCTAAAACCTAGGCAGACCAGAACCAAGGATTAAATAAAATAAGATAAAATTTAATATGGATAAATGCGAGTTCTTAGGATTTTTTGATGAATCACACACTGAATCTGAGTCAAGAATGCTAAATATCAGTCTCCTAAATACCAGTCAGATCTTAGGCTGCATTAAGGGAAGAGAACAAGGATTTATATAGTTCCTACTCTATAACAGGCACTGATCCACATGTTTTTTAAAAAAAATATTACCTAGGTGCAGTGGATAGAGCACCAGCCCTCAAGTCAGGAGGACCTGAGTTCAAAACTGGTCTCAGACACTTAACACATCTTAGCTATGTGACCCTGGGCAAGTCAATTAACCCCAATTGCCTCAACAACAACAACAACAAAAAATAAATATTACCTATCTGATATTCACAACACTGGAAGGAAGATGCTTTTATTATCATCATTTTATAATTGAGGAAACTGAATAACAGGGACTATATGACTTACGGTTTCAGAGTTATTCAGCTAGTAGTAAATATTTGAGGATCAATTTGAATTCAGTTCTTCTTGCCCGGGCTCTTTCCACTGTACCACCATCTACCTCTAACTAGTGAACTGAACAACAGAAGTAGTCACTTTATTATACTCAATCCTGGACAGATCATATCTGGAACATTAGGTTCAGTTCTAGAAGTCATATAATAGCAAAGGCAGAGAAAGGGGATGGTGAGGAAACCAGAGACTGTGTTATATGGGAATTTGTAGAGAAATAGGAATATTTGGTCTGAAAAAGAGAAGATAAGGGATGGTGGTGAACTCCACAGCTTTCCTTAAAGTTTTGAGCCTGTAATGTAGGGGACAAACAAAATTTGTTAGGCTGCTTGTCCTTAGGAGACAAAACTAAGAGAAACTAGTGAAGGTATCAGGGAAGCAGATTTGTTCCTTGTGAAAGAAAACATTTCCTAATTATTGGATTCATCCCAGAGTGAAATAGATTTCCTGGAGAAGAAGGTGGGTTCCTTCTCACTGGACATCTTTAAGTGGATATTGGATAACTACCAATCACAGAAACACTGAATTTGGAAGAAACTCAGAGTCCATGATCTCCTGAGACAATGCATTCTTCTTTGTTAAAGGAATGATTCATGGTCAAGTACATTTTGGATCACATTATTTCAAATGGTTCTTCTAGCTCTGTGATTCAAGGATTTTGTATATTTTTTTATGATGGTGTGTGTGTGTGTGTGTGTGTGTGTGTGTGTGTGTGTGTGTGTATCTTTTCTTACCAATATCCATTATGGATAATTGGATAAAATCAGAAAATGATGAGATTATAAAGCAAAAATGTTTTTATTAAATCAAGGTTCTGATGATGAAACAAACCACCCTGAGCCTCAGTTTGAAAAGTGAATTCCAAATATAGGAGAAATACAAACACAGCCAACTTGATCTCCAATTTGGCTTTACTTCCAGCTATCTTGATGAACAGTATGAGTTACCAAATTAAAAAAAAAAGTTCCATTTTCCTCTGGAGAAATTTCAAAAGCATTTGCAATCCAAACATAGTAGGCTTACAAAGGCAACTTTGCAATTTTTTAAAACAGTGAAACTGTAAAGATTCTAATTTTAAGCCAAAATGTTGTTAACTAAAGCAATGCCCTGACATTCTGGCTGCTAGAAAGGTAGGAGAAAAGAAAATGACTGTGAATCCTTTTATAAAATGAGCCACTATAACTGACATGGTTCCCAATTATAAAACACTTACTGATAGATAATAAGGGGATCCTCAGAGAGCTATAAGACCAGAATAAGAAGTGTTCTATTCAGATAATCAAAACAATGGGTACCAATGGGTGACCCAATGGGCTCCATTGGGATTTGCACAATTACAGCACAAGAGCTCTAGGGAAAGATCCCTTAGTAAGTCATGTTGACCCTCTTGTGGAAGACTTATGAGAAGATGCAGACAAACATCCCACAAGATGAAGAGGAATTATTTGGTATCCTCTCATGAAAAAAAATCATGGATTCACCAGAGCATTTAAAATACTGATTTGTATTTTCTTATACTTTATTTACTTTCATATACTCTATGATCAGACCATACTAGTCTCTTGGCTGTTCCTTACCCAGGACAATCTGTTTCTCATCTCCCATGCCTGTCTATTGCTCATGCTTGTAATATTCTCTCTTTGTCTTCTTAGAATTTTACTCTTGTAGAATGCCTGATTTCCTTCCAGACTCAGTTGAAACTCCATCTTCTATAGAAGGCCTTTTCTGGTCTCTCTACATGCTAGAGCCTTCCCCTCTGAGATTCTTTTCTTTTCTTTTTTTCCTTTTCCAATAAAATGTTAAAACAATTTAAACATTCATCTTTTAAAAATTTGAGTTTCAAATACTCTTCCCCCCTCTTTTCTCCCTCATTGAGAAGCCAAGCAATTTGATAAAGATTATAGAGTCATGCAAAATATATTTTTATATTAGTCATGTTGTGAAAGAACACAGAGCAAAAAAAATAAGAAAAATAAAGTTTTAAAAAAGTATGCTGGAAGGGGGCAGAGCCAAGACAGTAGAGAGAAGCCAGAAGCTGCCTTAGCTCTCCCCAGTTTCTTTCAGAAATAACATTAAATCATGGCTCTAAAAGAAATTTGGAGTTACAGAATCCACAAAAAGATGGAATAAAACAATATTTTAGCCCAAGATAACATAGAAGGATTTTGGGAAGGACTTTAACTGAGTTTCACTAGGTGAAAAAGGGGAGTGCAGCCCAATGTAGGCAGTATCTGAGCAGGCCAGTGGGAAGCTCTTGGCCACAGCACAGATCAGTAAGTGATGTCCTATGGTTCTGGCTCAGCAGGCCAGTGGTTCAGCAGGCCAATTGTGAGGCTTCCAGCCCCAGTGTAGCAGGAAAACTGCCAGTACTGAAACTCAGGGCACATAGGCACAACTGGGCCAGGCCACCCTAGACCAAGGGCAAGCCATTAGCCCTGAAGCCCTGACACAGAAAACCAGTAATGTGAGCCTCTGACCCCCAGTGCAAGAATATATACCTTTATACCACAGGAGTAGAATTCAACTTTAAAAGATGAGCAAAAAATAAAAAAGAGCTCTGACCATAGAAAGCTAGCTACTATGGCAACAGAAAACATCAAAATACAAACTCAGAAGGGGACACCAGTGTCAATATACCTACATTCAAAGCTTTAAAGAAGAATATGAGTTGGTCTCAAGCCCAAAAAGTTCTCTTGGGGAGAGCTGAAAAAGATTTAAAAATCAAATAAGAAAGAAGAAAAATTAGGTAAAGAAATGAGAGTTAAGCTAGAGGATTATGAAAAAAGAGTCAATAGTTTGGAAAAGGAAGCCTGAAAATTGACTGAAGAAACCACCTCTTTCAAAATTAGAATTAGCCAAATGGAAAAGGAAGTGCAAAAGCTAACTAAAGAAAATAATTCCTTGAAAATTAGAATTGGTCAAGTGGAAGCTAATGATTCTATGAGACTTCAAGAATCAGCCACATAAAATTAAAAGAATAAAAATAGAAGAAAATGTAAAATACTTAATTAGGAAAACAACTGACCTGGAAAATAGATCCAGTAGAGATAATTTAAGCATTATTGGACTCCCTGAATGTCATGATCAAAAAAGGAAACTGGACAGCATTTTTCAAGAAATTATCAAGGAAAATGGTTCTGATATCCTAGAACCAGAGGGTTAAATAGTAATTGAAAGAATGCACTGATCACCTCCTGAAAAAGATACCAAAATGAAAACTCCAAGAAATATTGTAGCCGAATTTCAGAATCATTAGGTCAAGGAGAAAATAATGCAAGCAAGCAGAAAGAAACAATTGAAATACCAAGGAGCCACAGTCAGAATTACATAGGACTTAGCAGCTTCTCCATTAAAGAATCAGGGGCTTGGAATATGATATTATGGAAGGTGAGAGAGCTTGGATTACCACAAAAAACCAACCAGCCAGCAAAATCGAGCACAGTATTTCAAGGGAAAAGAAATAGGGAATTTTCAAACTTTCCTGATGGAAAAATCAGAGCTGTACAGAAATACAAGACTAGAGAGAAGTTTAAAAAGGTAAATAGGAATAAAAGCCAAGGTATTTAATAAAGGTAAAATGTTTACATGCCTACATGGGAAGACAATACTTTTAACTTCTAAGAATTGTACTCCATTGAGATAGTTAGAAGGATGATACTATGGGTAGAAGTTGACTTTTATGTAATGATTTTTTAAAAAAAATAATTAAGGGTTGAAAAAAAAGGATTGTAGGAGAAGATGAAAGCAGGAGGCAAAATAAAATAGATTATATCACATGAAGAGTCATGAAAGATTTGTTAAAGTAGAGAGAAAGAAGGGAGGGGGGATATTGTTTGAAGATTACTCTCAACAGATTTGGTTCAAAGATGGAATGACATACACACTCAGTTGAGTAGAGACATTTCTTTTACCCTACAGGGAAGTAGGAGGGAAAAGGGGAAATAAAAGGGAGGGGCAATGATAGAGGGAAGGCCTCTATGGTGGTCAGAAGCAAAACACTGGTGAGGAAGGACAGGATGAAAGGAGAAACAAAAATATAAAAGGGGGAAAATAGGGAAACACACAGTTAGTAATCATAACTGTGAATATGAATGAGATATATACTCCCATAAGATGAAAATGAATAGCTGACTGGATTAAAAACAAGAATCCTATAATATGTTGTTTACAAGAGACACATTTGAAATAGACACACACACAGTAAAGGTAAAAGCTAGAGCAGAATATATTATGATTCAGATGAGGTAAAAAATCAGGATAGCAATCCTGATCTCAAACAAAGCAAAAGCAAAAAACAAAACAGAACAAAAAAGGATCTAATTAAAAGAGATAAAGAAACTACATCTTGCTAAAAGGTACCATAGACAATGAAGTAATATCAATACAAAACATTTATTCACCAAATGATATAGCATCTAAATTTTTAGAGAAGTTAAGTGAGTTACAGGAAGAAATAGACAGACAAACTATACTCTTGAGGGCTCCCAACCTCTTCCTCTCAGAACTACATAAATCTAACTAAATAAACAAGAAAGAAGTTGAGTAAGTGAATAGAATTTTAGAAAAGTTAGATATAATAGAACTCTTGAGAAAATTGAATGGGAATAGCAAAAGAATATACCTTTCTCTCAACAGTACATGACATCCTTCACAAAAACTGATCATGTCTGAGGCATAAAAATCTCACAACCAAATGTAAAAAGACAGAAATATTAAATGTATCTTTTTCAGATCATGATGCAATAAAAATTGCATGTAATAAAGGATCACAGAAAGATAGATGAAAAGTATTTGGAAACTAAATAATCTAATCTTAAAGACTGAGTGGGTCAAATAACAAATCACAGAAACAATAAATAATTTCATAAATGATAATGACAATAATGAGACAAGATACCAAAATTTATGGGATGTGGTCACAGAAGTACTTAGGGGAAACTTAATATCTCTAAGTGCTTACTTACATGAATAAAATAGAGAAAGAGGAGATCAATGAATTGAGTAGGCAATTTAAAAAGCTAGAAAAAGAACATAATTAAAAATTTTCAATTAAATACCAAATTAAAAATTCTGAAAAATAAAGGAGATATTAATAAAATTGAAAGTAAGAAAACTATTAAACTAATAAATAAAACTAAGAGCTGCTTTTATGGGGGGAAAATAGGCAAATCTTTGGCGAATTATATTTTAAAAAGAAAGAAAAAAAACAAATTATTAGTATCAAAAATAACAACAGTGACCTCATCGCTAATGAAGAGAAAATTAAAGCAATAGTTAGGAGTTATTTTGCCCAAATGTATGCCAATAAATCTGACATCTAAGTGAAGTGGATGCAAGTCATTGACAGTTGATCATTGTACAACGTTGCTGTTATTATGTACTCTGTTCTTCTGGTTCTGCCACTTTAATATGCATAGTTTATGTAAAGCTTCCCAGATTTTCTGAAACCATTCTACTTGTCATTTCTTAAAGCACAATAGTATTTCATCACAATCATATACCACAACTTGTTCAGTCATTCCTCTTTTTTATGGGCATCCCCTCAATTTTCAGTTCATTGCCACTACAAAAAAGAGCTGCTATAAATATTTTGTACATACAGATCCTTTTCTTTTTCCTTTCCTATTTTTAAAAATCTCTTTGGTCCAAGGCAATCTCAATAAACTTTGGTTAGAAAAATGCCATTTGTATCCAGAAAAAGAACTATAGAGATTGAATATAAATCAACACATGCTATGCTCACTTCTTTTTTCTTCTGTTTTTTTTTTCTCTCCCGTGGTTTTTCCCTTTTGTTATGAATTTTCTCTTCCAACATTATTCATAAAGCAATGTGTATTGTTGGGCTACAGGGTACACCCAATTTTGTAGCCCTTTGGGCATAGTTTCAAATGACTCTTTAGAATGGTTGGATCAATTCACAACTTCACCAAAAGTGCATTAGTGATCCAATTTCCACAAATTCCTTCAATGTATGTCAGTTTTCTTTTCTGTCATATTAGTCAATTTGATAAGTGTGAGGTGATACCTCAAAGTTGTTTTAATTTGCATATCTCTAATCAGTAATCATTTAGAACAGTTTCATATTATATGTTATTAAATACATGCTATTTCATATTATAGGTAGCTTTGATTTTTTTTATCAGAAAACTGCCTGTCATATTCTTTGATCATTTATCAAGAGGGGAATGATTCATATTTTTATAAATTTGATTCAATTCTCTATATATTTCAGAAATGAGGCCTTAGAAGAGAAACTTGCTATAAGTTTTTTCACTATGTTTACTATATATTTCCCTCCATCCTGTTTTCCCCTGTTTATTCTTCCCTCTCTTTCCTTTTATCTTTTCAACAGTGTTTTGCTTCTTACCACTGTTTTCCCAAATCTACTTTCCTTTTTATCAGCCCCCCTTCTCTTATCCCTCACCCCTCTTACTTCCCGGTAGGGTAAGATAGTTTAGGATTATTTCCTACCAAATACATACACACATACACACACTCATATATACATACATTGTATGTACTTATTTATAGACATGTTGTCTCTCCCATTTCGGCAGCTAGGTGGTACAGTGGATAAAATATCAATGTCAGGAAGACTCATCTCCCTGAGTCCAAATCTGTCCTCAGACACTTACTAGCTGTGTGACCCTAGCCAAAATCACTTAACCCTGCTTGTCTCAATTTCTTCATCTGTAAAATGAGATGGAGAAATAAATGGCAAAGCACTCTAGTGTCTTTGAAAAAGAAACATACCTCAAGTCCAAATGGGGTCATGAAGAGATAGATACAATTAAAAATTACAAACAATAATACCAGTTTCTTTAATAAAATATAAGCTCCTTGAGGTCAAAGATTGTCTTATTGCTTTTCTTTGTATTCTCAGCCTTAGTACAGTGCCTGACACAGAGTAAATGATCAATTTCAACAACTATTTATTAAGTGCTGATTATATACAACTATCACTTCATAAAATTCCAACATGGTGGTAAATCTGGGTTCTCAAAGGCTCAAAGGTCCTACTAGCCAGTGTTACTGAGAGGAAAGGCTTTAATAATGGAACCAAAGGTAGATCTTGCCTGTTGTCCAAGAACCAGCCTAATCGTTTGGAGAATTTCATCATCAGAGATCTAGGCACCAGGTGATAAATATCCTTGGCAACCCCATTTCACAAAGACCATTTGTTGACGGGTGGAGGGACTGTGGTCTGAGCCAGTGAAGAGAATAGCCAGAACAAATGACATGGTATTCTCGTGGAAAAGATTGGAGAGATGGGGGATAGATGATAGCACAATTAGGCAAAATCAGTACTGGTTGAATCACAGATCCAGACCCAAAGTGTAGTCATTATTGAGTGAATGAATGAAATAAATAACATTTATTAAGCACTTACTATGTGCCAAGAGTTGTACTAAGTTAATGATTCAATGCCAGCTTGGAAAGCAGTCTACAGTGAATGCCCAGGGATCTGTGCTTGGCTCTGTGCTGTTTAGTATTTTTGTCAATGACTTGGATGAAGGCATAGATGGTGTGCTTATTAATGACCCACAAGTTAGGGGGCATGCCTAACAACAGATTCAAAAGTAAGGATTCGGAAAGATCTTGACAGATTAGAACATTGGATAGAAGTTAATCAAATAATCAACCAACCAAAAAGCATTTAGTGCTTATTCTATGGTAAGCTTTGGGAACATATAGAAAGTGTTGTTATTGACAACTGGTAAGTCACAATTGGCTCTGGGAATGTGAGCTTTATTTTACCTCTCTAAGACTTTTTCCTTCTTTTTATAAAATAGAGATAATAATAAACCCTCAGACACTTATTGTGTGCGTCCTTAGAAATATGAAGAGAGGCAAAATAGTCCTTGTCCTTAAGGAGCTCACATTATGAAGGAGGAGATATCATGTAAATTGTTAGATATATAACGAATAGATGGGAAGATTGAGAAAGATCTCCTGCAGAAGGTAGGATTTAGGCTGAGATTTGAAGGAAGCCAGGAAAGCTAAGAGATAGAGGTAAGAAGGAAGAACACTACAGGTATGGAGACTACCAGAGAAAAACTGAAGAAATTTAACAGGAAAAAATTCAAAGTCTTACACTCATGTTCAAAATTATTGACTTTATAAGTAGAAGATGGAGAAGACATAGCTAGGTGGCCATGTAATCTAAAAATGCCTGAACACTCAATGCAAATTAATTGTGTTGACTATTACAGAGAATGTAATCTTTTTTTTTTAATTAAAGCTTTTTATTTGCATAACATATGTATGGGTAGTTCCTCAACATTGATCCTTACAAAGCTTTCCATTACAAATTTTCCCTCCTATTCCCCTCCCCTCCCCTAGATGGCAGGAAGTCCACTACATGTTAATAATATTGAAATACTTGACAAGTCGAATATATGTATACATATTTCCATATTTATCTTGCTGTGCAAGAACAATCGTATCTACATGAACAAAAAATATCTGAGAAAGGAAACCCAATGCAAGCAAACATCAATAGAGATCATGGAAATGATATGTTGTGGTCCAAATTTCATATCCCTCTCTCTGGATGTATATGGCTTTCTTCACTGAACAATTGGAACTGGCTTGAGACATTTCATTGATGAAGAGAGCCATGTCCATCAGAATTAATCATCATATAATATTGTTGTTGCTCTGTATATTGATCTCCTGGTTCTGCTCATTTCACTCAGCATCAGTTTATGCAAGTCTAGAGAATGTAATCTTAGGCTACATCAAGAGGCATAGAGTCTAGCAGAACCATAGCTAATCATCTGGAAACCAGGACAAACAGCAACAAGGTGTCTTCAAATTTACTTTTAAAATAAAATTCAGTAGAGTTGGGTTCCATCTCTTTTTCCAGCTTTTTTTTGTTCCCCTACTAACTCCCCCCGCTTTGGGTAAACCCATTCACTTACTGCCCCTACCATATACCTTGTGTTTCCTTGTTCTTTCTACCTCCCCAGAGCTTACCAGATCTGTTAAAATCTTGCTCAAGACCCACTTTCTCCAGGTTTAGATCAATTATATATACAAGATTCACCATCTAGTTTGGGAATAATCCCAATTTCTCCTACCCTTCCTTCCTGCTGCCCATCACCTGTTCATTTCAGAACCTTCTCTTGCCCAATACAATATGGAATTCCCAAGCAATCCTTCTGGCTAATTCGTTCCAGCTGCTGAGCAAATACAATCATTTCCCATAGAGTAAAAGCCAGTATCGGTGGGAAGCTGTCCACAGGGGAGGCTCATGCATAGACCAAGAGAAAAAAGGATTAGTCTTAAATTCTGAGACTTAAAAGCAAGGTGGGAGGCATGGTGACTCCCACTGAGTGAATCAGATTGGAAATCTGTCTCTTCTATGGACTCAAAATAATTTGAACATTTGGTTTTTTGGCTTTATTGGTCAGATAACTGTAGGACTAGATATTTGGTGCTGGAAGGGAATGTGGAGATTATTGAATCCAATTTACTTATTTTATGGAAGTAACTTAAGGTCCAGGGAGATGAAGAGGCTTCCTTAAAGTTACATTAATAGTAAGCAGCAGAACCAGAATTTGCACTCCCATCTTTGACCCCAAATCTTGTCCTATTTCCCTTGTACCATATGATCTTTGTGGTTAAATGGTAATTTTTTCCTATTATTTATGATAACTCTTTGGGTTGTTACTTAGCATGTTACTTACTAGCTCTAAATGTGGGCACTTTACTTCTATGAAAAAGAACTTCTTCATCTGTAAAATGGGTATAAAATCAATAAACAAGAATTTATTAAGAACTTACTATATTTTGGGTTCTATTTTGGAGAGCTGGAGATACAAATAAAGGTAAAAAAGGCAACTCTTGTTCTCAAGGAGGTTGCATTCTAATGAGGATACAGCATGTAAATAAATGGGTATGTGTCAGATACATATGGAATAGATGGAAGGTTACATTAGAAAGGAAGGCTTTATCAGTTGGGGAGGGAAAACTAGCAACGTTCCCCTGCCACAGGTAGCATTTGAGTTGAGTCTTAAAGAAAGCTAGGGATTCTGAAAGGTAGAGGTAAATGTGGAAAACATTACTGACAGGTAAGCTATTGCATAGTGACGAAGATGGAAGTTGGAGTCTATATGAAACCATCGTCACTGAATCCTAGAAATCATAAGGGGAAGTAAAGTGTCAAAATACTGGAAAGGTATTGACTAGGGCAGAGAAGAGCTTTAAATATCACAGGACATCTTGACTACTTACCTCAAAGAATCCCGGGATCTTAACATCAGGATGGATTTCAGGCTTCTTATAGGATCATAGATTTAGAATTGGGAGGGACTCCAGGGGTAATTTGATCTAACTTCCTTTTTACAGGTAAGGAAACTGAAGTCCATAGAGGTTAATGACGTGCCCAAAGTCAAACATGTAGTAAGTATTAGAGTTAGGATTTGAACCTGGTCCTCTGACCCTGAGTTCAGTGTTCTTTCCATGGTATTACATCTCTAGAGGCATTTAATCCAGTCCATACTTGAACAAGAATATCCATTCTAGTATACCTGACCAGTGGTGATCTAGCTTCTGCTTGAAAATCCACAGAGATGGAGAACTTCCTTAAATTACAAACAGCCCATTTGAATCAGTCAATAAGCATTTATTAAGCACTTACTACATGCCAGGTACTGTTCTCAGCCCTGGGGATACACAGAAAGGCAGAAACAGGGTTTCTGCCCTCAACAAGCTAATATTTTAATGGAGGAGACAAGATGCAAACAATTGTGTATATATGCCATATATATACATATTTACATATATATATATATAGTGTGTGTGTGTGTGTGTGTGAGACAGAGAGAGAGAGAGAGAGAGAGAGAGAGAGAGAGAGAGAGGGAGAGAGAGAGAGAGAGGTTCTCAGAGGGAATGAGCATATTGAGGGGAGGGGGGAAATAAGCCCTCTCTGGTAGAGAGCCATCTTGAAGGAAGGCAGGGGACAGAGATGAGAAAAGAGACCATTCCAGGCATGGGGTTGGACAAAGAAAAGATGGTCAGAAGATGGAGTATCTTATGCCAGGGTCAGCAGTGAGTTCACTCTTGGATGTTTCGTCATTATGAAGGTTTTCCTCATATTCAACCTGAATTTGCTTCTCATTGCCTTTAACTCACTGCTTTTAATTGTACACTTGGGGCCAAAAAGAAGGAGGAGGTTGCTCAACCAACTTCTGGAATTTGGATTTACTGAAATAGAAGATTGTGACTTTTCTTTAGCTGGAGATCTTTAAAAATCATTAAACAATAATGCACATTGCTGGACCCTAGGGGCTGAAACTTTTGTGCTCTTCTCCTTTATTATGGGGCCCTTCTACAGCTCTGGAACCAGAAAGGTGTGGACTAGGAGAGACAAATCACCCAAAAAGAAGGATCAGCTTCTTTTTTCTCATACTCTTTGGCTCACTTTATTCCTGTCCCAGATCCTCAGAAGAATTTACATAAGGCTAAATTTTGTCTCAGATCTCGAGTCTCCCAAATTGGGGAAGTAGAAAGGAACTAAATGTGCAGTGTAAATCAGGTATAGGACAGCTATTTATTTACTCCATGTAAAATAAATGTTTAAAAAAATGAGAAAACTGAAGAAAGTGCATTTACAAAGTCTTAAAGGAAGAAGCAGTGACTTTTAACTTAAACAGGTACTAGAGAGAAAGCTGACTGCAAAGCCAAAAGACTGGATTCAAGTCCTGCCTCTGACATATACAGGCTATGGGAACAAAAGCAAATCCCTTAACCCCACAGTATTAGAGGCAACTCTCTAAGATCAGAAGTTGCAGAGAAGGTGCTAACTATGGATAGAGGAGTTACCTCACATGGAGTTCCTTATGCCAGTGAAATCAAAGATCTAGTCTATTTTTATCCCTACTAATATTCTAAAATATCATTCTAAGCCAAGGGACTAAAAGAGATAAATTGACTTCCTTTTAGTTCCTCATCCAGCAAATAGAGGAGGTGGGATTCAAAGCCAGATATTTCTTTCCCCTTCACTTCCCCTACCTCTCTTTCTTTGTCTCAATGAGGCAGAAAAATCTAAATATGAGAAATGAATTCTTAAGAGAAATGTCCACGTAGTGTGCTAAGAAGTCTCTTCTTCTACTCAGTTTTCACTGGGTCTTTTCAGCCCTTCTACTCAGTGGTGTGTGTGTGTGTGTGTGTGTGTGTGTGTGTGTGTGTGTGTGTGTGTTTGTGTTGGGAGTAGGTAAATCAAAGATGAATAGACATCCTTTGTCCATTCAATCGTCTTGGGGGATTTCAGGGGATTGTCATGTTGGTAGAGTCAACAGCCAAAGAAGCCGATACTGTGTTAGATGCATCAGGAGGAATATGAAACTGTCAACAAGAAAAGGGAGAGTCCTGTTGTCCTCTGTGCTTGCCATCTGTACCGCTTGTGTTTTGTCCTGGGTACCACTTCTTAGGAAGGAAGCTGGAGGACATTTAGAAGGGATGACCAGGATGGTGAAGGACCTTGATGTCTTGCTATGTAAGTAGTTGAAGAAAGCAGGAATTGCTTAGAGGGGAGGAGAGAAGGCCAGGGGAGGAGGCTGAATGAATGGTGATCAGAGGTATGGGGCACATTGATATGATATTGACACACATTAATGGAGGCTCGTTTGGCTACCAACAGAATTCTGCACCCCCTGAGGTACCGCCAAGCCCTGTTTTGTGATTCCTACTTTAGGGCACTAAGATTCTCTATCCCTGGGCTGGCTCTCTTCTCCAGGGATATCAGTGGGGATTTGGGTTAGGAGAAAGGTCCACTCCCCAGCCCAAGAAAGAGATTTATAGAATGTGTTGTTAGAACACATCTTCCCGGTCTGCAACTTGCCAATTTCTTTGGAAAATATGGCCCCAGCTGAAAGCAATAATGGGATTTCCCAAAGGTGGTGGGGATGCTACCTTCCCTTGCATCAGGCTGGGTGATGCTCTAGGCCTGCTGTGTTGGTCCTTATTAAAACTGCTCTCCATTTTTCTTTCTGATTGAGATTTAGTGCAAGGAGCATCATTTATGATGAAGAATGGCTCCGATCAGCTGTCTAATACATTGCTGTATGTCAGGGGAAGGGGAGCTGAGAACATATGTTCAGATATCCTTCTGGGCTCCAGAGGCTATATGGGACACTGTGGAAGAGTCTGTGTGTGTGGAAACACACCATCTGGACCTTTCTGGAGGGCTCACTTCTGGGAGATGGGAGGGAAGAGCCTAGAAATGACCACCTGCCTTCTGGCCCCTGTAGTAAGGACAGCTCCCTCTACCTCGCTTCCAGACCAGGGCTGAGAGTGGGAAGAAGCTAGGTAGGAATCAGGGATCTGGAGGTAGTGTGGTGTGTTAAGAAGGGGCTGTCTGACAATCTAGCAAGGACGTTATTGAGGGACTTCTTGTCTGGGTATGGATTGAATTTGATCACTTTTGAGGTCCCTTCTAACCCCTTGATTGCAGTGATATAGTTGGGGAAGGGAAGTGATCTTATTTCTCTATTCACTATTCACTATTCACTACTCACACACAATCCTTGTTCCAACTGGAAAATTTCTCCTAGGGTCAGCCTTAGGAGGAGGTAGAGTAATTGGCCATCCCATAATGCCTGATGGACAGAGCCATCCTGGGAATCAGCACCCATGGAGATGAGAATTGGCAATTGTTTCTGAAGGTGTGCTTCCCTCCCCCATTGGCAGCCATATGAACATCCCAAAAAAGGTTCTCCCCCCACAAAGTTCTTGTCATAATCAAATGGTTAAATATCAAATACAGAATGATTTTATCAGTGGAGATGACAATAAAAATGAAGAATTACCATCTGCTTTGTCACTGCACCCTGAGATCTTTCCATCTGACTTGCAACTGAAAACTTCCTTATCTGTGTCTTTCTCATTGGAACATGAAAACATGAACCATCTTCTTCCTTCAGTGTGAATCCTGGACACTTAGCATACAGCAAGTGCTTAATAAATGCTTTTTTATTCATTAATTCATTTCCCTCCTTGAAATCTACAATTTAGTGACACTGGCCTATTTGTTGTTTCTAGTACATAGTACTTCACTTTGCATTTTTATGTCTCTTCTGTGGCTATTCTCCAAGCCCGGAATGTGTCACCCCCTCACCTTCACTCCTCAAGGTTCCACTCAAATCCATTTTTTTTTTGCTGCAGATAGCTTCCCTTACAAGATGAACTTCTATCCACTCATTTCTCCTATTTCAAGCACTCATTAGCAGAGAGACCCTGGGCAAGTCATTTAACCCTGTTTGTCTCCGTTCCCTCATCTGCAAAATAGGCTGGAGAAGAAAATGGCAAAGCACTCCAGTATCATTGCCAAGAAAACCCCAAATGGGGTCATGGAAAGTCAGGCAGGACTGAAGAATGACTCAACAAAATTCTACTTATTTACATGTCTCCCTCCACATTAAAACAGGAGTTCCTTGAGGGAGGCCCTCTTTTTGTCCTTTATTGGACTGGAGAGCTCACTTCTGGGAGGTGGGAGGGAAGTTCCTAGAAATGACCACTGCCTTCTGGCCCCTGTAGTAAGGACATCTCCCTCTACCTCTCTTCCAGACCAGGATTAGAGTGGGAAGGAGGTAGGTAAGAATCAGGGCTCTGGAGGTAGTGTGATGTGTTAAGAAGGGGCTATCTGACAATCTAGCAAGGACGTTATTGAGGAAATCCTTGCCTCTATCCCCCAGTGCCAGCCCATCACAAGGACTTGGTTAATGCTTGTTGCCTGACTACTTAAATATCAGAGGTGGGGTTCAAAGTCAGGTGCCCTGGCATTCACTGCCTTTGCTGAAATGCAAATATCATAAGGAGACAATGGAGCCTTTCAGATCATTAAGATCAGAAGATCTTAGAGATCCTGCAGTCCAACCCCCCATTTTTACAGAGGAGGAAACCGAGGCTCTGAGAGATGTGATCAAGGTCACACAGATCATGAATGGCCAGGCTGAGCTTTGATCCCAAGTGCATCAAATAATCATTCCATTGCACCTTCTGGAAACATGGGGTGGATTTAAGCACAAAAGGAAGGAGAGGGCAGGTAAAGGGGCAGAAGAGCCTTTTTGATTCCTCAGAAGCACAGTTAATAGTAGGCAAGCATTAGCCTTGACTTTGGGAGCTGCAGTGCCATTATTCAGATTTTCGAGTCACTCTCCCGTGGGCACCTCTCACCTTCTTAGATATCTTATGTGGGGAGCCTTATCTCCTCACCACCAGACTGGAAATTCTCTGAGGGTAAGAACTACATTTGATCTCTCCATAGCTCAGTGGATCATAGGGCTAGCCAAAGAGGAGATGGGAAGGCAAGGGAGGGAAGGGGAAAAGACAGAGGAGAGAGAAGGGGGGGAGGAAAAGAAGGAGAGAGGGGAGGGAAAAGGAAAGGGAGAAGAAAAAGGAGGAGGAAGGGAAGGGGAAAAAAGGAAGGGAGACAAAGGGAGGAGAGAGTAAAAACTTGCTGATTACTTTAACTCAATTTAACAAGCAATTAGGTACATGTTATATGACAGTTACTATACTAAAGCAGTGGGGATACAAAAACAAAAAAATAGTGCTTGCCTTCAAGGAACTTAATATTGGGGGGGTTGTAGCATATGCATAGATCATGGAATAATAGATTTAGAGCTGGTTGAGATTTAGCCCAACTCCTCAGTTAGCAGGTGGGAAAAGTGGGGACCAGAGCTTTGCTAAATAACCCAAGGCCACCAGGTAGTGTCAGATAAGCAAAGACAAATTAGATACTAAGTAATTGGAGGACAAGTGCTAACAACTGAAAGGATCAGGAAAGTCTTTGTGTAGGAGATGCACTTGAACTGAGCCTTGACTGATTAATTGGTAGATTAATGAGAGGCATCAGGATAGAGTGAAAAAAGCATAAGACCAAAAGCTGGAAGGTAGGTTTCAGTCCTAATTCTGCTATTTCCTAGTTGTGAAATTTTGGGCAAGACACTTACCTTTGCTGGACCTCAGTTTTCCCATCTGTAAAGTGAAGCATGCACTTGATAGGATATGAGTTTCAGGTTGGGTTCCCTTTGATGCCTGAAACTTTCTGATCTTTGGCCCAATGGGAGAGCTGATCCAGGGATGTATCAGGTGGAGTCCTCCTGACTAACCTGGTTTATTTCCATCAAGCCAAACTCTAGCTTCCAATGACTCTAAGGATTTTCTCCATCTTGCCTCTATAATCCTGGGGTTAGGTTCCTCCTCTTTCTTCTGGTCCCTCATTTCTTTTCTTTTTCTTCCTCTTTTCGATCCTACTTTTTTATTCTTCTCCTCTTGCTACAGTTTCTTCCCTTTTTTCTCTTTTTGTCCTTTTCTCATATCCTTCCTTTTCCTTTTCTCATTGCCTCTTTTTTCCTTGCTCCTTTTTCCTCTCTTCTCTTCTTTCTGTCTTCATTTCTTTTTTCTCCTTTCTTCTCATCTTAACTCTCTTTTTTCTTCTCTTTTCCTCTCCCCTCTTTTCTCCTTTCTTCTCTGATTTCTTCACTCTCTGCTTTTTCCTCCTCTCTTCTTTTGCTCATCTCACTTCCCTCTCTTTGCTCTCTCTCTCCCCTCCCTTCATTTTTCTTTTATTGTTCCCATTCTTCTTTCTCCTCTTTATTTTCATTCTTTTCCATTTCTTTCTTCTTTTATTAGTTTCTCTCTTCTTTCTCCTTTCCTTCCCTTTCTTCTCTCTTCTCCTTTCTTTTCTTCTCCTCTCTTCTCTCCCCACAATCCTCTCTTTTCTACTCCTCTCATTTTCCCTCTTCTCCTCCCCCCTCCTTTCTCCTGTGCTATTCTATCCTGTCCTATCCCAGGCTCCCATTCACTTGAAAGGGTCTGTTTCCCTAGCTGTTTGAACCCTAATGTGGGGGAGGCCAGAGAGCTTCCATGCACACATAGATCACTAGAGCCAAACTTGGTGGTAGCCAGGCTGGTCCGGCAGCCAAAGCCATGGGGGCCTAATAGCATATATACCCAGGGCTCTCTTGCTTGTCCCATCCCTTCCGAAAGGCTGTTCTTTTCCATATTGGAAATTCTTAAGCCGGGATTTAACTTTAATTACATATTGATTAAACAGAACAAAGGCGAAGGGGCTCTGGGGAGTTGGTTCCAGGAGCAGCCTGATGGAATTTCAATTCCACTTCTCTTCCTTCATTCCCATCCCCCATCTCTCTTCCTGCTTCTAGATGGTCTCCTGCCTAGCAGGCCTGTTTTTTTAGCTGAACAAGCCAATAATTAAGCTTATTTGGTGAACAAAAGAGCAACAGACAGACCCAGTGGCCCAGAAATGGCATTCTCCTCCTTGTATACCCCATAACATTTTATTGGAGAACTAGAGGTACTTGGTCCCAGCTTCTTAGAAATATGAATTGAATGATTGTTCTAGATCTACAAAGGAAGTTGGAGGTCTTCTAGTGTGAATTCTTTCATTTTATAGATAAACTGATGCTCAGGGAGATTAAGCAGCTGGCCATCAGTACCATGGATAGTAAGGTGAAAAAAATCACTGGATTCGGAAGCAGGGCATTATAGAATTTTGGATTTTGAAGGCACCTTATAGGTAATTTAGTCCAATTTTCTTATTTTACAAATGGGGAAAATGGGTCCCCCAAAGTTCAGTTCCATAGGTAACAAACAGCAGAGCCAAGATTTAAATTTAGGTCATGTGACTTTAAGTTTAGAGAACTTTCTACTGCATCATATTGGTCTTGGGTTTTCTCATACACATACATCAGACTAGATAAACATGGCAGTTGCTCCAACTGGACTTTGAGGAAGGACTGCTGGACTAATGAAGATCAAGGTCCCATCTCTGTCTGACACTTACTTACCTTGGTACCACTGGAAACTACAACCAATGAAGATGATGCCCAAAGACTATCTGGTATAGAGGGGTTGCCATGTAGGTCATTCCCACAACCATAAGGACACAGGTATTTCACATATTGATCAACTGTAATATAAACTGTGTCATCCCCTCCAAATCTAAATTCTGTGATCCTCCAACCTTAGGAGACCCTTTGTTTCAACTGCCATCCCAGAGACACAAGGGCCAGCCTTAACCATAGGATATAAGGCATCACCATCATTAAAAATTGAGGTATCCTGGTATGGAAGAATGAGACAAATTTGCGGCTCCTCTGTAATTTAAAGTCTTAGACACTTGCCTAGAGGGACACTGAGAGGGCAAGTAACTTATTCTTGGCCACACAACTAATATATATCAGAGGAAGGAATCAAATCCTTTTTTTCTGACTCTAAGGTCAGCCCTCTATCCATCACAGCAGGTTACCTCTACTTCTGATGACAACAGCTCATATCTCTGTCATAGAATCATAGACTCAAAGTTTTAAGGAAGGGATGGGGAATCTTTGCTCTGCCAAGGGCCATTTGGATATTTATAACATCATTCATGGATCATACAAAATTATTGACTTAAAAACTCAAGCAGTGGGAGATCAGTGTATCTAGCTTTCAGCTCAGCTTTGTCTGCAGTTACCTTGGCAGACCAAATGATTTCATGGGTCTTATATAGCCCATGGGCCAGACATTCCCTATCTATACTGTAAAGGAACTTAGAAGTCATTATAGCCCAAGATTCTCATTTTATAGATGAGGAAACTGAATCATAACTCAAATCCAGCTCTCTTAGGCTATGATGTTGATGGTGATGATGATGATGATGATGATGATAGGTAGCATTCATATATAGTGCTTACTCTGTGCCAGGTACTGTGCTAAAAACTGAATAAATATCTTATTTGATGGTAAGAGGGAGGTAGTATTATTATCCCTATTTTGGAGATGGGAAAATTGAATCAAATAGAAGTTAAATTACTTGCCCAGGATCATACAACTTACATGTCTGAGGCTAGGTTTGAATCTAGATCTTCTCAACTTCAGGTCCAGCCCTCTCTCTACTACCCTACCTAGCTGCTCCTTGTACCTTACCATACAACATGATCTTTAAGAGAGGAGGAAGCAGTAATTAAGCCAACATCTGGCTTGGGAAACTTCTACAATATTTTTTTAATCTGATGCAAAATGACAGCTGGTCATATGGTAGGTTAAGACTGGATGTGAGACGCATTGAAATAGGGCATCTATTTTATTTTATTATCCATTTTTTATAATGTTTGTGTGTAGGGGGAGAGAAGTTTGCCTCTGACCAATTAAGTTGCCTCATCCAATTGATTAAATCACTGAAAAAAAAGAGACAGATAATGAAGTATGAGGTTTTTTAGAAAGATATTTTATTGTAAGTATAAAATCTCTTTCTAATGAAGTGAAGAAAAGAAAGGAAAAAAGAAAAAAAAAGGAAAAAATCTTCCTCATAAACGTGCATAGTACAAAAAACCAAATCCCCATATTGCCATGCCTGAGAATACATTTCTCTTTGCAGTCTAACTTGCCTCTTCTTTAGCAGGAGATAAATGGTGTATCTCATCTTCAGTCTTCCATATTTGTTGTTTATATCATCTTTGCCCTGATCAGAATTCTAAAGTTGTTCAAAGTTGTTTTTCTTTATAACACTATCCTCCTTGCATTAATTGTTCTAGTTCTGTTCATTTTACTTTGGATCAGTTCAAAGGGCTTTTCCAGTTTTCTCTGAAACTGTTCATTTTATCATTTAAATGAACTGTTTAACCTCTATTCCTTTATGAAGTATGAACAAAATATTATATGTCATAGAATCTGTGTAGTAAGTATGAGTCTTTTTCTTGATTTTTAAACATTTTTCTTTCTTATTATAAATTATCAAGATATAGAAATATTTTAGTATATAAAAAATTTAAAAAAGAGAGAATTGTATATGAAATCATGAATTTCTTTTATGTTAAAATTTTTTTTTTTTTAAAGTGTATCTGGAGGCAGCTAGGTGGCACAGTGGATAGAACGCCAGCCCTGAAGTCAGGAGGACCTGAGTTCAAATGTGGCCTCAGGCACTTAACACTTCCTAGCTGTGTAATCCTGGGCAAGTCATTTAACCCCAATTGCCTTAGCAAAAAAATAAAAGTGTGTCTTGCAACCTTTGTATTACCTTTTGCTTTTCAACTACCTTCAACTTATATATTAAATCTATTGCTAGCTTTTGGTAGACAAAACATCTCCCATACCCAGACTTTCTCTCTATGCTCTACCTCAGACTCTCCCTACCTCTTACTTCCCCATCCCACCCTTGGGTCCTATCTGAGAGTCTATTTCTGTTCCCACTACCTCTTACTTAGATTCACTCAGTAGCCTCCTAATTAGACTCTTGACTTCCAGTACCTCTCGACTTTAAGGCATCTCCTACTCAGTTACCCAAGAGAGTTTTCTGAAGCACAGACCTGCCCAGGTCACTTCCCTTCTCAAGAATCTTCAGAGGTTCCCTATTGCCTCTAGGAAAGCTTTCTAACTACTCAGCTTGCCATTTAAAATCCTCTGAGTCTGCCTCAGTCTACCTTTTCAGCTTATTGAACATTCTTCCCCTTCAGGCACACATGCTTCCAGTCCAAATGACCTTTTTCACTCCCCCAAACTCCACACTCTATCTTCCACTTCTACAACTTTATATAGGCTACATCTCCTGATTTCTAAAATGCATCCCCTCCTCATTTTTGTCTCTTAGAGTTCCTAATTTCCCTCAAGGATCAGAGCATGTAGTATCTCCTCTAGGGTGCCCTTTATGTTTTCTCCCTCTTCAAATGATTGCTACATAGATGAATATGTTTATATTTCTACTTATGCATATATACATACAGAATATACATATGCAATTTGCATATACACATACATATATATATACATGTATAGACTTCATCACATTATATATATAATATTCATATATATTATATATAGACTCAGAGGACTTTTAATGGCAAGCTGAATCTTTAGTAATTTTTTTCTAGAGGCAATAGGGAACGTCTGAAGATTCTTGAGAAGGGAAGTGACCTGGGAAAATCCCTGCATGTATATTTTAGACACAGCCAAAGTGGTAATTTGTTTTGCTTGACTGTGTATATTTATTACAAGAATTCTGTTTTATTTTCCTTTTCTTTTTAATTGGGGGAGGTGGGAGGTAGAGAAAACGGATTTTTGCTCATCAAAAAAATTAATTTAATTTTTAAATGATCATACATACATATACACATATGTGTGTATATATATTTGTATACACACAATATACATACACACTTAAGCTTGCATGCTCTGTTCTCTCAAGTAGATTGTAAACTCCCTGAAGTAAGAAATGACTTTGCATCCCTAACCTTCTAGCACATAGTAAGTTCTCCGTCATTTCTTTTTGCTTTGTTTTAAATGGATTCATTAGCCAGGAACGTGACTCCCAGGGCTCAGTTCTATTCTCTCTCAGTCTGTTTTAGTCTATCTTCATTCTGTTGTTACAAAGACCTCCTGGAAACCCCTCTGTCTGTCTTTGGGGGAGAGGGGCTATCAGGTGAACACTGATGGCAGTAGCAGAGAGCTACCATGGGGGCCAGCCTCCACTCCCACCCCAACAAGGAGAAGAAGGGGAGACAAATGCTAGGCTGGAAGGATCTGGCTGGTTGCTCCCCCCTCCCTCCCTGTGTGGGCTCCTCTTTCCTCCCAGTTGGTTTACAGCTTGCAAGACAGGCCTGAAGTTGTCCCCTCCTGCTTAGGAAGGTTCAGAAAGAGCAGGGGCTGTACTGGGGGGAGAGATAAGGAGCTGGTCCAGGAATCATCACAGGCTTCCACCGACAGATGTTCAAGTCCATGAAAACACCCATCCTTTTACCACAGCTCACAAGGCCCTCTGAAATGTGGCAAGAAGAGATTTGCAGCTTCCCTGCTCTTCCCCCCGCCTCCTTCCTTCCCTACTCTTCCCTTCTTCCTCTCTTTATGATTTATTAAAATGGATCGAAATTGTGTGGCTTTAATTAAAAGAAGGAAAAATACATACAACAAAATGATTTGGAGACTGGCAAGGGCCGGGGTGGAGGGGCCTGGCGGGACTGGATTGAGGCTGCTTCAGTACTTGGGTGAACAGGCTTCTGGGGAGAGAGGATGTTTGGGAAACAGAATGGGGGAGGGGAGAATGTTAATCACCAGTGATGAGTCTTGGTACCTCACCCACTGAAAAACCACCTGTGGGACAGCCAATGGAAGCTGGCTCTGAGTCAGAGGATCTGGATTCAAATCCAACCGTGGATATTACCTGTGTGGGTTGGATTAGTTGCCTTTGGTCTCTGTGTTCTGAATTGCAGAGGTGGGTATGGGGTGGACAAGAGAGCAGAAATACAAACTAGAGTCATTGAATCATTCAATATTAGACAAAATGACTTCCAAATTTATCTCCAGACCCTTCATCTTTCACATGAGCAGAAGATCTAGCCCTGGAGGGGACGTCAAAGGGCAGTTAGTTCAATCCCCTCTTTTCACAGAGAAGGAAATTGAGTCCTATCAAGGAAGAGTAGTTTGCCTGGGAGGAGGGGTGTCTCACAGCTAATTTATCACTGAGGAGGCAGGATTTGAATACAGCTCTTCCTTACTTCCAGTTCAGGGCTCCATGTACTAAACTTTATTTGGGACCATGATTTTCAAGTTCTTTAACAGACTGTCAGAGATAACAGCAATTGGATTATTTCTGTTTGGCCCCATCCAACAGGACTAAGGGCAATGAGAAGGAGGGGTGGAGGGGTTCAGATAAAGATGGGATTCTTAAAAACTAGAATTGTCCTGAGATGGATTGTGGGGTAGTGAGCTCTCTGTCCCTAGAAGTTTTCAAGCAGTATCTGGATGGTCCTCAGTTAGGGATGGTAGAGGGGAATTCCTTCATGGGATAGCATGGTGGATTGACAACCTCTCCCTCCCTATGTTTCTAGAGCCAGCTTTGGAAATTGCCAGGGCTGGATGCCCCAGAAGGACAACATCAAATGTCAGACCCGCTTTCCTGGTTCAGCCCCATGATGCTTCCTTGAAATATAGAATATTGAACAGAAAGGAATATAGGAGATCCTGCCCCAGGGTTTGGCTTTAATGAAATCCTGAAGGGATGGTCTGGGGGAAGCTGTGACCATTCTCCATAACTGTATTCACTGGGTGGGAAAGAATTCCCCATCCCTGGGGCAGCTAGGTGGTGCAGTGGTTAGAGCACCAGCCCTGAAGTCAGGAGGACCTGAGTTCGAATCTGGTCTCAGACACTTAACATTCCCTAGCTGTGTGACCCCGGGCAAGTCACTTAACCCCAATTGCCTCAGCAAAAAGCAAAAATAAAAATAATAATAATAAAAAAAAAGAATTCCCCATCCTACCCTTGGTGTCCTATCAGGGAATCTGAGAGTATATTTCTGTTCCCACTCAGTATCAGTTGCGTGGGATTCAATCCCATGTTTATTCATAGCTGGGTCCCCCTGGAGAATCCCACTGCTCTTTCCCACAAAGTTTTTAGGCTTTAGGAGTTCTCCAGGACCTCATGCCAGACAGGTAATGAGGCTATCTCTTAGGTTCCCCCTCAAACCCCCTTTCCCCATTGCAGGACTGGGGCTGGATGTCGGGGAGGACTGGTCCAGAAGGTAGCAAGGGTCAGTTTTAGTTCAAAAGCCAGGAGGGGCTCCCTGAACCAGCTGCTTTCTCCCAGATTCCTACTACCTTCCCGGCCCCACAGAGCTGAGTTAGGAGGAGGCCAGTGAGAGGAAGACCATCCCTTTGGCCTCAGTCTGGGAGGAGTGGCAAGGCACTTTGCTGAGCTGGGCACCCTCTGAATCCAACTTCCCCTGGACAAGGCCTGTTGGGGGTTGGGAGGCTGTTTCACCCATAGGAGACCTGAGTGAAAAGGGGCTCAGGCTGCACAGCTGCACCTGGGAGGGGGAGAAAGTCAGGGGCAACAGTAGGGACGGGGGTGGGGGTTGGGGGGAAAGGAGGGTAGAGTGGGCTCTGTGCCCAGGTCTGACAAGACAGAAGGCCAATACCTGGTTCTGTCTGAAATGCCGCTTCAGCTGGGGCTATAATAAGAACATGACATGCATATGCATGAAAGTCTGATGAATATGCATGACTGAGGCCCTGGTGGAGCAAGGGGAGGCCCAGGAGTCTCTCTGAGCCAGGGCCTGGACCAGGGCAGCCCAGGGAACCTCTGAATGGCCCTACCAGCATTGATATTGCTCCCATTTCTAGAACAGCTCAAAGTCTGCAGAGCACTTTTCTCATAATAACCCTCAGAGGTCAATCAAACAAGAACCATTACTCCCATTTTACAGATGAGAAACTGAGGCTCAGAAAGGCAGTTATGGGGTGCGTTATGTGGCTAGGAAGGGGGCAGGACCTATTGAGATCACAGATTTAGAATGAGAAGGGACATTAGACGCCATCTAATTCATTTTGCAGAAGAGGACACTGAAATAGAGAGAGAGGAATGAACTTGTCCAAAGCCACACAAGAGGTGAGTAGCTAAGACCAAGTTCTAACTCATTAGTAGTTACACAAGTCCACACAGCCGTGGTTTCCATTTAGTTGATGTCTACTATATACTGGGCACTGTGCTTTCCCTGGTCTCCAGGAGCTCTGTTCTACTGGAAGGAGTACACTTGGTGACATGACCTTGTGTCACAAAAATATGACTGATCTGCTGTTCCTGGATGGAGCTGTCCCACCCTGAGTGTACCCTGAGCTTTCCTGCTCATCAAAACACCACGAACTGAAATAAAACAAATCACAATCACTCACCTTGCCCCCAAAGCCTTCTTCCATTCCAGGGACAGAGGAGTCTTGTAATCTGGGAGGCAGGAGAGGAGGAAGGTTGTCTCCGGGGCAACCGGCTTCTTCCTCAAACCAGAGTCTCCCTTCCAAGTTCTATTATTTGTCACTTCAAAGGGAGTTTCAGACCCGTTTGGGCTCCTGTCTTTACATGGGAGCTGGCGTTGGCCTGAGCGTCTGAAACTGACAAGACATGTTGGCGGGAGTGTGGAACCTGTCAGCGGGGCAGCCGCCTGTGAAATTAACATGATATCGAAAGCGTCAATGTTTATTTACTGGAAATATCTGGACAGGATGCTGAGCTCGCGAGGGCTGCTGCTGTGCATTGTGGGGTGGGCAGGGGAAGGGGACAGGGCTCTCCTTCTCCCTCCCCACCTCTGAGCCTCCGCTGGTAGAGAACATAAAGACATCATCATGAACCCCAAGACGGTCTCTCGGTCTTGATCCCTGAGCAGCATTTGGAGGTTACCATTCTTAAAAAATCAACATTTATGAAGTGCATGCTTTTGCTCTACCCCCATGAATGATAATATGGGAGAGATACAAAGTTTAGATAAAACATGATACAATTCAACCATATTCAACTCCAATCAAGCACTATGGTAAGCTGGGGGATACAAAGATAAAATAGAATGGCATAGTGGATACAAAGTTAACGTCAAAGCCAGAAAGATTTGGGCGAAAGTCTCCCCTCAGACACGTGATGGTGGCTGCCTAATTTGGGGACTTAACCTCTAAGTTAACTCTGAGACTAACAGTCACTTAACCTCTCAATTAAAGAATTAGGCAATTTTGTAAGACTTGCCCAGAAGATGACAACTTGAAATGATGGGAATTTCCTCACCAGGGTACTTCCTATAGTAATTTATCATATATATTATTATTATATAATATCTATTATATGGTCATATATAATATATATTGTATGTTATATAATTATATAGGGTACTTCCTATAGTAATATATAACATTATTATAATATAATATATATAATTATATATATATAATATATAGTAACTCCCTATCCCTATCCTTATTCCTGCCCTCAAGAAGTTCATCTTCTTCATTAAGGATTATAGCAAGTACACAGATAAATAAATATATACAAAATATTATTTTTTGGAAGCAGTGGATGAGAGCATCCATAAATGGAAAGAGCAAGAAAGATCTTGTGGTTCTTGAACCTTGAAGGGAGCTAAGATATTATAGAAGTAAGTCCAGGCTTTGGGAAGTAAGCTTCTGCAAGCCTTGGGAAGATGCCCAGTACTTGAACCCAAAGTGGAAGAAACACTTTTCAGGGTAAACACCCCTTGGACTGTACTGAATTGAATCAAGTTCCTTTCAGCACATAATCCTTTGTAGTGTTTCTATCTAACCCACAGTGCCCCATAAGAGGGTGGGTTCCTTAGGTGTATAGAACAGTTCCTGGAAGGAAGGTTTCAGAACATTCTTGGGGACAATGGAACCTGCTGAAACTGGTTAGCACCTTCTCTCTACAAAGTCTATGGCACCAAACCAACTATGAATCTGCTCAATTAGTCCATCAATAAGCATTTATTAAGCACTTACCATTGCCAGATAGAGGGATATATGAGAGTAAGGAGATGAGGATGACCCTGAGATTTGAATCCCTGTTGCCCTGGAGAAGACAAAATTCTATTTTGGACATGTTAAAGACGTCTTTAGGATATCCAGGTTGAATTGTCCAATAGGTACCTAGTGATTTAGGGCTAGAATTTAGGAAAGAGACAAGAGCTGGAAATAGACATCTGGGAAACTTTTGCAGAGAGATGCTAGATGAACCATTTTGTCAGACAAGAGGAGCTCTTTGAAACTAAGACATTACAACAGGGATCACAAGAATCACACCTGAGGAGGGAGACAATTCTGAGCTTGCAGTCTGGCAGTGGGATAAAACATAAGCATATATAGCATATAAGATCATAGAAGGAAGACACAAAGGTAAACAGTTCAGCAGCCAATTCTGTAGGCAGTTTATAAATATTGGTTGATTGGTTGATGGATTGAAAGAAAGTGTTAAATAAAGTTGAAGTTCTATGCAGGCAGGTGTGGATTGGAGATCAGGATGGAGGTCAGGGAAGGTTTTCAGGAGCAAGAAGGGAATAGACATTTATATAGCATATACTATGTGCCAGATACTACACTAAGTGCTTTACAAATGTTATCTCATTTAAGAAAGAGATAGCATCTGAGAAGGACTTTAAAGGAAAGGAGGGAATTCTACAGTTGAGTGGAATAGATAGCGTTCCAGGAATAAGTAATAATTGGAGCAAAAGTAGCTATAGTGGTGGGAAAGGAAGAGGCATGTTTGGTGGACAAATAGCAGTCTGACTCGATTGTAACAATGTAAGGTGAAGAGAGAAGCATTCTAACTGTGGGGACAGTTCATGTAGGATGTAGAATTTAAAGTAGAATTCTCTGGTTCCAGCCACTGCTCTTTCTACTTTACCATACTGCCTTTTTTCAGGCATGGGCTCCCCCAAAATAGGGAACAATCTCCTCATTTAGGCAGAGAATTAGCCTGGAGACAGTCACTAATCAGTGGAGACAGCTAGATGGTGCAGTGGATAAAATACTGAGGCTGGTGTCAACAAGATCTGAATTAAAATCCAGTCTCAGACATTTACTAACTGCGTGATCCTAGGCAAGTCATTCATTCCTGTTTTCCTCAGTTTCCCCATCTGTCAAATGAGCTGGAGGAGAAAATGGCAAACCATTCCGTATCTTTACTAAGAAAACCCCAAATATTGTCATAAAGATTAAGACATGATTGAAAAATGACTATGCAGATGAAGAAAAAAGGCATACATAGGCTAGTGGGAAATAATTTTATATAGGATCCGAGGATATAGCATGGCTGCTTGATAGACTCTGTATCTTCTTTTGAGAATAATCAAAACTCCATGCTGAGACTGGCAGTGGCGCCTGGAAAACCCCAGAAGTGGAGGCAAGCTCTGACAGAAGATGGTCCCCACCTTTAATCTCACTGTCTTCTTGGAAATCACATGTTAGGCAGTTCCCAGCCATTGGGAAGATTGACAGATGAGTAGGTGAAGAGGTGGAGGTCATAAGAGTATTAAAACATTTAAGGGAGATGTGAAATAGATGGATTCACAGGCAATATGGTCTGGGAAGACTAGCCAACAACAGAAGCTGTGATGTTAAAATATGTTTATAAATAAGTTTATAGGACATTTACTTTATAGTTTATAGGAATTCACATCCATTATCAGGGAACAAAAGTGAATCAGGTAATAATAGTCCTGTTCTCTGTCTTGTGAATTAATCAATCAACAGGCATTTATTAGGCACCTATTAGATGCTAGGCATTATGGTAATTGAAACAATCTCTGCTCACAAGGATCTTACCTTCTAATAGAGGAGACAATATATGCCTTTATAAGCATATGTAGAATATATACAAAATAAATGCAAAGTATTTTTATGAAGGAGGATGATAGCAACTGATGGGGGAGAGAATCAGAAAAGGCATCACATCTGAAGTGTTCTGGTTACTCTGTTTTTGGAAAGACATTGCCCCTCAATTCATCAGTGAATGAACCTTTATTAATACCCATGGACCAGGCACTGTGCTAAGTGCTGGGGGGTAGAGATAAGAACTGGACCCATGATTTCCCTGGCATAGGGACTTCTGGGAAAGGAAATTCTGTCTACCCATTCAGGCTTTGGCAACTCAGAGTCTTAGAGAGTTGCCCAGACCACCAAGGGTCATAATGAGGTACAAAGATAAAAATGAGACAAATTCTACCCTCAAAGAGCTTGAATTTTATTGGAAGGTGCTCAAAGGAGGACAATCAAGGCTGTGAAGGGATTAGTCAATGTCATACTAGGTCTGGTTAAAAGAACTGGGGATATTTTGCCTGGAGAAGAAAAGGCTCAGGGAAGACATGATTATTCTGTTAAAATATTCTAGGAGCTGTCAAGTGTTATAAAGATTAGAATTCTTCTGCTGAGCCCTAGAGGACTGAACTAAGTGCAATGGCTAGAAAGTGCAGGGAAGCAGATCAGGGCCTCCACAGGCAGGAACATTCCTACCAATTAGCTTTGTCTAAAAGTAGAATGGGGGATTTTAAGGGTAGGGAGATCCTAGTTTCTGACGGTGTTTAGGTGGAAATGGAGGGGCCACTGGGCCAGAATGGTGAAGACACGTTGGGCTAAATAAACTTTGAGTCCCTTCTTGCTCTGAATTTCTGCAATTCTCATTCAATCCTTAGGAAAGTCACAGGAAGTTTATAAAGCTATTAGTTATGCTCTCTTTTTGTCTAATGGGGAAACTGAGACCCTCCACCCCAAAGGAATGGGATATGCCCCATCCATGCTATAAATTAGCTCTTGAACCCAAATTGGAACTTGAACCAAGATGGTCTCCTCATCCCTGGCATCCCTCCTCTTGAGGGCATGTGGCTCAGCACTTTGGAGAATGCCTAAATGGCATACTAGGTCTCCTACTTCAAGAAAGCTTAATGGACCGACTATCCAAAGGCTATGTGTGCAGAAACGGCTGGTGCTCCCCCTCCCTGGCCAAGGGATACTCTGCCTTGCCTTCTGGGAATATGGCTTAATAATTCAGAGAGAAATGGAATTATTTAGAGTTAATTCTTTGGCTATTTCCTTTCTTCTTTTCTCTCACTCCTTTCTCCCCAACCCCCATTTTCCCTCCTCTTTCCTTCAGGTTTGCAGAAGCTGGTCCCCAGTAGCTCTGTACTGGTCGCCTAGGAAACAGTTCAGGGAGGGACCTCCCTTGGCCAAGCTGCCAGCCGGCTCTGCTCCACACATATGGGAACAGAGCTGTACTGTGTGGCTGTGTGTGTGTGTGTGTGTGTGTGTGTGTGTGTGTGTGCATGCAGCTATACAGATGGAAAAGACTGATGTGATCAGAGAGAGCAGTTGAAGGTAAAGAAGAGATACTTCTTAAGGGGACTTCTCTAAGTTTTGTACTTAGCAGGTTGTGTGTGTGTGTGTGTGTGTGTGTGTGTGTGTGTGTGTGTGTGTAGGAGTACTGGAGTGGAAGGAAGAGAGAAGACCAATAACCTCTGACTAAATTCAATCCCTGCAGTTTCAAAAGAGAGCTAAATGGCAAATATTATGGTAAATCTATGGTACAGTGTAATTAGAAGAACTCGGTTCAGATCTTGCTACCTATGTGTCTTCAGGCCACCCTGAGCCTCAGTCTTCTCATCTATAGAATGGGCAGTGGTGGCCTAGTAGCCTCCAAGCTCCTTTTCAACTTCAGATGTGTGCTCCTCTAATCTAAAAATTGCATGTGAGCAAGTTCCGGCATAGAATAAACAAGGAACTTCAAAGAACCGTAGTAAAGGGTGTCATCAAAGAAACGTCTGAGCAAAAATGATGGTGTGTTCATGTGCTAAGAGGAAAGAAAAACAGATAGTCAAATTTTCCTCTCAATGTGAAAAGAAACCGAGGAAGACATCAAGCATATTGGGTGGGCTTTCTTTGGTGAGCTTATGGAAGGATGTGGATGAGAGTTGCCTAGAACGGACAAGCAGTGTGAATTGGTGGAGAGAATATTCACATCTGTGAAATCTCAGGTTCATTTTAGTATCAGGTTTATCACAATGTCTGAGGAACAGAGGAACTTCTTGGAGAAATTAGGACAGTAATGAATTTATGCTTGAGAGGATTTTGCCCTATGAGCTTTAGGGGGGATGGGAGGAGGGGGAAGTAGAAGCCTAAGCCCTTGAATACTAGGATGGGTTGCTCAGTAAAGAACCTGGCTCATTTGGCTACACTTCTGTGCCCCCATTACACCCCTGGATTACAGAAGCAGAATCAAAGAATTCAGTGCTGGAAACTATTTCATCGAGTCTAATTCTCTCATTTTCCAGGGAGAGGGAAACTGAGGTCCAGAAACAGAGAGAGGCTGACCTTATCCAATATCATAGATTAGTAGAGATGGGGATGCCCTTCCCCGGGGCAGCCCCTTTTCCCAGCTCCCTGGTCTCTGCACAATGAGGCTGGAGCTAAGATAGGTCCTGGAAAGCCAAGAATTTAACCTTCCTGTTGGGTAATAATGTTTCCTCTGGGTTCCCTTTCCCTGGGGATCTCTTTCCCCCTTAGCTGCCCCCTTGTACTCCTCATCAATCATGTTCTCCAGGAGAGCTCCCTAGGAAATAATCTTTAGGTAATCTTTTTGAAGAAAGCTGGATTAAAAGATCTTGAGAGTTCCTTTCAGCTATTAGCATCATGATCTTCTGCTTATTCACTGCTCCTTGGTGATGACTCAACCCCTGGGTTCTCCCTCCTGCAGAGAGGTTTAAGGTGGTGCTGTAATGGGGACTTCTCTTTCTCAGTAGGGGAGGGAAAGGCTGCCTCTTCCAGGCTCAGATCACTTTATACAGTTTTAATAATAGGATCATAGAACATCAAACTGGGGAAGGACCTGAGATATCAAATCTCTCATTTTACAGATGGAGAAACTGCAGCCCAGAAAGAAAACATACCTTGCCACAATAGCAGGTCAAGACTTGAATACAGATCTAATCCTTGGTCTAATCTAACCTCAGACACCTTGTTCTAGGCACAGTTTTAGCTCTGCTATTTTATTTTTCAGTGCAGTCCTATCTCTGGTACCGTTGGATTGGCAGTGGATATATCCCAGCATCCCAGATGTAATCCCAGGCTTTCTCCATTATTTTAGGGGAGAGAAATGACCACATTGAGTTTAGTCCAAGGAAGGATTTTGGGGCAGGGAGATCATTCCCTGGCCATATGAGTCTGCTGGCTCTGATACTTACTATCTCTGTAGATTTGGATAAACCATTGTCTGCGACTTTCTCCTCTTTAAAATGAGGGAATTGACCATTCTCTTTTGAGGGTCTCTTTCACCTCTGTATGAGACCCTCGGTCACTTTCTTGACTCTTCCAATTTGTTCCTAAGGCTAAGGGGGCTTGCCTTCCCTAGGTAGGAGCCCATTATCTTCAGGATACTGAGGGGGAAGGAGAGCATCCAGTACATTTTTATTTTAATTAACCATTCTAATAACTACTTAGTATAACCACCCTAATCGCTGTTAATCTTACAAACATCAGCCTATCCTCTCTAAATCTGGTGTCCTGAGACAAAACCCTAGGCACCCTTCCCTAGTTGTTGCACAGTTTTAGCACTGTTCTTTAAACACCACAATGTGGCCTGGGAACAGAAGTCTTGAGACATCCCATCAGTTACCAGTTCCTTCATTTTACAGATGAGGAAATGGAGTCCCATTTTGGTTAAGTAACATTCATTGACACAGGGTAGCTGTGGCATCTTGTACTCTCATGTCATCTCCTTCCATAACCCTTATTTACACACCTATTTTCTACACTGCTCTTTTTGCACTCTTTCAAGCAGGTGGGGCACTCTCTGGTTGTCTTTAGGGGCCTAGGCCAAAAATCTCAGGAGCCAGAAGCTTAGATTTTGTTCTTCAAGGGCATGCAGGGCAAGAGTGAAAGCTAAGGGGTTGCTCCTAGATTGGGGGTGGCAGATTGGTGTGAACCCAAGCTCCTCCCCTTCTCTCCCCCAATCACCTTCCTTTCTGTCCCCTCCATTATGCTTTTGATCACAGCTGGCTCAGACAACCTTCAGCAGCTTCCCGGACTTTCTCTTTCTCATTGTATCCTTATCGATTGACCTAGAACTGGTTGGGAAAGTTCCATCTTTCTGCCAATCATGAGATGGGACAGGGGGAATTGGCAGGTAGCCAATCAGAACTGACTACTGGTGAAGAGTCCTGCTATGAAATGTTCCCATTGGATAAGTGAGAAAAAGTTAGGCATCCATTCAAGACCCTTTCTTCTCATGAGGGAGCGGAAAGTACAATAACTTGTGTACCCCTGTTCTCCTCACTGGATGTACTTTATATCTTCTCTTTCAGAGGAAGAGGTATTGGACTTTGAAGTCAAGGATTGTATTGAGAATCTCACCTCAGAAACTCCCAGAATATCTTGCAATCATTCCCTGCCTCAATTGCCTCATCTGTAAAAAGAGGGGGATAATCTCTGAGACCCCTTCCTGCTCCAGATCTAGGATTCTATAATTAAGATCATGTGAGCGTCTGTTTCCTTATCTACAAAATAAAAGGATTGCCCTGGATCTCTGATTTGGACCTGACAGGGTTCTTAGGGAATTCTGGGCCTGAATCCCTCATTTTACAGAGTTCCAGAGAAATTTAGTGACTTGTCTCCTTACTGACTGACACACTACTAGCATATAGTAGATGCTAAATAAATGCTTGTTGATCGATGATTGGTTGATCGCCTAAGTTTGCAAAGGCAAAAAGTGACAGAAATCAAGTTTTTTGATTTCTTTGACTATCTAAACTCTATGATGCCTCCTTCCTGCACTCCAACTCCTCTCTCTTTTTTCTGTAATTTCATTTGGAATAAGCAGCATAAAGTCAGTACAAGGGCGTTCCCTTCCCCATGGTAGGAGCCCATTATCCTCAGGGCACTGAGGGGGAAGAAGAGCATCCAATAGATTCTTATTTTAACTAACCACCCTAAATTCTGTTATTCTTACAAACATCAGCCTGCCCCCTCTAAATCTAGTGTCCTGAGGGAAAACTCCAGACACCCTTGTAGTTGCCTTCTTTGTTGTACAGTTTTGGCGCTGTTCTTTCAGCACCATATTGTCTCCCGGGCAGCTGGGCTGGGAACAGAGGTCTCCAGACATTCTAGACCTATACAGCCCATGTGGGCAATAGCCACAATAACAATGATGATGATGATGTGCAGATCACCATAACCATTAAGAAGACTTCCAATGTCTCCCTTGGCCTCTCTAATGAAGGGGCTCCAGGTGCTGCTCACACATGCTCTGAGCCCCTTTGGTTTTTTTGGTGAAGGACAATGGAAAGAGCAATAGATTGGAAGTGGGGAGATCTGGGTTTGAATACTGGCTTGCCACCTGCCATCCCTGTGACTTTGGACAAATACCTTGACCTCTGAGCCTTGAGCTCTTTAGCTGTAAAAGGCTACCACGTTGGATGGTCTCAGCTCAAACTCCTGTGACCTTCCTTTCTTTTGGTCTGAGTTTTAGCATCTATAAAATGAGTGTGAGAGTCCCTCAGGTTCTTTCTAATCCGAAATCTCCATGTTTCTTGTGTTTTTTCTTCCCTCTTTCTCCTGATTCCCAGAAATCTTGGGGGTCTAAAACAAAGGTGTTTTTAGTGGAAAAGAAATAGACCCATCTTGGGTCTCTGCCAGTACCAGTACTCTTTCTGTTATCTCTACTGCTGTGAAGCAGTCTCTTCATTTGTCCTGTTTTCCCATCCCTACCCAATCCTGGTCTGCATTCTCTTGGAGTGACCCCAGCCCATAGGAGCAGATGAGCTGCCCTGTGCCAGTGGGCTGGGGGCACATCTGCCAGGGTTGGGGAATGTGCAGAGAGACCCAGAGCATCTTCTGGGAAAGCCCCACCACCCTCTTCCCAGCTCCCCTCCCACCCAAACAGGGCAATGAGACAGTGTAGAATGCAGACAGGAGCTCAGAGCTTCCCCCCAACAAGACTTTCCTCAGCCAAATTCCAGGCCCCACGCCTGCCAAGCGAGCCCCCATTCCTCACCTTAGAGGGATTTGGCCCTGCATCCCAATGAGATGCTTAAATGTCTCATTCATCATTTCCCCCTCCCCTTCCTCCTCCACTCAGCCCAGCTTGGGGGCCGATCAACCTTGTAGTGTCCCCTTCAGTAGCCTCCCGGGGAAAGAGGGAACAGCTGCTCTCATCCTCTCTTTAACGAAGGGCCCAGGTATCCCCGCTCAGCCTGTCTGTGTCATCAGCACGGCACCTCCTTCTCCCCCCACAATGCCACAGCAAAAGCCTGAGTCAAAAGATTCTCTCCTGTCGCAGGTCGAGAAGAGAAGTCTGGGAGCTTCCCACTTTCTAGAGCAAGAAGGAAACAAGATGTGGATGAAATGGGGTAGATTGATGGAAAGGACAATTAATTATATTCATTTACTGTGTGCTAGGTACTGAGAGGTCTAAGGAAATAAAACATGTCACCAATGCATCCAGAGCTGGTGGGCTTCCCCCTCTCCTTACCCCAGTGCTGGGAGAAGCCATGACCTTCCAGTGAAGGGCATCCTAGGGAGGGAGCTGCTGCCAAACCATGTCTTGAGATGACAGCACGAACGGGCAGGTGTAGATGAGGGGAAGAAATGAATCTGAAATCTTGGAGCTGAACAGGGTGTTCATCAGTCAATTAGTCAATCACCAAGCATTTTATTAAGGACTATGTGCCAAGTACTGGGCTAAACCCTGATGGCTTCCTCCTCCATGTCTTCACCATAGCTGATGATCTGACCTGCTCGTTAGAGGCAAGTCCCTGTTGAGAAAAGGTGGGGACTTCTGTAGAGGCACACCTGCAGGGCCATACAAAGCCACACTGGGCATCTGTCCCCTATTGTCCTCCAGTGTGAGTCATGGTAGATCCCTTAGAGCATGCTCACTGGGGTCTTGGAGGAAGGGGAGAGACATCGGGCCAGGGCTCTATTTGTCTGTGACTCCTTGTGGATAGTTGGAGAACACTATGAGGCAGTTAGTCACAGTTGGGCAGATTGGGAGGGGAGGTGGTTACTAATGAGAGCTAGTAGGTGCCCGGGCAGGTTTTGTGACAGATCTTCCAGGTCCCATGCTCCAGCTCCCATGACATCCTACTTGACCCAGGATCACAGATGTCGATCTGGAAAGGGACCTCTTGTAGTCAGTCTGTCTATGAGGAGGAGCATGGCTCTCTAGCATCGTGTAAGTAGCAAGTGTAGCACCCAGGATTGCAACTCTGTCCTGTGACTCTAGACTCTGCATTCTTGCCGTGGCACCATAGTAATGCTGAATAGACTGAGCATCAGATAATTATGGGACTTTTTCAATGAGATCCATATCCACTCGACAGGATGGGTGAAGAAGGCATAATCCTGAGAACATGGCATGGAGGTGGGCAGACCTCTGCATCTAGCCAGCGGAAGATACTTTTTCAATGGATCCTACGTATGGACAATGAATCAAGTCCAGAATTGAAGAGGAAGAGATCAGACTGGATCCCATGTGGGCAATGGGGTAGCATCTCCACTGGAAAGGTGGTGAAGTGTTGAAGATATGAGTTCAGATGCTACCTCAAATATTTATTAATTGAGTGACCTTGGCCAAACCATTTAAACTTTCTGAGCCTCAGTTTATTCATCTGTAAATTGAAGGAGTCGGCTTTTTCCAGCTCTGAATGTATGATTGCTCCCTAGCACAAAAGCCCACCACTTTATGACTGATTTCCTCCCGTAGTTGTTGGACAGCCACAGATCAAAGGACACCATGAGCTGTGAAGAATCCTAGCCAGGGGTCACCTGATGGGAAATGGAAAGGGTGATAACCCAGGGGTGTCCAAAGGAGAAGTAGCTTCAAAGATGTCATCCAGGAAGCTTATTACCAGAAAACTGAGGTGGGCTGTAAGAGGCTTCTATCCAACTGAGGCTCCCAATATTGCACTAGATAAGACCTCCTAGTGAATTATCGAGTCCAATCCCCTGCCTTGGGTCAGCATTGCTCAGAATCTAATAGGATCATCAATTCAGAGCTGGTACTTTAGAGATTCACTAATCCAACTTTATCCTTTTGCAGATAAGGAAACTGAGTCCTGGAGAGGTTGTGACTTGACCAAGATTATATCTTCCATTGTTAGCTTGTATTTTTTATGTTTGTACCATATATGTATCTGAATGTAAGAAGATGTTGGAGACTTGGACCTGCTGGTGGATAAAAAATATGCTCCTGAGACTATTTCTTTTGTCTGTTTGTATACTAAATCTTAGTATATCAATTATACAGCAAGTGTTTAATAAATGTTGATTACTTGAGTGCCACATGGCCTCTAACCATACTTGATAAACATTTACTTCATTTGATTTGAACTCAGAAAGATTCTGAATCTAGTTATTTCTTGTTTTTGCTATTTCACCTCATAAAGCAATTTTTGTATTGGGGAAATGGGTAATTGGGAGTCCTGGGTTAGGCACTGTAAGAGACAGAGAGAGAAGAAACAGCAGCATCCCTTGTCCTGGGGATTCTGAAATCTGATGGGAGAGCATGGTGGTTCAAGTATTATTATCTCCATTTTACAGGTGAGGAAATTGAGGCCCCCAGAGATTGAGGAAGTTGGTCAAAGTCAGAGGGCTACTAAGTGCTTTGGATTCCCAGTGTTCTTTGCACTCTATGATGCTGTTTCTCATAAACTTACCTTCTGGGCTGATGGAGAATTTATGGCCTCCTGCAGGGAGCCTCCTAACCTGATAGGAGATATGGTCCTTAATTCCTACCTCACCTCCATATTTTAGCTCATTTTCTGTGCTTTGTCTTTATTAGACTGTAAGTTCCTTGGTGGGTTAGAGACATTTTTTTTTTGTATTTTTATCGTCCTGTGCCTGGCATACAGTCGGTGTTTAATAAATCTATTCAATAAATTGACTGACTGACTTCAGGGAGCCCCAATTCTGATGGGGGTGACACTGTTGACCAACTTGGAGACCTCTTGCTACAATGATAGAGACATGGGGTCCACCCTCAGAAAGTCTTCACTCTGGGCAGCCTATGCCTTCAGGGAATTTCTGGTTAGAAACTGCAGCCCTGAGAGGGTCTCCGGCATGTTAACCTAAAATATAGACCTTGACCTCAAGGACCCCTAGTCTGGGGTCATGCCCATTGCTTTCAGGGAGCCGCTGAGCTGATACAAATCAAGTCAAGATCACAGGTTTTGGGGAGAGTCACCCTCCAAACTCCCTCGATGTTTGGCTCCAGGGTCTCAGGACTCTAGGAGGTTATCCACCTTCAGTAAAGCAAAAGCTGACTCCCTTCCCTTCCCTTCCCCTTCCCCTTCCGCTTCCCTTTCTCCTTTCCCTTTCCCTTCCCCTTCCCCTTCCCTTTCCCCTTTCCCTTCCCCCCTTCCCTTTCCCTTCCACTTCTCCTTCCCCTTCCCCTTCCCCTTCACCTTCCCTTCCACTTCTCCTTCCCCTTCCCCTTCCCCTTCTCCTTTCCCTTTCCCTTCCCCTTCCCCTTCCCCTCCCTTCTCCCTTCCTTTCCCTTCTCCCTTTGCCTTCCTTTCCCCTTTGCCTTCCCTTCTCTCTTGCCTTCCCTTTCCTTTTCCCTTGCCTTCCCTTTCCTTTTCCCTTGCCTTCCCCAGTTCCGAGCTAAGGGGATCTCTCTGCTCCAGGGGAGCTCACCACTAGCTGCTCTCACGTTCATTCAGTGCTAAGTGAATGTGTTTTCTCTGCCTCACACCCAATTTTCCTCTCTCTTCCCTGCCACGGAGAATAGACACCACTTAGATAACTCTCAGCTGAGGGACAGGCACGTGTGTGGGAGATGTGCCAAAGTGCTCCCACGTCTGAACTCCGATTGCCTTTTGAACTCCCGGGCACCTGGGGCAGGGGCTGCTCTAGGCCCTGTGTGACTCCCAGGTGGGTGGAGGGGTCCAAAAGAATGCTATCCCTGCACACAAGAAGAACCAGTGAGTAGGAGAACTCGGGCAAGAGAGAGGGTGGAAAAGCTTTGCTTTGGGACATCTGGTCTGAGTCCCTCGTTTCACAGATGGGGAAACTGAGGCCCAGAGTGCTGTCAGTCACCCAGTTCTGATTGGATGTCCAGATCCTTTCCCTGCCCTTTATTGTGTGTGTGTGCCCAGTTTTTACAATAAATCGATGCCTCAACTGGTGCCCGGACTCCAGGTCCTGACCTCTTCAGCCCTGGCAGGTAGCAGTGGGCATCAGCCAGCAGGATCCCTTCTGATGCTGCTGACCCTTGAGGGAGGAGTGCTTTTGTCCCCTCTGCCTCTTCCTTCTGCCGGTCACCCACAGGAGTCAGATTCAGGGAGTGCCTCATTGTGTCTAGGACCATGGGGCCCGCCCAGGTCATCTCCTCCCTGCTCCTGTGTATGGGGCTCAGATTCCCCGCCAGGGCCTGAGGGAGGCAGCAGTGGTGGTATGGATGCCCTGTCTGCCACCCACTCAGACAGAGGGGATGGCTCTTGGGGGTGGGGACCAGAGAAGGCAGTCTCTCCGGTAAATAGGCTGGAGAATGGCATCGGGTCACAGGGAGGGCACCGGCTAGGCAGCTGGCCCTTTATTGAAGAGGAGATGGCCTACTTTTCCCATTGAATGGCTGCCTTAATCATCCCCACTCTGTATGTTTTGTGGTTGGCTAATTGGTTTTGTGGTTGTCAGGGGAGCCAGGCAGGGGTGGGGGAGGGAGAAAGGGGGAGACCAGGAAGAGTTGGGATACAGGGAGGCAGGGGTGGAGGGGAGGAGGAATGGCGGAGACTTAAGGAAGTGGGACAGAGAGTATTGAGATGGTAGAGTGAAAAGAAATGGGGTGGGGACTAGACAGAGGGAGTTATAGCTAGTATGGGGCAGATGGGGCTTTGCTCCAAGGCACTGACATGGATAGGAGCTTTCCCTCAGAGTGGGAGGCTCACCCCTAAAATGAGCACCATTCTTCAGCTTTGCCTTTTGTTCCCTCTGTTGGCCCAGGGTCCTGGCATTGGGGAATCCTTCTGGTCTATTTTACCCCATCAAGGATGAGAGTTGGCTCACCCCCTGTCACCAGCGTGACTAAACTTGTGATTGAACCATCCTTTGTACTGTTCTTCTCCCCCCAAAGCTTTTGTCCCAGGTGAAAAAACTTCTAGGTAAGGAAGGATGAGCAGTGATGATGTAGTCAGCAGTGAAAGGATGGAGGAAGCAGTCACTTGAATGTTGGGGGCTAGAGGACCCTGGGAATAAGTCCTGGGACTAGCTCCATCATCCTGAGAACCAAGTGGAGCGGGATGTTGGGCTTCCCCATCCCCATCAGGTCACTGG
The DNA here is from genome assembly GCA_023553655.1 of Myrmecobius fasciatus. Taxonomy (NCBI): domain Eukaryota; kingdom Metazoa; phylum Chordata; class Mammalia; order Dasyuromorphia; family Myrmecobiidae; genus Myrmecobius; species Myrmecobius fasciatus. The sequence goes on along the minus strand of JAJPUD010000382.1, from coordinate 132,851 downwards.
GGCTTGGAGCTGATCAGGAGCCAGTGAAGGAGGAAGCAGGAGAGAAAGTTACGAGATGGCCTTTCTGCCATGACCCCGGACTGTCCTTCAATGCCCTCATAGTGATGCTGTCACTAAGAGTCAGTCTGCCTTCCGCCTGAAGAATTGCTCCTTTCCTTCCCCAGGTACACGGATACGTACGAACATACATGCACATACAGCAATTAGATTTGGGGAAAATTTAGGGCAAAAATACCTTTGGTGACATAATATTTCTTTAGTGGCCCAGGTAATGGTGATGGATGGCTCACTGCTTCAGGCTCATTACCTGGGACACTAAAAACACATCTCACACTTTCTGCTGAGGGTTTCACAGCTTCTGATTTCGAATGTAAAGGGAAATCAGAAAATGTCCCTGTGAAATTTATGGGTTTTAATCATGAAACTATGGAATCACAGTAAATCCACCATAACTACCCAGATGACTCTCCCCACCTCATAGCCTCTGGGAGATGCCCAAAAGCTGGATGTCACAGGGCCAAGGGTGGGACCGGGAGGACTTCCTTCCTGGGGTGGGAGCAGGGAAAGGAACCTCGTGGTTGTATGGTTTCAGTTTTCCCGAACTTTTCACGAGCCCATTTGGAGTTTTCTTGGCAGAGATACTGGAGAGGTTTGCCATTTTCTTCTTTGGCTCATTTTACAGATGAGGAAATTGAGGCAAACTCAGTAAGGTGACTTGTCCAGGATCACAATAGTAGTAGTGTCTGAGGCTATATTTGAACTCCCCACTGCAGGCCCTGGAGCTCTATCCATTACACCCCCTAGTTGAGTGGGCTCATTCAAATTCACTCACCTTGCCCTCCCTCTGAAGGACTCTCTTCCCTTGGGCTTCTGTAAGGGTTTATGCCAGGGTGATAAAGATTGTGATCCCTAGCTAACTTAGGGTATGGGTTCTCTGAGGGCAGGGTTGTGTCCATACTAGGACCATTGGAGTGGAAACAGCCCTAGTCTGGGCCTCAGGCACCCTAGGGATTCCTTTTGGTCACGGCTCTGTCCAGAGAAAAGCCATTTACCTTCCCTGAGGCTCAATTGCTTCCTTTATAAATTGAGGGAATTGGAGGGATCCCTAAAGATCCTCCCAGCTCTGAGCAAAGCCACTTTACCTTCCCTGAGCCTCAGTTTCCTTCTCTACAAATTGAGGGGACTGGATGGATTCCTAAGGAGTCTCCTAGCTATGAGTAAAGCCACTTACCTTCCCTGAGCCTGTTTCTTCCTCAACAAATTGAGGGAATTGGATGGATCCCTAAAGATCCTTCCAGCTCTGATATTTTATGATTCTAAGACCCCTGTGCTCTGTTATTACCATTTATCACTAAATCTTTCATGAAAGAAAACGTCACGAAATCACTGTTATCTTTATCACTAAAGCATTTAAATACATGATCTCATTTCATCTTCACCTGGGATAAATCAGAACTAGCTTGGAGAGCTGATTGTTAAATATTCAGTGTGAACATTTATATTTTAGAAATTGACAGTATTACAGATCAGGGCTTGGTTTATTGCTTTGCTAATTTTTAGACTTGAGAAAGCATTGATGATGGAGATTAAAATGAAAAGTGTTTGTGTACAATCATATTTTTGGAGAACTTGATTGTTAAACATTTTCGAGCACACCCCTGTATTACCTATGAACATTGTATGAGCTCACCAGGAGTATAGTAGAAAGCTCAGAAATGGTGGCCTGGTAACTATAGGCAAATGATAATTAAGATGAACCATCTGCTTTACTTCCATTATCTCATTTGAGCTTCATGACATCCCAGTCCTCACCATAGCCCTGATGGGGAAATAGAGTCAGTATTAGAGGATTTATAGGGGGAGGGGACCTTATTGATGAATTCATTTGACTCCCTGATCTTACACAAGAGAAAACAGACCCAGCAAGGGAAGTGATGAGTAGCAGATTGAAGATTTGAACCCAAGACCATGATTACAGATATTGTGTTCTTTTCTTGAAAACTGACTTTAATGGCAAACTATATGTGAACATACTTAGGAGGCAGCTAGGTGGTTTAGTGGATAGAGAACCAGATCTGGGGATAGAAAAACCTGAGTTCAAATCCAGCCTCAGACACTCATTAGTTGTGTGATCCTGGCCAAGTCACTTAACACTATTTATCTTACTTTACTGGAAAAAGAAATGGTAAACCATTCTAGTAGACTTGCCAAGCAAACCCCATGAATAGTATTGATGATGATCCATAGGGTCATAAAGAGTTGGACACAATGTAAAAATGAAGACAAATGTATGAATCAAGTGCTAAATTTGATGGCTCAAAAACCGTGTTTCAAGGAGTTAGAAAAGGGAGAGAGCAGACAATAGTCAGGGAAGGCTTCCTGGGAGTGGGTAGGGTGGAGATAGGATTTGGAGAAACAATTCAATGGGTCAAGGGGAAGGGGTTAAGGAAGACAGAAACAAGAGGCCTCATTAAATAAGAAACTGCCTGACAATCAGAGGTACCACAAGTGGACTAGACAGGATTGCTTCCAGAAATGGTGGGACCTTCTCCACAGAGGTCTTTGAGCAGAAGCTAGATGATCTCTTGTTGAGGTCTCAGAGTGGATTAGGGTTCAGGTAGAGGTGACTGGGGAAAACATGAAGCATAAAGATGAGGAGACATGGAGTGGAAGCACATGAAACAAGATGGAGGGAGGAGAAATGTGCTTAGATGGATCCAGAAAGGGGGAAGGGGAGGTTAGAGCCTGGACCGAGACATTGACCTGGAGTTCTGGCTGCACCACTGACTGCTGTATGACTGAGGAGAGGGCATGTCCTTCCCCCAAGCTTCAGTTTCCTTCTCCATTTGGGTTAGATCAGAGATTCTTAACCTTATGTGTGTCATGGTGCCCTCTGGCAGTCTGAAGAAGCCCATAGACTTTCATTTTAAGATGCAGAAAATAAAATACAAAGGAAATCTATTCTTAATGATATACAATTATGGAAATATTTTAAAAGTAAGTTCACAGATCTTAGGTTAAGAACCTGGGCTCTAAAATCCCTCTTAACTTTGATACCCTGTGGCTCTATGCAAATAAATTTAAGTGGAAGGCAAAGAAAGCAAAGGTAGACAGAGAGAAAAGGAGGAGAGAGGAGGGGAAGAAGAAATAAAGGGAGGGGGATGGAAAGGCAATGAAGCAAAAGGAGGAGGACATGGGGAAAGAGGGAAATGGGGGAAGGAAAACAAGAAGCAGAAAGGAGAGAGGGAGGTATCAACTCATGGGGATAATGAAGGATGAGGCAGAGAATTTCAGAAGAGGAGCAGAGCTGAGACAATAGATGGAGAAATGAGCCCAACAGTGGAGTGGAGGAGCAAGAGAAGAATGAGAGCCCAAAGTCCTGGAGCTCTCTCTACCAGCCTCTTGGGGGGTTGGGATGCAAGTTAAAGACCTCTGAGCTGGAGGAAGGAGGGACTGTCTTAGTGGTCAGAAGACCCAGATTCTGCCTGGAGAGGCCATTAGCTTAATGGTTAAAGTGCTGGTGTTGAATCAGGAAGCCCCGATTTTGAATCTTTCTACAGAATCCAGATGTCCCTGTAACTCCAGGTGAATCACTTAACATTTTTCAATCTCACTGGCAGTTTTTAATCTCTTAAAATGGGAATAACCTTCCCTAGCTGTGTGACCCTGGGCAAGTCATTTAACCTCAATTGCCTCAGCAAAAAGCAAAACAAAAAAAAAAAAACAAAAAAACCATTGGACCATTGTCGTGAGGATAAATGAGATGTCCTTTGGAAAATGCTGCCATGACTACAGGATTCCATGTCTAGACCAGAGGCCCATGGCATCCAATGCTTTTATTTTATAGGAGAGGAAAATGCAACCCAGAAAGATTTGCCCAATTTCACCCAGCTAATAAAGCAGAAGAGTTAGGATCCGAACCAAGAAACTTCTGGCCCCAAATGCAACAATCTTCTCACTGGGCTAAATGCCTCCTTGATGCCTCCAGGTAAGAACTTCCATGGTCCTGGAACCCACTTGCCTCCTGATTTCCTGCAGCATCCCCACCCAATGATTGATCTCCCTTCCTCTGCCCCCATCTTTTGCCATTTTCTCCGGTCTCCTGGAGTCCATTCCCAGCATCTTTCACTTCCCATTTCCATAATCTCAGCCATCTTGGGTTTCAGGAACATATTTATTTATAAGAGGAAAGAAAATATTCAGAAAGAATCCATCAAGGGAAGGGGAAGGGGAAATACTTTGAAAAGATTCTATCCAGCTCAGCCTGGATGATGCTGACCATTCTCATTAAGTCTCTCTAGCTGCCTGTAGCTCATCGGTCCTGAAATGGCCTTTATAATCCTCTCCAGCTCTGGGCCCCTCACCAGCTGCTGAGGAAGAAAGGTAACTTTTCACAGATCACCAGGTGTGAGGTTAGGATTCATGCACCTGGGCATTTTGGTCCCAGATCTCCCTACAGTCATCCATCCTACACGAACTACCAAAATGATTTTCCTACAGTGAGGATCTATTTCAATTCTCCACTGCCTGTAGGACCATTTATAAACTCCTTTCCAACTGGGTTCCAACATGTCTTTTTGACTTGCTTATACATAATTACCCAACCAGAATGGGCTCCATGATTCCCCCCCCCCAATCCCAGCAGTTCAGCCCAGTCCCCATAAGGGACACCTGGAGGGGTCCAGCAGACACCTAACAGGAGAATATGGCCTGCAGAGCTGGCATAGACAAAGGGACTTTCTTACTTCTCTCCTCCTTCCACCTTTTACTCCTACTATGAGTGAGTGTCCCAAACAGGCCATGTTCTACCCTTTTACTGTCCTTTTCCCTCCTCTCCACCTAGACAAACTCTAAGCCACCCTTCCTGGTCTAGATAAAAGTTTTATCTCCTTCAAGAAGCCTTCCCAGATTGCTTCCTCAACAGGGATCTGTCCCATCACAGATGCCACAAATATTTTTTGTTGTTCAGTCATTTTTTAGTTGTGCCTTTCTCTTCATGTCTCCATTTGGGGTTTTATCAACAGAAATATTGGAATATTTCTTATTTCCTTCTTCAGCTCATTTTACAGATAAGGAGCCTGAGGCAAACAGGATGAAATGACTTGTTCAGGGTCATATAGCCAAGAAGTATTTGAGGACAGATTTGAACTCAGCCTTCTTGACTCTAAGTCCAGTGATCTATCTACTTCACCATCTAACTGCCTCATCACAGCTTAGCTAATATCAGAAACTTATAGAAAATTACATAAGGAGAGCAGTAGAGGCTAATCCCAATTCACAGCATTAAACAAAAACCAGCCAGAAAAAAAATTATTGTGCATGTATGCATAAAAAAGACAGGGCTAAGGAGAAGGCCACAGGCCCTTTTGATTGTGCTTCTTTAATTGTGTGAGCAGAATAACAGCCCGGAGTATTATGGGAGCCTGAGAGGAGCCTTATCACTCCAGCATCACACAAGGTCCTGAGTGCTTTTGTTGGACGGAATTTCCAAAATCTTGTGGGGGATTGTAGAATGACAATCAGGGATTTGACAGAAGTCCGAAGGAATCTTCCAACACTAAGTTGGCTAGTTGGCCAGGACCAGTGGTTGGGAGTGAGAGAAAAGGACCAAGAGAAGAGATATGATCTTAGCCTGAGGACTTCTAATGACCTCTGCTGCCAGCCTTGCTGGGCACAGCTGTTATGGCCTTGGGCCATCCATACTGAAAGAACTCTAGCCATCCCTGCTAAAAGAGAATGGATCCCCAGCTGATTGTTTCAGAGAAGAGTAGATGCGGTCTATGGAACAGAACACCAGCATATGGTGGCGGAAAGCAAGTTGCCCAACATTGCAGGTAAGGACCAGCAGAGATAGGATGGCTGGGGGAGAACGGAGTAGGGTAAATGATGATGGGGTGATGTCATCTGGCAGTTTCAAAGGTGTGAATTGTATTGGCCATGCATTGGCCCAGGCCACAAATGTCTCCTGCACATATGCTGCTTCCCTCGTGTTTCCTGGTTCCATGTGTCCCATGCCTGTGTTGACTGTCTCCACTTGTGATGGGGTAACCTGTTAGTGGCTGCTGGGGATCTAATTCTGGCCAGCAGAAGAGATCTCTTCATGTGAGAGGATGATAACATACAAGGAGACTGAGGGGCATTTGCAATCTCTGACCTCCCTCCTCTTCCCTCTTGCCTCCAATTTATTTCAATCCCAATTGCCAAGCAACATCTAGGTCATTCAAGGCTGCTTTACAATTCCTTCAAGTGTGTTATGATTCCCCCCTGTGGGGGCTTTCATAGAACTGACCCACCCATTAATGGTACAATCCCCTTTAACTCTTTACAGGCTTTCTGGGGTTCACACTTAGGGGTGCTCTTTAACAGTAATCTGTGGGAGAATATTGAATGCTTGTTGAATGAAGGCTTTGCCCTTTCAAGGAGAAGAATCTGTCACTTAATTCGTTATCTTAGAAAGAGCATCTTTTGTTTAGAACTCAAGTGTTTCTTTTGTATGTCTTAACAAAGGTAAACCATAAATGGGGGCTTTTATGTGATAGTTTTTTTATGTGGTAGTTTTCTGGGAGCCAAAGTATAAGGGAGGTATCAGGTCTTTGGAAGGGCCTTTGATGTCAAGATCAACTGTCTTATTTCACAGAAAAGGAAAGATATTCTACTAGGGTCACAAAGCTTGTATATGATGGAACTGGTCTCAGATATGGTTGCCTGCCTTTAAAAACACCCAGATGAAGATTTTGGAGTCTTTGTGAAAAACTTAGCCAAAGTTCAGTGTGTGTGTGTGTGTGTGTGTGTGTGTGTGTGTGTGGCTTTGCCCCAGGGTACCAACATGAAAGACCAAGCTTTCTCCCAAAGCAGCCCTCCTCTAGTAATCTACTTTATCATACAATTGAACTTCTCCTTAATGTCCTTCTTCTGGGGCCTGGATTTACATTGTGTTCCACTCCCAACTCCCATCGACTCCCTGCTCTCACAGCCACTTAGCTGACTTTGCTCCAGATAGGAGAATTCCTGGTTTGGTCTCTGTAGACAATGCCTGGGTATCTTTAGTACTTTCCCTGAGAATAAAAAAGTCTTGTTTCTTTGTCTACTTTCCCTTCCTTTCAAAGCTAAGCACAGCAGAGAACCCACAAAGATGGGGAGCTCTGGACCACTTTATTGAATAACTGAAGGAGGGAAAGAAAAACTTGTATTCCATCTGTACTTCGTGTCTGGCCCTTGGTAAGTGCTTAATAAATGCTTATTGACTTGACTTTAGGATTGAGAAAGGACTGGGAACATAAGTAAAGAAAATGACAAGGAGAGGGCAAGTGATTGAAGGTTGATTTTGGAGATCCTTTCTGACACATTCAAGCATCTTAGCATCCTTCCTTATTGGGTAGAGGTGACCCTGGGCTCTTAAAAGCTCTAGCAGCAAAGCAGTAACTCTGACTGGTCCTAACAAGCTAGAAAGCCTTCTGGAAGGGGCTCAAGGATAGACTGTGAATCAATTGTCTAAGGTCTAGACTAAGGCTCCAAACCAAGGGGATGAGGGATGAATATTTTTGACTAAAGTTACTCATGAAGACATTGTCTTAAGGTATGGAGGAGCTATGATCAGCATTGGGAGAGAGAGGGAGCACCCAACCAAATGAGATCCTATCTCTTCTGGGGCACCACTGTACCATGGATAGAGAACTGGACTTTAATTCAAACCCACTTCAGACATTTACTAACTGGATGATCAAGACCAAATGACTGAACATCTCTGAGCGTTCGCCATCTCATCTCTAAAATGGGAGGTAACGAAGTATCTCCTTCACAGCAGTCTGGCAGACACATTTGGAAAATCCTACTGTGCTCTAGAAATGGCAATTACTATTATTTTGAACTATTATCTAGTTGCTCAAGGTCACACCAGGAGGCAGTGTGGACACAGGGGCCCATTTCAAATTATGTCTTTAACTCTCCTTGGGTGAGTTTCCTGGGACTCAGTTTCCTCATCTGTAAAATGAGACGGCCTCTACGTAGGCCTGATAGCAAAGAACACAGTTTGATAGAATGTAGATCCTGAAATCAACCAGGTGACGGTGATGTTGGGAATCTGCAATTTCTGTATCTGTGAAATGGGCGTCCCAAAAGTCGTATTGCTTTCTTTGCAGGTCAGGGTCATTGGATTGAAGTGTTTATATTGGAGAGTAAAGTGTAAGAAGATCAGAAAAATAGGCAAGGATGAGCTCATGAAGGGCTTTGCCAAACAGAGCATTTACTATTTGATCTTGGAGATAACAGGGAGCCACTGGTGTTTATTGTGTAGGGAGCCTGACATGACAGACCCACAATTTAGGAAGATCACTTAGGTGGTTGATTGGAGGATGGACTGGTGTTTGGAGAGACCTGAGGCTAGCAGACCTCTCAGTAGCTACTGCTGTAGTCCAGGTATAGGGTGACAAGGGCTTGCACTAGGGAAAAGGGGTGCATTAGAAGCAGAGGAGCTAGTGTTCTTTCCATTGGATCAGCTGCCTCCTCTCCTTACATAAGGGGTAGGGGAGGGACGTGGGAAACACGTGTGGCTGCAGGATTGGGGGGGTCTCCTTTGACTCGTCCTCCCAAGGGTGCATGGGGATGATTTTTCTGCCTTCCTGGGGCAGCCCTAGGGGTTAGTGTGACCTTGGAGTGGAACAGTCCTGACTGAGGCTCCTGGAGACAATGTGCCTGGAGGTGACAAGCTTTATAGCTCTTTCCTATTTACGATCCTATTTTTTTTTAACGAGGTATGTAAATGTCTCCTCCATGGAGAGCAAAGTCAGATCTCCCTCTAGATAGATCTTTCCCAGCAGCATTAGGGAGGAAAAGAAAGAAAGAGAAAGAGCAAAAGAGAGGGAGAGGGAGAGAGAGAGACAGAGACAGAGACGGAGACAGAGACACAGAAAGACAGAGACAGAGGGAAATAGACACAGAGAGAAACAAACAAACACGCACACAGACAGAAAGACACACACACAGACAGGAGACAGAGAGATAGACATATGAAGAGACAGAAAGAGACAGAGATACATAGAAAGACAGAGGCAGAGACAGAGAGACACAGAAAGACGCACAAAAAGAGACAGGAGACAGATAGAAAGAAACAGACACAGCAAATGACAGAGACAGACACACAGAGACAGACACACAGAGACAG